>PVJH01000325.1:0-351214 GCA_004026705.1 Nesogale talazaci | reverse complement strand
CCCCCCCCCAATACAAATGTATCCAAATAATTCCCTTTGGCTCGTCCTAGTCGGCACAGAGGAGGCCTTTTAACTCAGATCATCATGAAAAACCACAAGCGAACACATTGCCATAAAGTTGACCATTATCCTTCTACTAAGGGGTGAGGTTGTCCTTAGCAGCCCAATGAGTCACCACACCACCAAGTGTCCTATGGCAGACAATCAAAAAAGCACAACATAATGTTTCATTAAAGCAACCCTATTAAATTCAGCAATCAGTTATTATTGCATCTAATCAAAGGAGCTGAAAAATAAGTGCCTTTAGCAGTTGATTGTGAAAAATTACACTTAGAAGACAAATTTTCTCAAGACCTTATAAGGGATGCTTGCTTGTAGCTTGGTTTTCTTTAAATCATAGGAACTTTGGCAGATTTTCAAATGTCTGTTGACATCCAATTATGAAACTCATATGTAAGTGAACAGTTTCTCTTGTCTGCAACCTTTTTATGGTGATGATGGCGATGATTATAAAAATATAATAGCACTTTTAAAACTGTGTGGCTTGTTAAACATATTTTGAAGGACAGGCAAGTAAATACATTCTGCTGTGCCTTGAATCTTAGAGAAATCAATCTATGGCTAAAGCAATCCAGACAATAAATCTAAATTAAAGAAAAACATATGCCTTGCTTTATTTCTTTTGTTAAAATATTATCAATAGGCCTATTGTGGCATGTAGTTTTACATAAATAAATCTTAGATAAGGCTGTTTTTCCCAACCTCCACAAATTAATATAAGAATGATAATCATAATCATACTCATAATTGTTCTAGTAATATGAGCCCCTTAATCATGTTTAAAATTGCTATCAAGGTCCATTACCAATCACATGAGTTTCGCCAAAAGGAGGACCATCAAATCTATAATTTAAAATTACTTTAACGTAATCTTCCTTTCAGAGTTTCTGATCTGATAAAGTACCTGATGTTTTGTTAAGTATTTAAGGAAATGCAGCTTGATAAAGATTAGGCAAACAGAATTTTCCTGCATGTGATTTTAATAAGACCTGAGATCTTCCAATATCATAAAATAAGGAAACGGAAAAAATCTTATAGCTTTCAGTAATTTTTCATAATGCATAGATTCTCTCATTGGTTTAGGAACTCTAACAAATGTATTCAGCAATGTCCATTATCACTAGGAATTAAATAGTGAACCAAGGAGAAATAATGCATAGTTTCTCCATTATGGAGCTAGCCTTCTAGTTGAGAGACTGAAACCAATGAAGTTTATACTAATATAGTTACAAGGAGTCTTGATGGTTAAGTGGTTACTCAATGGACTGCTAACTACAAGGTCAGCAGCTCGAAACCATCAGTTGCTACAAGAAAGAAAGACAAGGTTTCCTACTCCCATAAAAAGTTACAGTCTCAGAAACTGTGCCCCTCCACCCTGGTGTATTCCCCTTTTCAATCTTATTTGCCACAAGCAGAAAGGGCTGGAAATTCCCTAATGTCTATAGTGGAAATCCACTCTGCTGTATGTAGTTCTTCCTAGATTACAATAAGAACTTTTCAGTTGATTCTAAATATTAAGTCACTAAATTCATGTGAGGACTAAGTTCTGGGGTTCAAAATGTAGAACTACTGAAAAAGATGGATCCAGTGAGGTCAATAAGAATGGGAAGCCATTGATTTAGGAATAAATCCAGTAAAGCACAATGTTATAGAAGCCAAGTGTGGAACACATTTTTAAGAGAGCTTACACTATGCTGTAAATGCCTACCAATGGTCATGGAAGCAACGGTTAGAAAAGATCAATCAATGTAATCATTTTCATACATTTGGAATATAAAGAAGGTGGGCCATTATGAGGGAGTAGGGTGGACAGTGTATTATTTTCTTCCTCAGACTTAACCCCAAGAGTTAGGGGGGGATATCATATGGTGGTGTATGTCGTGAAACTCCTCTGCTTAGATCAATGGCAGAGTGCACTCTTCCTGAATGGTGGGAAGCAAGTGCTGAGAATCACCGAATATCACCTCAAAACTGTTTAAGTTGAAAACAAAGCAACCCTTTAGACCGAGCTCTCCCTCTCAGAATTTGGAATTGTTATTTATTTACTTGGAGAGGGTTCAAACTCATTATTTTAAAGATCTGAATAGAAGGGGACAATATCTTTGCATAGTGGTCAAAATATCCTACATCTTTTCCCTTGTGAATCGCTTTATTTATTTTTTTTTTGGGGGCGAACATCACTGACCTCTGATGGTCATGGGAGCTACCCAGCCTTGCTCCTATAGAGCTGCTGCTAGATTTGAAGTGCCACACCAGTGGGCCACAGTCCCGCACTCAACCACTACGCCACAGGGGCTCAATCCTTAGCTTTATTTTTTTTTGAAGATGCTTTCACAATTATTAAAGTGTGCCTTGCTTTGCTGCATAACAGAATACTACAGCATGAATGGATTTAAAAAACAGAAACTATCATCTTAGGTTTGAAAACTTGGGTCTGAATCCCAGGTGTGAGTTGGGTTAATCTCTCCTTTTCTTTCTCTGCTCTGGGTAAGAACCAAGTTTCATTCTGCTCCTGACTCCTTGGTGTTTCTTTGCCACTTGTAGATGGATTTTTCACATGGAACCTCTCCTCTTTGACTGTCTCATTGTGTTTGTTTTTCTTTTTTCAAAACAATTCAATCAGAATGAATTACTACATTGACTGAAAGAAACAATGAATGCTTTTTTCCCTCCAAAGGATAATTTTTATAGGCAAAGAGGTTACGATTTCCACATGACTTTGGGGGTCACTAATGAAAATCAAGTGCATATAAAAAAGGTTTGGGGAAGATCTTCCAACAATGGTGGTGGCAACGTATTGACAAGTGCTGCTAGACTCTAGGTTCAGTCCCTATTCAGAAGACGACGTGAAACAAAGGATTTCATAGCATTGCTAATGTCAAGTAGATCTTGGTTGAAAGAAGAGAATACCCGAAAGATGTTTTCTTGTGTTTGATTGACTATGTCCAAGCATTTGACTGTGTGGGCTATGATGAACTATGGGTAGGCTCGAGAATTGCAAATAGTTGTGCTCATGTGGAAAGCCTGTACATGAATTAAGAGGACATATAGTGAACAGAACAAGAAAACACTGCCTGGTAAACCATGAAAGGTATGTGTCAGACTTTTATCCTCTCACCGTACTTATTCCATCTGTATGCTGAGCAAGTTATCAGTGAAGCTGGCTTATAAGAAGAAGAATGTGGGAGAGTGGTCAAGATGGCTCAAGTAGATGAATGGATCAGCAAACTCTGGAACATACACACAATGGAGTACTATGCCTCACCCAAAAGCTTAGACGAGCACATGAAACACATCTCTGCGTGGGAAGAACTGGAGGAAATTATGCTAAGCGAAGTTAGTCAGTCACAAAAGGATAAGTACGGCATGAGTTCCCTGAGGTAAGAAGAAACACTATGGTGAGTATAAAAGAGAAAACTCCGATTCCATAACAGCTGGCTGAAGGGATAGAGTAAGGAGAGGAGGGAAGACCAAACCCAGGGAGGTACACGTTGGATGCAACACAGTAATGGGAGAAGGATGAGAGGGTGGAGAGGAGGTAAAAGGGAGTTCAAAAGTGAAAAGAAAACAGAGGGAATGGGGCACTAATCCACCCAGGGGGGAAGTACTGGTCTTGTCTCCACAGAAACCAGAGTGGGTGAATAGCTCCTACCACGAAACACCCAACCATGAGGACAGTGTAGACGCATGGAAGGATGCAAGAAAAGAGAGAGCTACAGAGCTGGACGCAACCAGAGTCAGATGGACTCCATCCCTAGTAGTGGGTATGGCAGAGAACAGAGTGGAGGAGGGGCCAGCATCCCACACACACAGGGACAAAGAATAGAAGGGAGGAAGAGGAAGAGAGCTGGTCCAAGCTCCACACCGACACATGATGCTCAGAGGAATACATTCCTCTGGAGACCCACTGTACCACAGAAAGGACTGGGCAAACGATTGCTGAGGGCATGAGAGAGGAAAGGAGAAGGGGGTGGGGGCAAACACATGGACGGGGAGGGGGCGCAACAAGTGGACAGGAATTGATAGAAAGGAGGGTGTGGGAGGTCTGGTCGGGATTAAGCCAGGACAATGAATCTGTGAGAAAACAATGAAATGCCAATGAAGGTGGAACATGATGGTGAGAGAGGAGGGAGATGGAAGGAAATAGAGGAAAGAGCTAGAAGGCAAAGGGCACTTACAGAGGTCTAAACATGGGTATGTCCATACATAGATACAACTATCTATTATAAAGTGGGAATAAATTTAAGAAAATATCTATAGGCCACATATTATAGCAGCAATTGGACCTTGGGACCTCACCCTGGTGTTCCCTCAATGAAAGAACACTTTGTTCTATGAATCTGGCATTCCTCGAGGCTCACTGGCCCAACACGATCACTGAAGTAAAATGGGTGCACAAACAAAGGTGGTGAAGAAAGCTGATGGTGCCCAGCCATCAAAGGATGTATCTTCTGGGGTCTTGAAAGTCTGAGGACAAACAATGGACCATTTACCTGAGAAGAGACCACAGCCACACAGAAGCAGCACAACAGCCAGCATGGTCACATGGTTTTGAAAGTGGTGAAAGGTCTAGGTAATAGACATCAAACGGGGGTGGGGCATATATCACTGTGTATACACATCCCGAAGGTGCCCACTGACGACATGTGGGAGCATGAGCAAGAGTGGTGAAGAAAGCTGATGGTGCCCAGCTATCAAAAGATATAGCATCCGGGGTCTTAAAGGCTTGAGCGTAAACAAGCAGCCATCTAGCTCAGGAGCAACAAAACCCACCATAAAAGAAGCTTACTTACCTGTGCGATCATGAGGTGCTGTAACAATCAGGTATAAAGAACAAAAATCAGAATCAATGGACCAATTGACTCCTGATATCGCCAAAGACAAATGGATACAGGGGCAAACAGAGTAGAAGAAACGATGGTGCCCAGCTACCAAATGATTGAATGCCTGGAGTCTCAAAGACGAAGATAAACGAGTCGCCATTCAGCGCAGAAACAGCAAAGCCCACATGGCAGAAGCACACCAGCATGCATGAGCAAGAGGGGCCGAAGGGCGCAGATATTGAGCACCAAAGAATAAGAATCAAATCATTACAAAGGAGGGGGATAGCAGGGTGGCGACTTAAGGCCCACTCATGGGTAATTGGTCACCCCTTTACAGGGGAGTCATGGGGAGGAGACAGACCAGTCAAGGTGCAGCTGAGCAGTGATGATGCATACAAGTTTCCTCTAGTTCCTGAAGCCTTCTTCCTCCCCGCCCCCAAACCATCATGGTCCCAACTCTACCCTACAAATCCAGATGGACTGGAGAAGGTACACTAGTAGAGAGGGGAGCTGGAGATATGGGGAAACCAAGATGGATGAGCCCCTTCGGGTCAATGGTTAGTTTGGAGATGCTGGAAGGGTAGAGAGAAGGTGGGGTAGAGAGACGGAACCAACTGCTAGGATATACATTAAGTTCCTATTTGAAGGATGGGCATCAAAGGTGTAGGTTGGGGGAGAGGTTGGGCAGTGTAAGATATGAAAAAACAATAACAGTGTATAAAGTATTGAGGATTGGCCGGGAGGAGAGAACAGGGGAGAGGGGAAGGGATGGAGAAACCGATACTAGGGGCTCAAGGGAAAAGGCGGATGATTGGAGAAGGATAATAGAAGTGGACATGTGCAGGTGCTTGACACGGTATGTTTATTCATGTACTGTGAAAAATGATGTATGACCACCCCCAGTAAAATGATTTAAAAAAATGAAAATTGGATAAAAATAAAGATAACACAAGTCAAAAAAAAAAGAAGAAGAAAGTGACATCAGTATTGAAAGAAGGCTTATTAACCTCTTATATTTAGGTGGCACAACCTTGCCAGTTGACAGTGACAAGAACTTGAAGGTCTTGCTGGTGAAAATCAAGAATTACCTCCTTCAGGACGGATTCCAATGGAATGTAAGGAAAATTAAAATCCACACAACTGTACTAATGGGTGATATCATGATAAATGGAGAAAAGGTTGAAGTTGTCAAGATTTTGCTCTTGCTTAGATCCAAAATCCATGCCCATAGAAGCAGCAGTCACATTGCAATATCACATTGCACTGAAAAAACCTACTGCACAAGACGTCTTTAGTGTTGAAAATCAAGGAGGCTACTTTCAATAATAAAGCGCACCTGACCTAAGTCATGGTGTTGATCTGTGCCGTGGTATTTTCTTTTTTCTTTTTTTTTTTTTTTTTTGTTTTTGGGGCCTCACTGCCCTCTGGTGGTGGGAGTAGGAAGCCCAGCCTTGCTGCTGGATTTGAATCTCCAACCTAGTGGGCCGCAGTCCTGTGCACAACCACTACGCCCCGGGGGCTCAGCCCCCGCCAGGGTATTTTCAATTGTGTCATATGCACGTGAAGTTGGGGCAATGAGTAAGGAATACTGAAGAAGAATCGATGCAGGTGAACTATGGTGCTTTGGGCAAGCTATGCTACTAAGAAGTACATACAGAATGCATTTTGGAAGCAAAGATGACCAGACTTTCTCTCATACACCTTGGACATGCTATCAGGAGAGATGAGTTTCTGGAGGACATGATGCTTGGTAGCATAGAGGGGCAGCGCAAAAGAGGAAGGCCCTTCAAGAAATGGATTGACACAGTGGCTGCAACCATGGGCTCAAACATGATAACGATTGTGAGAAAGGCACAGGACCGGGAGAGGTTTCAATCTGCTGTCCATAGAGATCTGCTGTCCATAGGGTCTCTCTGAGGTGGTGATGGTGCCCAGCAATAACGACAGTATTCTCTGAAAAAGAAAGAAAGAAAGAAAAAATAAAACAAAAAACTAAAAAACTGGGCTGAACCCTGGTGGCATAGTGGTTGTGAACGGATTGTGGCCCATGGGGTTGGAGGTTCAAATCCAGCAGCAAGGCTGGACCTCCTACTCCCACCACCAGAGGGCAGTGAGGCCCCCCAAAACAACAACAACAACAGCATTCTCTGAAAAGAAGATGCATTATTCCCAGATCAGAGATGAAGAGAGAAAAAATATACAACCTTTGCCACCAGAACAGCAACTTGAAGTTACAGGAAGCAGTGAAAATGTATTTCATGAACTATACACCATGCTAAACAAAGAGTGCAATTATGATATATGACTTTTTGCATACTGAAGCATTGACCCTGAACTTGACCTTGTACTGCAAGAAAAAAAATCACCCCTGCATAGGTTGAGAGAAGATGGCCTAAGCACTGTGATGGCAGCCAAGATAAACATCTTTCCTCAACAATCAAACAGGTAACCAGGAGACTGTAAGAATATCCCTGTATTAAAAGAGCTACAATTTTTTGAGGAGGTAATGATTGACATATTCTGTATATTTTTAAATATGCTTTCAAATGATATAAAGTGTTAAAACCACATGATAAAATAATTTATATAGAAACACTGCATATATTATTGACTAGACAAAGGTATTTATGGAATTTTAGTCTTGCATAAATTATCAGTATACAAATCCCAATTGCATTGAAAATCTGTTTGAGAAAAGTTTTGTTTACAGTACAAGAAAAGAATTCACAAATCATATTTATCCGTGGTTAATAAAGTGTAATATTTCATCTATCATTTGGGGCTACATTATTTTATACTCTATTGCTTTGGTGCATCCACCAAATTGATAATCATTTGTGAAACATTCCATTACTTTTTTTTCACGGTGTTTTTGTTATTGTTTTTTATATTAATATATATGAGGGAGAACTGGTGGTGAAGTGGTTAAAGTGCTCAGCTGCTAAGTAAAACAGGAATAGTTTGAACTGACCAGATGCACCGAGGGAGAAAGATGGGGAAATTTGCTTCACTAAAGATTGGCAGCCTTGGAAACTGTATGAAGCAATTCTACCCTGTCCTATAGGTTCAATAAGAGTCAGAATCAACTCATTGGTAGAGGGTTTAATTTGAATTTATTTATAGTGAAGGGTTGAGCCTTGATAATAAAATGAGCAGTCAGTTTAATACATTTGCTTGCGTATTGCTTTGAAATTAGCTGGGATATTTATTAGTAGTCAGAAAGGATGTCCTTGTATGGAGACTTTTTTTCATATGTCCTCCAAGTTTTCTTAAACACTGCAGAGTGGTTTGCCAGTTCAGACCTAGGAATCCCTGATGACCTCCAACTGCCAGAGTGTAGTCATAGCCAATTAGTTAAAGCATTCATAATATGACAAAATTAGGGTGGAATACCTCAGGAGTGTGACCTGCCTCTAATATAAGTAAAGGCTGTGGGAAATTTGTTTGCTTTCTGCTAGGCCTGGATCCTGCACCTGGCTCATTAACTTCCAATTATTTCGACTTGAGCCAACAGCCTGCCATCCTGGGAATTATCAGTGACCTGCCAACCTCAAAATCATCACATCTGCAGCTAAAAAAGACCTTCTGGCCTTGGATTCTTTCATCTCCGCAGTCACCAGCCTGTACTCTTGCTATTGATTATACATACTGATATCACATACACATATACATATATATTTTTTGTTTTCTTTCTTTTTTTTTTGTTTTTTGGGCATCACTGCCCTCTGGTAGTGGGAGTAAGAGACCCACCTTTGCTCCTGTGGAGCCGCTGCTGGAATTGAACCTCCATCCCTGTGCACCACAGTCCCGCACACAACCACTACACCACCGGGGCTCAGCCCCATATACATATGTTATAATAAAAGAGCATAGTCTAAAATAAAAGGAAGAACATAGTCTGTTAATTGGACATCCTTCACAGAAAGGTCCCAAGGAAGACATGAGCCGGTCAGGGTGCAGTATAGCACCGATGAAATATACAACGTTCCTCTGTTCTTTAATGCTTCCTCCCCACCTACTATCATGATCCCAGTTCTACCTTACAAGTTCGGCTAGACCAGAGCATGTCCACTGGTACAGATAAAAGCTGGAAACACAGGGAATCCAAGACAGATAAACCCCTCAGGGCCAATAATGAGAGTAGCAATACCAGGAGGATAGGGAGAAGGTGGCGGGGTGGGGGTTGGGGGGTGAAGAGCAGAGCACAATGATTGACTTAAAGCTTCCTGGGGTATAAGAAACAGAAAAGTGGGCCAAGGGAGACAGAAGTCTGGGTAAGACATGAAAAATAATATAAATTATCAAGGGTTCATGAGAGAGGGAAGTTGGGGAGGGGAAAAATGAGGCGCTGATACCAAGGGTTCAAATAGAAAGAAAATGTTTCAAAAGTGATGATGGCAAATTATGTATAAATGTGTTTGACACAATAGATGTGTGTATGGTCTTCTATAAGAGCTTTAAGAGTCCTCAGTAAAATAATTTGTAAAAAGAACCTAGTCTAAGATATTATATGTGTATGATATATATACCATATATATCTTTTATATATGATTATATATATACACACAAATATATAACCATTGTTAATATTTTCTTTATCACATGTTGTGCTGTCCATTTGTCCATCTTATTTTTCAATGCATTTCAGAGTAAGTTGTAGATATCAGTCTTTTTTTTTTTTACCTCTAAACACTTCAGCGTGTATTTCATTAACTGGTCTTTGCTGTCAAGTGGTTTCCAACGCACACAGACCTAAGAGGACTGAATGGAACTGCCCTCGTTTCCTAGCCTATAACCTCAGCTGCTAATCAAAAGGTCAGGGAGTTGAACCTGTTAGCTTCTCTTTGGGAGAGATGTGACAGTTTGCTTCCCTAAAGATTAAAGGTGTGAGCTTTTTATATGGTTTTAATGTTACCCAGGTGAGATTTATATTTTAAAATGATTTCATAGCAAATTATTTAGATATAATAGAGAATGTGTAGCAATTTTTCAAATAAGGAAAACATTTAGTGTGAAAATAGAATATTTATTTTAAATATTTTATACATTTAAAAATCTAAATGCTAATTAAATTGTATATATTTATGGATGGATATATGACATCTGTGAAAAACAATCTTAACAATGTCAATTAGCATGATCAATGACATCATTATAATGTTTTATTTTGATTGCATAACTGATTTCTACAAGGGGTATATATTAAGTGCCTACTATATTGCATCAATTTCCTAATAGGAGCATTTGTAGATTTCCATTTTAAGTTAACTTTCGTACTTTGAAACTTGAGTTACTTCTGATCAAAGACTTTAGCAATGAAATTAATGCGGAATTTTGCATTAAGCATACTATGATTATTAATTTGAGTATTTTTCACTTTATGCATATTCAATACATTTCAAAATGAACATCAGAAATTTGTAAAGCCATCGGGTATGTAGAGTTTAGTAACGATGTATAAAGTTTAGGAATATGCAATTAATAGATGTACTGTACAATTTGATTCCACACTGTAAAATTTGCTCATATTAATCTATACAGGAATTGAGAATTAAGAGAAGAGCAAACTTCTGAAGCCTCCTGATGCACGATTTGTTTCAGTTGAACTGTACACCAACAAAAATAAGACTGGTAAATTAAACCGCAAAAGCATTGAATTTGTGATCAATACCATATTACTTATCCTAGTCCTTAAAGAGAAAATCGTTTTCACAACATTTATTTTCTATAACTACTAAAATGCCACATTTTCTTAATTTTATACACCACATACTTGTGCATACCACTTGGTGGGGGATGCCACCAGTCTTCTGATTGGGAAATGATTCTTAAAAAAAATCTCCCTGAACTCATCCCTATGCATAATTTTAAAAGTATATATTCATATTTTTGTTCGGGTTTAATTTTCAAAGACATAGATAAGGTTAGTTTCCAAATCTAGCCATATGGGTTAGTTCTATTCTTGTCATATGGGTATGATGAGTCCAAATCAGTCTGACAGTACCTATTAACACCAATTGTCTTATCGGTTTGCTTTTGTTAACACCCTGAAATGCCACAGAATGAAAAATGCTAAAATAATTTGGGATCTAAGAAGTCTAATAATTTATCGTTATAAACCAGTGCCCCACAAATACCAGGTGTACTGATTTAAGTCAATCTTTCTATTATATGAATAGCTCCCTTGTTGAAACTACTGTGCAAGCTTAATTATCATTAACAATGATTGTTCATCATACTAACAATTTTATTGCCAGAACATGTAGGATTATAATAGCAAGTTCTTGAAGGACTCACTATTTTATCACTGGTTATACAGGCAAAAAACAACCTATTCTCCAATGTTACTCCCTTATTAACTATAACTATTTCTCTGAGTTACTCTGAAAAAGGGGGAACTGATTATAAGGCTCTACATATATCCCCCTCCCTGGGGCATGGACAATGGGGAAGTGGGCTAAGAGACACATCGGACAACATTTGACAAGACAAAATTATAATAGTCTATAAATTAGCAAGGGTTTGTGAAGGAGGGAGCTGGGAGCAGGTGGAAAAAGGATGTGCCAATACCAGGAGCTTAAGTGAAAAGTAGATGTTTTGAGAATGATGATGGTAATGCCTTAAACTTATGAGAATGATGATGACATCAAAGGTACAAATGTGTTTTGCATATAATGGATGTATGGATGGATTGTGCTAAGAGTTGTGTGGACCTCCAGTAAAATGATTTTTTAAAAAATAATATCCAAAGCAAAAATGACATAGGAAATTATTTCAATTATTAACTCATAGCCATCACGTTGTTTCCAATTCATACAAAGCCATAAGAAAGGCTTGAATGAATCCTCCGGGTTCCCAAAAGTGTAATTCTCAGAAGTCGGAAGCCTTGTCTTTCTCTTCCAGAGTATTTAGTGGTTTTGAACTACTGGTCTTGTGGTTAGCAGTTAAATGCATAACTATTAAGCCAACTACTACTATTAGTGGGCTCAAAATTGTATTCACCGAATTTGACAAGGAATTGAAAAGTTAATTGAAGTAACTACTTGAACATGCTTACTGAAAAGTTGCATGGGTTTTAGGTCTGTGATACAAATGTTCGCAATAGCAAATACATATATATGTATGTATGTATGTATGTATATATACACTCAGATTTATAATTTTATATGTGTAATTCTTATAATATGTATCTGAAGTGATATATACATGTCTAGGATGATAAAGGACAAGGACAGGCCTAAGCAGAAATTCATATTCTATCATTTCTATACCTCACTGCCTTCAAGCAGAATCCAACTTATCAGTTGCTTCCCAGACTCTAGGACAAAGTAGAACTGTCCCTGTGGTAGCAGGCAGCCCCATCTTTCTTTAAGACTCTAGGACAAAGTAGAACTGTCCCTGTGGTAGCAGGTAGCCCCATCTTTCTCCGTGGGAGTGGCTGGTGAGTTTGAATTGCTGACTTATGGTTAACAGATCAAAGTGTAACCCACAAAAACAAAAAAAAGTATAACCCACTATGATACCAAGACTTCACCATTTCTTTGAAAGACCCCTAACTTACTCCATGAACTCGCACAATTCTAATAATGTAATAGAAAATCTGTTTAAAGATATTCTATGGTGTGGTAGTAAAGCCCATCTTTTGAAAGCCATGTGCCCATTTAAATGATTTGAAAGAGTCAGAATATAGAGTGCATGTAACCAACATAAAAACATTTGTTTTTCACAGTGGGGAACTTGTCTTGGCTTTAGAAATTTTATTTTATTTAAATCTTCTCTGCTATTGCCAATTCTCAAATTGCCTCTGCCACCATCATCTTCAAACCACTGCTACTTCTGCTGGTTCTAGGACTTTGATGACTCTGCCATAGTCTAAACCCGCCATTCTTAAAGTATGTGATTTCAGGATCCCTTCACATTAAAAAAAATACTGGATACTCTCAAGGTCTCTATATATGTGTTTGATAGGAAAATCAAAACAGACATTTTGTGATATTTATTTCATTATTCATTTAAAAGAACAATATAACCCACAGTATATTTATTAATAAAAGTAATATACATCCTTGAAAATGGATCATATTTCCAGACAAGAGTTCCAAGACCATGCAATGGATAAAGCATGGCCTGTTCAAAACATGGCACTAGGATAGCCAGATAATCAAAGAATAGACAAACTTCATCAAAAGTTTGAAAAAAAGTGCATCAAAGGACACTGAAGAAAGTGAAATGACAAATCACAGAATGGGAGAAAGTAGTTACAAATGACTAGGGTGAGGATGACTACAATCCAACAATTGTCCTCCGTCTGTCCTACTGTAGTGACTTGCGTGTTACAGTGATGCTGCAAGCTCTGTCACTGGTATTTCAAAGGTCAGCAGGGGCACCCCAAGTGAACAGGTTTCAGTGGAGCCTCCAGATGAAGATAAAGAAGAAGGGCTCGGCTCCCTGCTTTGGAGGAAGAAACCGCTGCAAACCTTATGCAGAGCTTCAAAGCACTGACAAATACTGAAAGTGTAAAGGCAGGGAAGAGAACCTTGTTGCAGATACTGCCTAAGGCCGGGCTCTCAAGTTCCAGGGTATTCAAAATGTGACATCCATTAAAAGATCAAATAATATGGTTTAGTGAGAATGTCCAGAAACTGGAATCCTCATACACTGCTAATCGGGGTGTAAAATAACAGAGCCATTTTGGAAAACAGTTTGAGAGTTACTTGTAAAGTTAAATGTAAGATTCATGTAAGCCTAAGAAAATTGAACGTGTGCCCACGCCCAAATATGTACATAGATTTTCACAGTGGTATTTTTATAACACCCAAATGGTGAAAACAACTCAAATGTCCATGAACTGAAGTTTTCATCATAATGTTTGTTTTGATAAACAAAATTATGTATAAAATGTAGTGTATCATTACACTGGAATATTATTTGTCTATGAAAAGGGATGCCTGGATAAACACGATGAGTAAATCTTGACAACACTAAACAAGGTGGAAAGGCATTCAGAAAACACAAAGCATTACATAATTTGCTTTACATTTAAATTCTTTTATGGGGGGCATCACTGCCCTGTGGTGGTTGTGGAAGCTAGCCAGCCTTGCTCCTGGAGAGCTGCTGCTGGATTTGAACCGTCAAGCCCGTGGGCCGCAGTCCTGCACTCAACCACTATGCCACTGGGGCTCAGCCCTTAAATTATTTTTTTCTAAAGACTTTTTCTTTCTTCTTTTTTTTTGGGAGGGGTTGGCATCACTGCCCTCTGATGAAAGTGGGAGACCGAGCCTTACTCCTGGAGAGCTGCTGGATTTGAACCGCCAAATCCGTGGGCCACAGTACCACTCACAACCACTATGCCACCGGGGCTCAGCCCCTATAATTTGTTTTACATTTAAATTTTAGAATAGGTAAGTATATGTATACATTAGTGGTTTCTTAGGACTGGGGACATGAGGGAATTGAGAGATGATAGTTAAAGATATAGGTTTCTTTTATGGGACATGAGAATGTTTTAAATTGGATTGCCACAGCAGTTTTTCAGAGATACTAATACTAATTTTTTCAGAGATACTAATACTTCATGGGTAGATGATATGTGAATTATCTCTCAATATGTTATATAAACAATTATCCCTAACATTTGTGAGTCTATAAAATGTACAGTCAACTTTTTTTCCTTTGTAATAATATGATGGTTGCATATGACTTTGTCCGTTTTCACTTTGAATAAATAAATATTGTGGGATTTGTAACCTAGAAAATAAATTAAGAATTCACTATAGATATAGTGATAAATAAACTGTTAAATAATCCAGTCAATTTTAATTTATGCAAAACTTAAATCAGAAAACATGAACTACTCTTATGGTGATGGTGCTTCCACGCTGTCCTTCTAAACTAGTTACGATAATCAGCAAGTGAGCTTGCATGGGGCAACTATGATCTCTTCTCATTTTGCTCAATAAAGAGAACTGTAAAAATAAACAAGAAAATATGTTTACATCAGTCTTCCTGTATTTCTATAAGCTGATGGTTCTAAAAGTTTCAATGAACTTTTCCTTGAGAAGAATTTGCTCAGGGATTTTATAACATAACAAGATGGCTAGACAGTGGTATATTCATATTTTGATACTCAATAAGACTAATATTAGCTTAGCATTCACAACATGGAAATAAATAGGTCCTTTATAACATTAATTATGATGGATAATTCCCATCTTTGATTATGACATATAAATTTGCCCAAAAGTTTATGGTCCTCAAGGTGATGGTTCCTAGTGATGCATTTTCAAGTTCTAGAGCACATATAAATAGGCAAAGATGCAATCCCTGTTAAGTTAAAAAAGAACTTGTCTTTGTGTTATAATTATATATATATATATATATATATATATATATATATATAGCAGAAAACTGAATATGGATTCATCAGTTTTGCTATTCAGCTCCGTGTAAGAGTAAGCCATCTCAGATGAGTGAATCCCATGCTTATCAAGGAAGAAGAAACATCACTGGAAAGTATTTGAGGTCCTGCCTTTGAAACATGGCAGTGGAGGCACCAGAGGCTGCAGTACCTTGACCATGAGACTGAGCAGAGAAGACACACCTACCCATAGAATGAATAAAACAGAGTGCCTTGGAGCAAAAATCTCCATTGCAGAGTGGAGTGTCATTTGGGCATTTACCAGCCTGAACTGAAGGAGCTTTGCAATACTTGCCCGAGCAGTGCAGAGGCCAAAGATACCAAGTTGCTGAGGGGTCAATGGATATACCGGCCTACAGGCTGAGAAGAGGACCAAACTACTGTATTCTTGATGCTTTCTCATCCTGATTTGATGTAACCTATTAGCTTCCTGAATAAACCTCCATCGCTGTGAGTGTAGCATGCGAGTGTCTGTGTTTTCATTGCAATGGATTATCGAATGCAACAGTAGAGTGCTATGGGAGAGGTGGTTGATATTAGAATAGGGTAAAGGAAGTTAGAGGGTGAAGGTATGTCTAACCTTTGCCTTAAAAAAATCCTCCTTGGGCAGATATGGAGTAGGGTTCTCTTTCCTCCTGTGTAGCTGAAGGAGGTCAGATAAGAGGTCCACACCATTTCCTCAATAGCATGTCAAGAAAGAAAACACAACTCCGAACCCATCACCTTTCTTTTTGCATTTTAAATGACATTCTTTGATAGTCATATGAGTGCATGTGTTATAAAAGACAGTTAAGAAAGAATATAATTTCCTTCTATATCTAGGCATATGTTCTATTTAACTGTTCATATCTGGAGAAAAGTGAAGGACTACAAAATTTGCCATAGTTTGCAAAAGATTCCAAATTCTCAAAATAGATTTATTATGATAGCTTCAACAATTGAGCCATTATTATATCATTATCTTTGATTGGTGAAAAATGTGATGCTATTTTTAAAGATCTACCCCAAAGACAAAACACTTTGATGAAATGTAGTTTGAAAGTACTTATTTTCAACTCCCTATGAAATATAAACTCAAACTCAGACATAGAAACAAATACATACTTGAGCCAAATATGTGAATATGCACATCCGTCTATAAACATAGATGTAGAATCTATATGTACAGAAAGTAGATAGGGTTTTTTTATAGATATTTCCAAACATATATTTTACATGAGTTTGGTTACATGAATTCTTTTTTTTACTATTGAGAAGGCGATATTATCTGCCCTTGAAATTTATTTTAAAAATAACCTTTCAGTGAAAATCTCAGAATGATGGCACAGCTAATACTGGTTGACACTTAATTCTGGAAACTTGCATAATTTGTTTTCAGAAAGAAATAGATCATAAGATAACAGAAAATCACCAAACCCTCCTGTTGACCACACGAGTCAACATGTATACATAAAGAAGGAACTCAGTGAACTAAATTGAGGAAATTCCGAAACGTATAAAATTCCTGATTAGAATGTATGAATACTGTTTAAAATGGAATTAAAATATTAATTCCATGTATGGTTTTAAAGAAATTACTTATGATTTATGTTATGAAAAACAGAAATAAGACAGCTTATCTTATTCCAATCCCCACATATAGGGTAAAATGTAGATGATGGCAAGAATTTATATTCAATACACTCTTAGGAGTTGCTGAGGTGAAGTGAAATATAATACATATACTTATGACTCTTTGACCAAATAATTGGGTGGGGCCATGCAATTAAGGTGTGTGAAGCACTTATAGAGGGGATTGGTTAATTTAGCTTTTCTCCAGTGTATAAGACAGCCATCTCCAAAGAAGAAAGAAAGAACTCTCAGGCCCATCTGCCACAATGGTATTGAACTGGGTATTTTGACACCTGACTTCTCTAACTTTCTTATGTATTGGTAGGCTCCTATTAATTGATACAAAGGAAAAGCACTTCTTGGGATTGAGAAGCCAGGAGCTTTTACTTAGTGTTGAAAGAACATTCAAGGGTGGTAATTTTCATTCCATGGTGCATCGGATTGTGATGGGTCAGAACTGACTGGATGGCATCTAGCAAGCACAATAACAGCAGCATGAAGAAGAGTCATCAGCAGAGGATGTTCAAAATCCCTGCCGAATGTGGTGGCCGCAAGGAGACGGGAGGCCGAGTTGAGGGCAGGCTTTCTGGCCCACAAGGCAGAGGCCAAAGGACTGCATACTGAGAGGAGGCAGAAGATTTGGCAAAGAGACTTGACCGCTGGCTGAGGGGCGTGGTTGCTACAGACTAAGGACTGTAAGTCTTTAATGCTTTTCTGATCCTGATTTGTGGTAACCTATTAACTTCCCCAATAAACCTCCATAATTGTGAGCATCGTCTCTGAGTTCTGTGTGGCCATTGCAACAGATCATCAAGCTCAGCTGAGGAGCTGAGTGTCTCAGCAAGGGTGGGGGGGCAGGGTGGTGGGGGAGGGGGTCAGTATCAGAATCACCTAAAAGAGGGTAGAGGTTTGACCTCTGCCTTTTGACATTGGACCTTGCGCCATTGCAGAGTTGGAGTCTCCTCTCTACTGAAACCAGAGGAAGTCAGATGTGGCTTCCACTTCATTTTCTTCAGGTGCATCGTGGACCTTTTAAACATTACTGTGCTGTCAATGTGTAGCCTTGATGCCAACCCCCGTGGTGAAATTAGGATTCGGGTATGTTTTCTGTAATCAAGTAACCCTGAGGACAGACACAATGGTTCAAGTGCTTAACCGCTAACCAGAAGGTGGGTGACTGGTACTCAGCAGTCACTCCACTGGAGAAAGATGGGACAGTCTGCTTTGGTCATGATCTACAGCCTTGGAAATCCTCTGGGGGAGTTCAAGTATGTCCTATAGGGTCACCCTAAGTCCGAATCATCTCAACGTGCTGAGTTTGATTTTGAATGCCTCCGTCACTCAGAATTGGTGGAAATTGCCACTGCCTTATGTTGCTTTGTATTTTGGAAAAATACATTAACATTTTTTCTGAGTTTTGTGACTCATAACAGCGATAAAAGGTGTCATTTTGCAAAGTGTCATTAGGCAAAGTGGGGTGTGGCTGTCACCTGATCTGGTGTCAGTTTGAGGATTAAAAATGTAGGAGTGGAGTCTAGCTTGTCAATCTGAAGATAGCCAATAAAACCTCTGTGTGGGAATGGCCTTCTCCTGAGAATTCTGGGAAATGTGGTCATTCCTTCTTGGGGGGCACGAGACACTCTCTCTCTACTCAGTCCCTTGGAGATGCTCTACTGACAAGACACAAGACTTCCTGAGAGATATGCCTGAGGAGGAGCCACACAGGCTCACCCTGAGAGAAAGAGATCTCTGAAGTCAGAAAAGCCATGCAGAAACTCCTGCTAGTGTGGAGATGCTTGAGAAGTCACAGAGTCTCCCCTACCAGCGCTGAGATGCTTCTACCACCACATGGATTCACAAGACTCTGCACCGACTGGCCTGTGATGGTCTTGGTGTCAATGCATGGGCTTCATGACTATGAAGAGGACTTTATAAAATGGAATCGGACATATGGGCTAATATCGGGTTTATAGTCTTGGACTGGACTAGACTGGGATGATTTCTCAATGTTCAACTGCTTTTGTATATAAACCTCTTTCTTATATAGATATGCATACTTATGAATTTGTTTCCCTGGTGTACCTGGGCTAACGCACATAGCTAAGTACAAATGGTAAGAGCCGGGAAATCTGCTTTATGAGCCTTGAGGCCTTAAGGTGGAAGAATAGGAGTAAGGAATGAGCCCGGCATCAGAATCTCCTACCCTCTCCATTCACGTTGCCCCTCTTTCCTGTGGCATCGCTCTTTCCACCATCGCACTGACAACCCAGCTTTCCCTTCCTTCCTGCCCTGAATGTTCTTTATGCCTGTGGTGAAATGAAATTGTTTGGTCTGTTTCTTCTACCAATGCCTTTGGAACTCCCAGTCAAGCATGTAAATAGGGTGAGTGAAACACGAATAGAGGGATCAGGTTTGCCATTTCACTGGGTGAGCCATCTCAGAAGCAGAGAGAGGAATCTCACTACCCTTAAGAAACCGAAGCCACTCGAGCTAAGCCCCGGTGGTGTAAGTGGTTGAGTGTAAGACTGCAGCCCACAGGCTTGGCAGTTCAAATCCAGCGTCAGCTCTCAGGGGCAGTGCTTGGTAGCGCCCACGACGACCAGCACGCAGTGATGCCCCCCCCTCAAAAAAAAAGAGAAACCAAAGCCACCAAGGAGTATGTACAAGATCATTGCTGGAAGTAACAGAGGGAGCAGGAGCATCTGCAGCCACAGTAGCACCTACACCCCAACAAGGTGTAGCCCCAACCCCTGCTGCCCTATGGAAGGTGTACAGCTGAATGCCTTGAGGGAGGTGGCTAACTGGCAGAGTGGAGAGGCCTTGGGATTTTTTATGGGGGGAAAGAAGCCTAGTAACACTGGTCTCAGCAGCGCAGAGGTGAAGGGACTACATGGCTAAGAGGTGATGGTCCAGAGGGGGACACGAGTCAGCATGGTGCCCAAGAGGTGCTACAAACAAAAGAACTGTATCCTCTAAATTTTGTAAATCTGTTCCCTACCCGAATAACCCACCATGATTGGATGTCTTGTGTCTCAGATGTCGGGAGTGCTGTGTGCCCACTGCAGCACATTATTATTGGACCAAGCAGAAGAGCAGAATGTCTTGGGGGGTGTGTGTGTGTGTGTGTGTGTGTGTGTATGTGTGTGTGTGTGAAGGGGGATGGATGGTGTTTGAATGAGGAAGGATAGAGGGTGGAGGCTTGTCTGACCTCCAGCTTGTGAAGACGGATCTGGGGGGTGTTCATGGAGTTGGATTCGCCTATTCCTCCATGTAAACAGTGGATGTCAGACTTGGCCTCCAAGTCTTCAGAACCTATTGGTCTTTTTGCAGGTTTACCATGTGGCATTTTAATGCTTTTTAAGATCATTACCTTGTGAAGGTCAGTAAATTAGCATATTCTTTCTTGGATAGTCAGGGCTTTCCAGTGGATAGGGCTTTGAAAACATTGTATAGTAAAGAATATCAAACTTGTTTAATGAGACTTTTATTTTTCATTAAAACAACTACACAGGTACTTATTCATGAGAAAATACCTCATGAACTGCCATAGTGTGATAGCAACATTTCATACTTGCTTTAAAAGGATTGCAGTTATTGATATTTACAAGTATTTCAAATGAAAGAACTATTCTTATCCCTATAACCTTATTATTAAAAGTTGATTACCGTCTGTTTGTTCTATCAGAACTAAGTTAATGTTGACTTTGTGTGCAGTCATTTACCTAAACCACTTCTCATAGGTAGGAACAAAGCAATGATGGCTATTTTCATTAACATTATTCCAAAGAATTATTTCAGCTACCATAAGAAAGCATACCTACATCAAAAAAACATTTACTTAAAACAATAGGCTAACGAAGGTATTTATTTTGTTCCCTATAAGAAAAAAGTATTTTAATAGAAATATCTAATATGTCCTTCATTCCTTTCTTTTCTCAAGCCTTTTTCCATGAAGATGCACCCCAAAGTACAAGCTTCACCTGCAACATCTTTTGATTGAAGATCTTAAAGACAAGTTCTTCTGTCCAATTGAACCCCATCGGTCCCAGGCTTGTGATCCTTTAAACTGGATGTTTTTGGTACGAGGCCAAAATGAGCTTGATAAGAGCAAGTTAATCACCGAAGATTGTTCAATTCCAGGAAAATCAGTGGTTGTGGAAACATACACTTGTTTGAAGGTGGGTGATATGCACATGAAGTGAACAGGTGTTATCAATTCTCTGCTCTCCATGCTGGATATGACTGAAGAAAAAGGCCACCTAAGATCTATATTACACTGAACGCACATTGGTTTTGAGCTGGGTATTTCGAAACCCAGTTTCTCTAGCTTTCTTATGTATTTTTAAGCTACTATTTACTGATGCAAAGGAAAAGCACTCCTTGATATTGAAAAGCCAGGATCTTTTACTTAGTGTCAAAAAAAGCATTCAAGGAGGGCACTCTTTGATTGGCAAGCAAGGGTGGGCTATATTACACGGAAAATTCAGCACTCCCATTAGCAATAGTCTTGAGCAGCTTTGACTATTGACTACTATATACAAGAAGACTTGGGTCATATTCCAGCTTTCATGTCTCAGGCGATAACGTCAGACATCTCTGCGTTCTATGGCAACAAGCAGCTCTTTCGGAAGCTCACAGACTTTTTAGGACGATAATTCTCCAAATATGTAAGTTGCTTTCTGTTAAAGGCTCCACGTCGCTTTTGTCTTATGACCTGCACGGCCTTTTCGTGTTTCATTCCCTTTTCAATCAAGGCTATGGCCACCAGCACGGGAGCTCGCCCGAGACCTGTCTCACAGTGAACGGCAATACAACTCTCAGGACTTTCACGGAATTTCATTTTGACAAGGCCCAGCCACTGCTCAACAATCTGGGTATCTGGTGCCGTGCCATCATCGAAGACCCAATCCAGAACCTGGATGCCTTCTCTCTCCAGCATGGCGGCGTTGTAAGTGGCTTCACAAACCCTGACCAGGGTGGTCACTCCATTCTTCTTAAGTTCCTGTATGAACCTGTCAAAGAAGGCCTTGCTTGGAGTTGGGGAGATCAGGAACCTCATATTTTTGTAGGCGATTTCCACAGGAGCGAAATTGTTACTTACAGCCATATCGAAGTATATTGATATGGAATTCAGAAAGGATTGAATGGAACTGAGGCTGACTTCTGATAATATGCCCCAGCAAATGTTCAGGGAGAGCCAGAAGAAGCCAAAGGAACTTTCAAACCCAAAGCGCCTGCGTTTCAATCCAGTAAGACCGAGTTGATGAAAAAAAAAATCCAGTCACTTTTACCAGACCCGGCTGAGAACTCTTGTCAATGTTCCACAGAGTGTCAGTTCAGGATGACTAGGTAGATAATTCTTTCTGATTCAAACCATTTGTGTCCTTACGACTTTCTAGTGTTTATTTGTTCGGTTATGCCTGGTAGAAATTTCCACTACCTCTCACAAGCCTCTCGGGTTCTACCCACCCCTGGTATTCGTATGCTGGGGCAGTTGTGACTAAATCAGACAGCTGGCTCCAGGAAAGTGACAACAAACAATTCTGACGGGCTGGATTCACCTTTGGAGGAAAAGGTCTGCAACCCCTGAGGCAGGTCACACCCCCTCCCTTGTTTTCTCAATACCCAAGCTCAAAGAGAAAACCTCATCAGCCAGCGGCGAGGCTGGTGAGGACAGGTGCAAAGTGGAGTCTGGGTCCGAAGGGCTAACGCTGTGGATTTCTATGGAAACAGTTCACAAATTCATCTGCAGCTCTTCCCCACACAATGCACAATCACACTGGATGATCAGGATGCCCATTCCACTTCTTCCTATTAAGAAAACAAACAACCAAGATGACATTAGAGGTAATTTTAAAGCCATGTTACAAAAGAATCCTCCTTGTACAAAACAGTTAAGGGTGAGGCTAGCGATGATTCCTTTAGCTGCCTTTACTAGCTGGATACTGCGGTCCAAAAGTCACTACCATCTTGTAGATTCCAATTCAGATGGCTTTTGAGCGTGCAAATCTTTGTATTTTTTAATCATAATGTATTAGTCATATAAATCACGTTATTGGCGTCTCTTACAGATATTATAACATCCATAAATCAATTGCAACATGCAAACACGTACATACGTTGCCATGATCATTTTTCAAAACATTTCACTTTCTAGTGGAGCCCTGATTATAGCTGAGGCTGCGAATCATTATGGGAGCAGATGCCTCAACTGTATCTCAGCCAAAGGCTGGTGGTTTCTGAACGCTCACTTAGCAGGGAGCGGTCCAACCCGTACCCAACAGCTCCACTGGGCTTCCTGCGGGGGGGGGGGGGGTGGGGGGCGGCGGTGTGGGTTGCCAAAGTTCACAATTGTGTCCTCCTTTTGTTACCAAGGATTCAAACTAAGTGGATTTTACCATATGGTGACTCTATAGGGAAGAATGCTGTTGTTAGGGGCTGTGGAGTCCTTTCTGGGCCCATAGCGACCCTGTACACAACAGAAGCAAACATGGCTCCATTCTATGCCACCCTCGCGATTGTGCCTATGCTTGAGCCCATTGCTGCAGCCACTGTGTCCATCCATCTCGCCCAGGGCCCCTCTACACCAAGCACGATGTCCTTCTCTGAGACTGTAACTCTACCGGAGCAGAAAGCCTCACCTTAAAACAAGCAAAAAAAAAAAAAATCCAAAACACATCAGCCAATCCATGAGGCATCTAGACCCCCTCTATCTCAAGAGCCCTAAAATGCAAAGGTGCTTTTATTCCTATCCATGGTAAGACTAAAGTTAGGCTGGGAGTGCTAAGGGGACTATGGAGAGAGTGTTAAGATCAATTCTCTTTCCTGAAGTGGGGTTTATAACAAGGAGAGGCTACTGCGCATTGTATCTTCCTAAAAATATAAAGGTCCCATTGTGGGTTCGGATAAAAGAAGACCGCTACGATGTCCAATCAAAATGATTGAAGTCCTATTTTAATATCAGGCTTGTCTGGGCTGTAGTGGAAATTTTCAAAGGGACCCTCTCTCCAGATTTCAGGCCCCTCTTCCCTGGCCGATTTTCTTTTCTATCATTCAGGGAGGGTAGACCACAGAAAACAGAAGAAAGGGCAAGATAAAACACATATATCACTAACTAAGTGGTACGAACAGAAGTAAAACAAAAGTACCTCGATTTCGTCTCTAGCTTGTTCTCTATAACAGGGGAGGGAAACAGACCCTCTGAACCCTTAGGGACTTTTAACATCTCTTGATATGGGGAGAGGGGCAGCTGTTTAAACAAGAATTGCTTTAAGGCCCTTACAAACCTGCATTCCATTGTGATGTTAAAACAGATTATCTCAGTCTTGGCCTGGTAGGAAGTGGGGTGAGGGGTGGGAATGCCCTCAGGGAAAAGCATATTCAGGACAGTTCTGTTTACAAGTGGTGATGTGAGTTTATCTATTTCAGTCCCAACAACTTTTTGCCACCTCCTAGGTATAAGGGAAGAATCCCTGGTAGCTTAGTGGGCTACAGGTTGGGCAGCTAGTCTCAAGGTGAGCAGTTCAAAACCCACCAGCCTTTCTATGGGAGACAGATGAGGCTTTCAACTTCTTCCAGAAAGACACAGAGACAATTCTCCCTTGTCCTGCACAGTCATTAGGAGATGGAATCCACTCAAAAGCAGTGAGTGTCAGTTTTGTTTGTGAAAGTACAAGGGGAAGGAATTTGTAGAAAAACGAGTTTTTCAGAAAAGGAGTGTATAATGTACAAATGTGTAAAATGATCACTCATACTTACCTTCTCTGGATGGATAAGAAAAATAGTATACTGCTAAATTATGTATATGGCTATAGTCATCTTCTGTATTCCAAGCACATAGTGAGGGAAATGGACAGACTTTCTCCGTTACAATTCATAGCAACTCGTAGTGAGGAAACAAGGAGTGTATAATTCATAATCACACTACATCCACTACCTGAGTATGGCTGGTTTCTGCTGCAACTTACTATCAAAATCGCAAATTCCATATTTATATGCGTAGATACAACTATATGCACAGATACACACATTACTTTTATTATGCTATGAGTATCATAAATGAGTTTTGTATCTGCAAACACATACCTTATTTAATTCTTTCTCTGAAATGGCATATCCTCATTAGACATAATTAAGAGTGGACTCCCAAGGACATCTTTGTCATATTTACTCATATTTTTCCTATGAACCTGTTCCATTCCTCTTTCCATAAATTTAAAGTAAAAATCAGGGGGAGGTTGAGGAAAGTTTTTTTTGAAAGAATTTCACTTTAATAGATTATCTTTTAGCAAAGAAAGTTCAATGTCGGAGGTAGAAAACATAGCTTACCAACTCCTGACTAAAGTACCATGAAATGAGATAAAATATATGTATTTTCATATAATATATTTATAACAGAACACCATTAATGGTTATGTATAAAGGGAGACCAAGGGATATTTATGCATTAATTCAATACACATTTATTAAGGCTTTCCTAGCTGCCAGGCATATAAAGATTGGTAAAATCTAGACTCAGTCTATGAGAAGGTTGTTATTTACAGGAAAGTCAGACACATCTAAAACTAATTTAAAACATGCAAGACATTATTTATCTGTAGTGAGAACAAACTGGGTCCAGTGGAGGGTGTGAATATACTGATTAATTTATCAAGCTGGGTGTCAGAGTAAGTTTTTTCAAAAAAGTGACAGTTAAGCAAGCAAACATTGGTCTTTCACCATTTCCACCCTCAATATATCAACCTCTATAATGTGTATGTTTTCATGAGGGCAAATGGCCCACAAGAAAAGATGGTTATAAAGGATCAGTGGAGAAGTGAGGCAAGATTAGTCAAGAATCTCATGCAAGTCTGATTGGAATAGAGCTGGGAAGAAATTGGGAAGGAGGAAAAAAACAATTATAAACCCAGTAACAGCTCCTTGATGCTCCAGGAAATGAAGAAGCTGGAAGTGGTCTGAAAACAGATGTAACCTGCTGTAGGTACACTTTCACCAGCCTCGCCATCAAATGTAGAATAAAAGATCAATTGCTTTTCAAATAAACTCTAACACTTATCCCAGGGATTCTAAACTAGGGAAAGTGCATTTTTATATGACATGCTACATATGAGAACTGTGCTAGATATACTAGACTTGACAAAGATAACTATAAACCCAATAGAAATTGCATTTTAAATTTGAACTTTGTGATATTTTATTTTAGGTGACTCATGAGGAATGAAAAAAAAAACACTATATTGTCTTACTGAATAAAATGTTGTGAAGGAAAATGTCAGACTGAATTAATTGTTTTTTTTATTCCATCTCTTCTGCTTCTTGTAGGTTTTCATGAATCAAGGATCAACTTGAAGGCAGATAATAATAACACCTGTTTTAAGCACCCATCTATCACAGCCCCCCCCCCACACACACACACTCTACTCCCAATCCATAAGCAACCACTGCTCTGCTTTATGTGAACTGCCTAAATTAGGACATTGCAGACATAGGATCATAGAATATCTACTCTTTGTCAGGGTTCTTTAAATTAGAATAACTGCTTTGGAACGTGTCCATGCTATAGCATTTATCAGGATATCAGTCTCCTTTATGGATATATCACAATTATTCCTTCAATTCTTGATGAATATTTGCAATAGCTCCAGTTACATGTTCTGTGGTCCTCAGTGGTGGTGGTATTAAATCATTGAGCATATTCAAACTTAATTTGGTTAAATTCTGACAATCTGTGGTAAGATATTAAACAGTCAATATACCCAGTGACCGGACACCAGGGTTGCTAGGGTCAGCACTCGCACTGTTGTTTGCAGCTCTTTTGTATTGCTTTCATATATTTGATATGAACTTGTTTGTCACAATAACCTCCAAGTCTATTTCAGTTTTACTTTCCCTTCTTTTTGTAAAGCCACTCCGACCAATACTTAGATTCAAGGGGTAAGGAATCTAGAAGGATTTCTCCCCCTAAGTTTAAACGAAGCACATTATATACAGTTATAAAGCTCGCCTCAACAAATGAAGGAAACAGCAATATCCGGTTAAACCCTCCATAAATGTAGTTTGCTCTCCACCCCAGCCTCTTCCCTCCCACCCTCCCTCCCTTCCTCCATATTATGTACCCTATTTCTCTCTGCTCCCTATCCCCACTACCATCTCTGGTCTCCTTCTAGTTGTCAAAGTTCTTTATTTGGTATAAAAACCACATTTCTTTGCTTTACCTTATTAAATGATTATCTTTGTAAGATTCACTGAGTTTGCTAAGCATGATCTCTAGTTTGGTCCATGTCTTACGGTGTTTAAGAGAGTTGCCATTCAAGAGGAAAGCAAAAGGAAACAAGAGGAAAGATCTAGGAGGCAAAGCCATGGCTAGTGGTATAAACGTAGATCTGTACATATATAAATATATTAATTAATAAAAAGAGGCAATGGCCTATGTACACATATTTATATGGCAATACATTGAGGAAGTGGACAGATTTGAGGTCTCTGCTCAAGCCCACGCTCAAAGTAAGAACACTTTGCTCTAACAACATGACGTTCTGTAATGCTCACCTTCCTGAGGATAATCGCTGAAGATAAAATGTGTGCATAAGCAATTGTGAAGAAAGCTGATGGTACCTGGCTATCAAAAGATACAGCATTTAGAGTCTTAAAGGCTTGAAGTTAAACAGGCATCCATCTAGCAGAGAAACAACAAACGCACAAGAAAGAAGCACACTAACCTATGCGATTATGAGGTATCAATGGGATTGAGTAGCAGGCATCAGAAGACCCAAAACAAGCAAACAAAAACATATTGTTGAGGAGCAGGGAGGTAAGATCAGAGACTCAAAACTCATCTGTAGACAATGGAACATCCCCTTACATAAGGGTCCCAAGGTAGGGGTGAGTCAACCAGGGTGGCACAGTTTAGTACGGATGAGACATGCTACACCTCTGGTTCCTTGAGTCTTCTTCACCTCCCACTATTATGATTCCAATCCTGCTTTTCAGTTCTGGGTATACGGGAACATGTACACTGGTTCAGGTAAGAGCTCATGTCACATGGAATTCAGGTCAGATAAAAACCCTCAGGAACAGAAATATGAATAGAGACATATTATAAGTTGCCTTATAATATATTCATAAATTCCAATAGCTTACTTCTTTCTGAAACATTTAATGTCTGAATAGATATTATCCCTTCATTTCTATTTTCATAATTCATTCCTTAGGAATTCTTCTATCTTAATATTTTTTGTAACTTTAGAGAATTATTTTTGGTTGACAAAAATGAACAATTACCCCCCAAAAGAGAAGTAAATACTGACACAGAGTATATATGTATATATCATGATTAGAGCTACATGTGCCCCCAATAAAATGATTTAAAATGTGAACAATTTTTGGATTATGATGATGGTATAGATGAATGTAGGGGAAATTTACAAACACTATCAGATTCTCCCATATAGGGCAACTGGTTTCCACTTATACAAGATTAGAAGCTGCTGCAAATTTATAATTATTAGTTTAGACTTTGGGTTTTTATATATAATTTACATTACTGCTTAAAACTTAGATATGGATTAAGATCACATTTTAGAATTGGATCGCTATTAAAAAAAGAATTGGATCAACTTCTCCTTTGGGCAATGAAATATTGTCCATATACTATTCAACTAGCTCAGAAAATCATATGTTTAGTCAAGGTCTGAAGTTACCTCAGACCCTGTTCTGTTTCCCTTAGACCTCCAGTGTCTTTCACTAGAAATCCTCACCCGAAAAGTCATCTTCTTCCTAAATATGTGCAATATTGAGGAAGAATCTCAAGTCATCAGTTACCTTTCTCTCAGTAAAAAAGTCTTCAACTGCCTTGACTCTTTCTAAGATAATTCAGAAAAGATCCCAATGATTGCTCTAGGTCTTGAAGCAGTAATTAGCAAACGTTTCCTAAAACAGTCAAGTATTTCAGGTTTTACAAGCCATATGGTCTATCACTACTACTAAACTGTATCACTGAGGCACAAATGATACAGCACGGTTATGGTTATGTTCTAACAAGACTTTATTTACAAAATCCACTAAAGTATGAGATTTAGACTTCATGATGTGGTTTGCTGTCCACCGCCCAGCCACCCCCAACACACACACACACAACTTTCTCTCTGGCACTGATTCCCATTCTAGACTTTGCACTAAAACACCTGAAGAACTTTTTTAAATGGTTGTCATGCTTTAGTCTCTAGAAAATTTGACTTAACTGATATTGGATTAGAAATCTGAAATCAGTACTTGAGAAGGCAGAGGTGAGAACCACATCCATGAGGTAATTTCTCAGTTTATCTAATATTACAGGTTGCAAACAACACTTAAATACTGGTTAAAACTATAGATTTGGTGGTGCAATTCTACACCAACTGAATCTAAATCTCTAGAGTAAGTATTCACATCCTTGGCTGCTGAGTTGATTCTGACTCATAGTGATTCTCCAGTGCAAAGCCCAATAGGGTTTTCAAGGTTGTGAATCTTTATAGAAGCAAATTAAGTTGCTGGGGACTCTTAACCATTGCACCCCAAAGGCAGCTTAGAATAGTAGGAGCAAGCAAACAAACGAACAAGTCCGCTGTCATCAAGACATGGTTCCAACACAGAGACCCTCTTGAGGTTATGAATCTTACAGGTACAGACTGCCCTGTCTTTCTACTGGAGAGTTAGTGGTTTGAACCATCAACCATGAGGGTAGTAGCTCAGTGCCTATCCCACAGCACCCTCAGGGCTCCTTTTGGGCCAGACCACCCCAAACTCTGCCATTGAGTCAATTCTGACCTCCTGACTGGTTCTTGCAGGGCTTTGAAGTAGTTCAACCACTACTGAGAATTTACATTTTTTTATTCCAGATACACTGATTTAGAATCTACATTTTAGCAAGATCGGATTCTATTCATTCAAGGTATTGTTGTTGGGTGCCAGTTCAAAGTCATAAGTCTGATATTAGCCCATATGTCTGACACCAGTCTATAAAGTCTCTTCCAACTCATGAAGGTTGTGCAGTAAAGGCATCCCGGTGCTGGCAGGGGTCTCCCCATGGCTACTCATTTCCAGGGCTTAGGGTCCATCAGCAGTATCCATTGGCAGTAAAAGCATCTCAGTGCTGGCAGGAATCTCCACATGGTTTCTCTGGCCCCAGAGGTTTGACTCCATCAGGACAAGCCCATGTAGCCTCTTCTCTGGCTCCTCCATTCTCCAGGAATCAGGATCAATCAGCATGCTGTCATCTCGTCTTGTCAGTAGTCCATTGTCTCAGAGACTCAGTCCAGCCTCCCTTCTCCAATTGGGAAATACCACGAGATTTCCCAGAAATCTCAGGAGAAAGCCATGCCCACATAGAGGCCTCAATGGCTAATCATTGGCCATCTCCAGATTGACAAGCTAGACTCCATCCCTAGACTCCCAATTATGAAATTGACACAAGTACATGACTGCCGCAATCTTATTAAGGTTTGTAAATTCTCAATTATTCACCATCTCTGTGACACTTCTCTGAAAGGCTGAGAGTTTTTTAGTTTCTTCCTTTTTTTGGGGGGGGGGGGCATCACTGCCTCTGGTGGTTGTGGGCGCTACCCAGTGCTGCTCCTGAAAGCCCCCGCTGTATTTGAACCACAAAGCCCATGGGCTACAATCCCGCATTCAACCACTTATGCCACCGGGGTTCAGCCCGAGGCTTTAATTTCACAAAAGAATTTCTCTCTTGAAAAAAAAAAGTCATATATTGTCCTTGCAACTTTTGCCCATCCCAAACCCTACTGGGACGTTTTGCCTCAAAGTATGGAGATATCCAGGATAACAATCTCAGTAGTCTCCCTGATGTGAATTATATTCTATAGTACAGAGTATAATTACTCCACGGGGTTTCTGAGACTGTAAATTTTTACAAGAGCCGAAAACTCTCATTTTCTTTTAAAGTTGAATCAAAAAGTCACAAGCCTATAAAGACTTCCTGCCAGTATTTTCCATCTTCTAAATATTTCAGTTCTGAACCATCTGTTAGAAAGTCAGTCTTTTGCCCATGATGAGATATTCTGAATTCAGATATGTGATAGAGATGAATCATAGGAATAAGGTTGAGTTTCATTTAATGACTTTCTCTTCTCCAATATACTGTTAAGGAACACATCTCCTTTGTAACAGAGTCCCCAGAGAGAAAAGTAAACAAAGACTCAGTGTGGACTATTGAATGCTCAAAATAATGTTTTCCTACAATATACAACACATAAGTAGTTCTTTTCAATTTTTCTCAATACTCGTCTCCTGGAACAAGTCATTAGCCAGAAAGAAAATTATTTTCCAATAGCCAAAGTATATATTATCACATGTAACAGGAAGTTTTCAAGAACTGGAAGCCCAAGTTACCCATTGGAGAAAATTTACAAAAGGTTTACATTATTCTTTTTAGATTAAGAGTAGGTTTTTGATAATGAAATTAAAACTGAGTGCATAAAGTCATATTATGAAAGATTTCTTTCTCTGCCAATCAATATTCATTTTATCTTGCAATACATGTGCTATTTTGGAGTATCTATCATCAAATGAAATTATAGCTTTCAGGTATTAAATAACTATGTTAATTTTATCATATTTTGTTTCATTTTAAAAATAAACAAACTGGTTGCCATTGAGTCCATTTTGACTAATTGTGATCTTAAAGAACAGATTAGAACGGCCCCATACAGGGTTTTCTTGACTGTAAATCACTGCAGAAACAGACTGCCATCACCTCCCCCCACACAGCAGCTGGTGGTTTCAAACTACCGGATTTCCAGTTAGCATCCAAGTGTTTGGTCACTGCACAACCTGATCGCTTTCTATTTAATCCTCATTCAAAATTTATGGCCACTGAGTTGATGCTAAGTTGTCCTATAGCAATCTTATAGGACAGAGTATAGCTGCCACTCTTTACAGGAATAGAAAGCCCAGTCTTTCTCCTGTGGAATGACTAGTGCTTTGAGTTTTCTGGTCTTGCAGTTAGCAGCCCAATTCATAAGCACTACACCACCACCAGGAAGTGTAATTTCTTCAAAAATATATTCTTTGTTATAATTGTCACAATTCATAATGTACAAGGGGATGTCCCCCTCAAAAAAAACCCAGAATTTCACTGGGCATAGCTTTTGTAGCATGCATTTTTCCTCTAAGCCAGCACTGAGCAACTCGCTCTGAGTTAGTGCAACCAGTAGTGTCGCATAGGAAGATTCTCTCTGGTCACAGTGAACTTTTTCATAATAGCAGTTTCTTTGAAACATTATTATTTTTGTGATGTCCAATTTGCAGCATGCAGCCGTGAAATTTTGTTTTCTGCTGGGCAAAAATTCCTCAGAAACTGTTGTGATGTTGAACACAGCTTACAAGGACAGCAACATGGGAAAAACCCAAGTATACAAGCAGTTTTCTTGTTTCAGAAAAGGTCAAATATTGATTGATGATAAACCTTGTTTTGAACGTCCTTCAACTTCCCGAACAGATGAAAATGTCCACTGGTAGTGCATTTGCAGTTCATTCCACCAGGTCAGACTGTTAATCAAGCTTTCTCCTTAGAGGTTCTGAAAAGATGGTGTAACAGTGTGCGACAAAAAAAAAGGCCTGATTTGAGGCAAATGGAGGACTGGTTTTGCTACCTTAATAATGCACCTTCTCAGTGAGCCAGCTTTTGGCAAAAAACACAATGCCTCTCTTGTCCCACATACCTTACTCACCTAACCTCACTCCCTATGACCTCTTTTTCTTTCCGCAAAAGCAAAGGGATATGAAAGGAGGTGTTGTCAGTCATCCAAATAGATGAGTTTAAAAATTGTTTCTAAAAATGGAATAACAAATTTGACAAATGTATTAACTGTAATGGAGAGCACCTTTAAGTTAATAAGATTTTTTAAAAATTAAAATCATTGCTTTTGGAACAAAAATCTGTTTTTTGGGGAGGCAGCACTCATTTATAATGGTTCACTCAATTATATACTCTCATGGGAACAAAACTAAGTTCACAAGGGAAAATGTGACCCTTAAAGCTTTGTACACAAAAAGCATTTTAAAGTTTCAATTCATATCCATAGATTACTTTTTTCTTTTTTACCCTCCGCATCACTGCCCTGGTGGGAGTAGGAAGCCCAGCTTTGCTCCTGGAGTGCTGCTGCTGGATTTGAACCTTCAACCCGGTGGGCCACAGCCCCGCACACAACCACTGCGTCACTAGGGCTCAGCTTCCATAAATTATTTTGATATTCCTCTGTAGGCTAGTCTTTAAGCAAGAATATATTTATGAAATACAGATATAAAGAAAACCCATGTCCAAGTTTTATTTAAATCAATAATGAGGGCAAAACACAGGTAGGAAAGCTGGTTCAAAGGAGAATTCAAACAGTTGTTATATTGTCAAGAAGAAAGGCTGGTTGAAATAAATTTGGTAAGTTTAAGACAAAACTATTAAATAGCTTACTGGAAAAAACAAACTTAAAATTTGTCATTATGTTCTTCTTCTGAACACCATGTACCAGGAGTAGATAACTTCACAGTGAGTAGACAACTTCACAGAGTTCAGACACTAATAAATAGGAAATTGCTCTTTAAAAAACATGTGCACAGGACTGCGGCCCACTGGGATGGAGGTTCAATTCCAGCTCCACAGGGCAAAGGATGGGCCTCCTACTCCCACCACCAGGGCAGTGATGCCCTAAAAAAAAAAAAAAAAAAAAACATGTGCACAGAGAATCAGATAAATAAGTATGAGCCCTTTTAGACAAGGCTCCAGTTGAAAATAAAAAAAGATATGTGATCACGGATTTGTCCTGTTTTTCACTTCTTGGTACTTTTCCAGGTACCACTGATAATAAACACTTTCCAAACATAAGCTAGATTAGACCAACACTCATGACATACCATGAATGTTATGAAATCTCTAAAGGTAAAGGTCTTGCTCATGTATTTTTCCCTATTAGGTGGCTCCTTATATTTAGGATTAAACTGGTTGCAATGGACTAACATTGGTTACAATTTTAAGAATGTTGTCATCTATTTTTAAATAGCAATTAATAATGCATAGAAGTTGCATTCTTCACAAACCCACATATACTTGTGTAGGTGCATGAGTTTTCAGATTTCTTATAGAGAGAATATTAGCAAAATGACTGATCCTTAGGGACTATTATTTTGGTTCAATATTCCCCACCATCTGCTTTCCAGCTTACTGAAATTTCTCAGTATATCTAGGTCATTGAAGGTACAGAGCCTGTTATTCATCACTTTAACAAATAACCATTTGACTCACTGCCATCAAGTCAATTCTAACTTGTAGCCACCCTGTAAGGCAGAATGGAAGTGTTCCTCCAGATTCCTAAGACTGCAAATCTTCATAGAAATGGAAAACCTCTCTCTCTCCTGAAGGAGCATTTAGGTTTGACAACACCCACACCAACCTATTGTCGTGGAACTGCCCCTGTGAGTTCTCCTGAATAGAACTGCTCCACAGAGGTGTATTTGCTTTAATCTTTATGAAGCCAAGCACCAAGACTTTCTTCCTATGTGCTACTTGTTAAGTCAGAACTTCCAGCTTCTAAGTTGATGCCCAGCACAAATCATTTGTGCCACTCAGTGGTGAGCAAAAAGAGCCTAGGAATACAGGAAAGGAAATTGACATACATCCAAAGATCACATACACAAGAGAGGAATTGTCAATGAGGCATGCGCTGTGAGTGAGGGTATACACAGTCTTGGAAGTCTGAGGTGAGGAACATACATTTTGAAAGAATAAGCTGAGAGTTGAAGGAAGAGTTAACTAGATGAAGACATAGGGGTCAGTCTTTTAGAGAATTTCTTATTTTCCCATTATTTCCAAATAATGCTAGGGTGGGAGGGGGAAATGTGTGTGTTTGATTTGACTCTCTTACTTTCTCTTTGATATCAGATATTTTGACCCGTCTTTTACTTTGAAAACTTCAGAGTTGGACTTCAATGTGGAGTAGCAGGGATGGGATTGGCTTTGCCATCCTGTTTGAAGTAGCCCCAAACATGCACCAACTACATCAAGTAGCAAGTAACCTCATGAGAGACTGGAAGCAAGAAAAGATGAGAGCTTCTCATTGACTACCTAAGTTTACCGCCTGGAGAGGGTTTCAGGCCACCATTTAGAAAAGAAGTGTTTACCAGGTGTGCTCTCTCTCCCTCTTTCAGATGGTTCTTTGGGGGCAGAATCCCGGTTAACAATCACACGACACTCTCTCTCTCTACATACCAATTGGTGGAAACCATACTCACATCCTTTGTTAGTAATATGACCCTGTCTTTCCATAATCTTCCTAGGGTTCTCAGGTATGACCCAAGCAGGACACTCCCTTACCACATGTCAGGGGACATGCTTCAAAATCTCCAGTTGCCTCTTGAAAGAAAACGCCTCTCTTTAGGCTAGCGATGAAAAGCACCTTCATATCTGCTTCTGAAAGCTAAACAGTAATGGTGAGACAAGCGGAAGTAGCAGAGTACTACTGCAAACATATTTGAAGAAATACTCTTTTTTTTGGGGGGGCATCACTGTCTCTGGTGGTCGTGGGGGCTACCCAGTGCTGCTCCTGAGAACCGCTGCTGGATTTGAACCGCCAAGCCTGCGGACTGTAGTCCCACACTTAACCACTTATGCCACCGGGGCTCAGCCTGAAGAAATACTCTTTACCTAATGTAATCTTGACTTCTTCTATATTCACAAGTGTGCATTAAGGGTCACGTAATCTTTCTAATTTCACTGTATGAGCTGTATAAGAATTGTTTTGTATTTGTTTTGGATCACGTTCAGTGGACGTAATCTCATTTGGAAGATGGCTTATATTGTTATAATAAGGAGGCCATAGCAGTGTAGGGTGCAGACAAACCTAATCCTTATGGAGTTATTAAGAGCAGTATAGACTCCCTCAAGGGAGAACAGAAGGAAGAAGAGAGAGACCACTTGAGATTTGTCACAAATAGAAGATTGTCACGTTCTAAATCTCATAAAGCCACACTCTGAATTCAGACTTTTAGCAAACTAAATGGTAAGTTTCTGGTCTGTAAAGCCTCCCACTTGTGATATTTCTATGATGGCTCGCTCACTCACTCACTCACTCACTCACTCACTCACTCACTGGCATCAAGTCATTTCCAACTCACTGTACCCTCAAGGACAGAGTAGAACTTCCCCTGATGGACTTCTGAAAAGGTAACTCCTTACAGAGGTTTTGGAAAGCTCCATCTTTCTCCCCAGAAGCAGCTGGTGGTTTTGAATTGCAGACTTTGTGGTTAGTAGCCTATCATACAATGAGGACTCCTTCAGGTGTACTATAAAACAAAATAAAATAAATTCACTGCCGTCGAGTCGACTAACAAAAGGATATCCACGTCTATCCGTTATGGAAGCACTAGGAAAGGAAGACAGACATGCATGTCTTTTCTTGGGAAGATATCCACCAGCTACTTGAGAGGAGAAAGATAAAGCTTTCTATAGGGTTGTAAAAATGTAGTCTCAGAAACCCATAGAGGCTGTTATTCTCAGTCCTGCAGGGCCACATAAGTCTGTATAGTATCACTATAAGACACAGAGATACAGGAATATTTTTGTTTTATTGTGCTTTGCAGTACTTTTGTTATTACAAAGTAAAGGTTTATCAGCTTATAAAGACCAATCACTCAAGCAGCATTTATTGACAAGGCTATTCTTCCCTTAAATTGCTTTTGCACTGACAAAATCATTTTGATTCTTCTGGAATCCATATTTCGGGTGCAATAAACCAGGTGGTATTTGCCATATCTGACCCTTCGATATACCGGTTATATTTCATTATTTCATACAGTTAATATTTAAATAAGAACCATAAAAGAGACACACAAAACTACATTGCAAGGGTTCTAAAATATTAATGAAAAACATTAAACAATACCTGAAAGAAGCAATAAATCCTGTCACTTAAGATATTCCCAGATCGCTTTTTTTATCACTGTCCTCACGTGCAATCTTCTTCGCTTTGCCCTGAGCATCATCTGTGGACTGTGAGAGTGATCCGTAACTGTCTTTTCACTGTAGCATCCCATTCCTTTAGAGGTCAGCTTGATATATTATAAGTAGTTAAGCAACTTCTCGGAACCTAGTAGGTTAATCTTGGAAAAACCCATGCTGCTTCTGCTGAACTTACAGCAATGATTCTGACAACATTTCTAGCTCTTTGAACACTTTCAGGAATTGCTTAATTCACTCACAATAACACGTGGGAATTGGGGGTACAACCTAAAGCGTCAGCCTTCGGTGGCTTAGCAGTTTCTCATTATATGTTTGTTTACTGAAGAAACAAACACAAGAGAATAGAAACGTAGTATTTCCTCAAAAGCATTATGAGTTTTATGAAATGAATCAATAAATATTACCAGGATAGTTCCTTCTGAGTTTCTAAACCTATGGACAGAAGGAACACTACTGGAGGTACTTAGAATACACTGCTGTGTTAATGTACGTCAATGAGTGATTTCCACTTTCGGCAGTTGCCTAGCCACCCACCTTACAGAGAACTCTGATTACAAGGGTCATTTTAACAGCTGATTTGCCCAACTCAACAAAAAATCCAGTATCAGTTCTAATGACCCAGTGGCTGCCAGCTGACTCCCACCACGGGCCTCCATTCTCCATCCCTCTTTCCCTGACTCTGACACCAACTGCTCCTTCCACGGCACTCTCCTTGGATGCTGGCTTCAGCACGTCCTTACAATTGCCACAAAGAACTCCCAGACAATATTCACTCTGGTTGTTATGAGGTGCCGTGGAGGCAACTCCAACGTCTACTGATCTTATGCACAACAGAATGAAACACTGCCCAGCCCTGCGAGCCTCACAATGATTCTCTCTTTTTTTTTTGGCATCACTGCCCTCTGGTGGTGGGAGTAGGAGGCCCAGCCTTTGCTCCTGTGGAGCCGCTGCTGGAATTGAACCTCCATCCCAGTGGGCCGCAGTCCCATGCACAACCACTACGCCACTGGGGCCCAGTCCACAATGAATCTTATGTTTGTATCCTTTGCTGCAGAGACTTTCGGCTTCTCAGGGACCTTCCTCTTCCTTGCTTCCTCTTTACCAAACACTATGGCTTTTTCCAGGGACTGGTCTCTCCTGAGATGTGTCCAAAGGACAGGAGACAAAGTCTCGCCAGCCTTACTTCTAAAAAGTATCCTGGCTGTACTTCTTCCAAGAAATTTTGTTCTTTCAGCTGTCCAGAGTAGTTTCAAAATGTTATGGCCAACACTGCAATTCAAATATGTCAAATTTTCAGTCTTTCTTAGCCAACGTGCAGCTCTCATATGCATATGAAAAGATTGAAAATACCACGGCTAGTGTCAGGTGCATTTTAGTCCCTTGGCTTCTCAATACTTTAAAGAGGTTTTGTGCAGCAGATTTTCCCAGTGCAATATGTCCTGTTTTCTCTTGACTGCTGGTTCCCTGGGTATGGATTGTGGATCCAAGCAAGCTGAAATCTTTGACCACTTCAATCTTTCCTCATTGATTATGATGCTACTTATGGGTCCAGTGTTGAGGATTTTTGTCTTCTTTACATCAGCAAGTGCTTCATGTCCTCCTCACTTCAGCAAACACATTTGTGTATTTGCATATGGCAGGTTATTAATAAGCTGTCCTCCCAGGTTCTCTCCGCATAAAGACAGAAGTAGCAAGAGGGACTACAAACTTTATGCAAACCTTTCTCAGGCTATACACTGACTCTTCTAGCTTTTAACCCATTCCTTCTTGAGACATTTCCTTGGTAACTCTTTATCTGTAACCAACCCTCAAGTCTCCTGCTTCTGATAAATTAACAAAACAATGACCCATATAACTGTTTCCACTATTCCCTCTCCAGAGCTCATCCAAATCAATTCTGGTTGATTCTGCCAGGTCTTAAGTGCATCTTCTAGCAATAAACATACTCTATTACACTAGTTCTAAGAGTTTCTCTGCACATTTAGGTGTTTGTACCTTTGTCAAAATTCAATAGGTGTATTTGTGTGGGTATAATTCTGGATTCAGTATTCTATTGCATTGATCAAAGTGTGTATCCCTCTGCCAATACAATAATGTTTCTCTCTCCCTCCAATAACTTGCCATTTCTCCCTCCCTCTCAGTCTTTGGTAAGCACTAATCTACTTTTTTCCTTATATACTTACTTATTATAGATATTTCATATGAATAGGATCATATACTCTCTGTACTCTTGTGTGTGACTTCAGCCAGCATATGTTCAAGATTTCTTTATGTGTTAACATGTATTCTTAGAATTTTATTTCTATCAAAATAATATTTCATGTGTTTGTACATACTACATGGTGTTTATTACTTCATCTTGTGCTCACCTTTGGGCTGTTTTGAATAATGCAGTATAAACATTAATGCATGTATCCCTTTGTCTGATTTTTGCTGTTAAAATTGTATTTGAATATTCAAATCTTTTTCCTGAGTTCTGCCAAAATTAAAATAGAAAATGAGAGTTTTTGACCTTTGAAAATTTAATTCACCTGTAATATTCTCAGAATATTTCAGATAAGAGAATCCCCAACACAAATCAGTTTAAAATGCAAAATAAATATTTTTTGTAGTTTTAGAATAATCTAAGGGTAAAGCTTCAGTTACAAATTGATCAAGGGGTTAAAGGCATTTCTCCCTGTCTTTCATTTTGGGTGTTAGTTTCTTTTACAGAAAGTTTCTTCCCTTATTCCTGAAGAATTGCTACCAACAATCCCTAAAGCTACATGGTTACTCTTTTTCATTCAGCATCAAACTGGATCTTTTTTTGGTTTGTTTGCTTGTTTGTTTGTTTGTTTTTGGGGGGGGCATCACTGCCCTAAGGTGGCAAACTGGATCTTTTTAATCCCCAAGTTTTTCTCATGGAAAAAGGAGTGTAATTCCCAGAAATCTTGCATTTTAAATGGAAATTTGTGTCTATGTTTTAACTCCGTCGGCATACCAATCAATGACAAATTTCACTTAATACACTTCTAGGTATGGTGACCCAGAAATGATGCACTTACATCCACATTAATTGACTAAACATTGGCAACTGAATTTCACATAAGATATTAAGGTATTTCTGGAGGGAGAAGAAAGTGAATAGATAGAAGAAAGAATAAATATCTACTAGTTTTATATAGGATATAATACACCTTACACAAACACACTCAGCTATACTATATATATATATATATACACATATATATACACATATACATATAAATTTGATTACTAACCAAAGTTAGAGTTTCCAGTCAGCACTCAGAGGCACTTTGGAAGAAAGGTCAGGTTATTAAAAAATCAGTCATTGAAAGCTGTGTGGAGCACAGTCTTTTGTATATTGATACCCGGACACCAAAGTAAAGTATATAAAATAGATAAAGATGGGCTACTCAGAAAATTACAAAAATGATCCAAGTTTTTAGGTAATAAGAAAATGAAAATTTATTTTTATCAATAGCTATTTTTACAAGAATAATATGTCCATGCAATAAATATCATTTGATAAATTCTTTTCCTTTTTCAATAAATCATTTTATTCGGGGCTCATACAAATCTTATCACATAGATTCTTTTTCATATTCAACTTATTTTTAAAAAATGATTTTATTGGGGACTCATACAACTTATCACAATCCATCCATCCATTGTGTCAAGCACATTTGTATATTTGCTGCCCTCACCATTCTCAAAACATTTGCTTTCTACTTGAGCCCTTGGTATTGGCTCCTCATTTTCCCCCTTCCATCTCACTCCCCCTTCCCTCATGAACCCTTGACAGTTTATAAATTATTATTTTTTCATGTCTTACACTGACCAATGTCTCCCCTCACCCACTTTTCTGTTGTCCATTCCCCAGGGAGGAGATTATATGTAGATCCTTGTGATTGGTTCTCCCTTTCTCCCTTCTTCTTCTTGTTACCCTCCTGGTGTCGTTACTCTCATTATTGGTCCTGAGGGGTTTATCTGTCCTGGATTCCCTATGTCCTTTGGTCTAGCCAGATTTGTAAGGTATGCATTCTAAAAAGATATAGAAAGAAATGAAATGATGGACCACTTTTCTTACATTTCATTTACCTAACTTTAAAAAATTAGGTAAGGAAGTTCATTGTTTACAGTTCTTTTTCAAGGTATTAATATGGATAGATATCTCTGAACACTGATATGATAATTTACTTGCAAAATACTAGTAAAGCTACACTAAGTGCCAAATGCAAAAGGGAAACTATTTTAATGCTAGATTAACTAAGCATATCATATTCATCAACATCCCTGTGCTATTGTAAAATTTTATAATTTCACCTACCTCATTATTGAAAGTATCAGCATCATTACATAGATGAGTACTCAGACTCAGAGAGGTTACCATGAATGCTGTAAAACCCATTAAGTGGAAACTATTTCAATAATGCCGCAACCCCATCCATTCTAAATCCATACCCCATACAATACACTTCTCACTTATGTCCAAAATACTATTTAAAGTATATAAGACCAATCTTCATATCTCAATTATTAAAATTAATTTATCAAAAGGAAAATGATATAAAGCAATCTACAAACTACTGCCACCACATTCACAACAGTGCTATACGTGGCATATAGTAACCATTAGCTTCTTTACCTCCGGTGACTTCAGAAGTAAGAGTGAATATCTCACTAGGTACCTCTGTAGCAACTCTGTGCCAAGAAGTACTCCACCACTTGTCCGTCAATTTGCCATACTGTGGTGGCCTGTTTGTTGCTGTGATGCTAGACGCTAGCTCACTGGTATTTCAAATGCCCAACCTGAACCTGTTTCAGTGGAGCGTCCAAGCTAAGAATAGTTTTTCCAGACTCAAAACCTCAGAGGAAGGGACCCAGAAAATTCTTATGCATAACTTTGAAACATTGCTATGTACTGAAGGCTTAATGAATGAAAGCAGAACATTGTTGAAGGTAGGACTGAAGGATGGGCCCTTCGGGCCAGTGGGCATTCCAAATGTGGGTACAGAGGAGTTGCTTTCTCAGGGTGCAGTCACCCATGGTGATGCGATTTAGGTAAAGCCTGTGGGAATGGAGCTTTGGGGATCTTGATTTGCTTATGAGACACAACTCAAGGTAATGGGGAACAGCGGCAAAAATATGGTAGTGATTGGAACTTGGAATTCGTGAAGTATGTATCTAGGAAAATTGGAAGTTATCACAAATGAAGTGGAATGTGCAAAGACTGATATCCTAGGCAAAAGTGAGTTGGAACGGATGGGTATTGGCCATTTAAATCAGAAAATCCTATGATTCACTATGCTGGGAATAACACAATCAAGAGAAATGGCTTGACATTAATTTTCAAAAGGACATTGCAAAATCATACATGAAGTACAATGCTGTCTGTGATAGGATTATCAATCTGCCTTCAAGGAATTCCAATTAATATAGCTATGCTTCAAATTGTTTCACCAAGCATAAAAAAGTGATGAAGAAATTAATGAACTCAACCAGCAACTTCAGTCAGAAGTTGATCAAATATGCAATCAAGATGCATCAATAATTTTTGGGAAATGGAATGCAAATGTTGGAAATAAAGAGGAAAGAGCGATAATTGAAAAATAGGGACTTAGTGATAGAAATGAAGGTACCCTACAAGGCATCAACAAGGCTTTCATTTATCAGAAGTGAAAGTGAGGAATTTAAAATAATTTGATGAATTTCCAAAGAAATATCAACGAAAGGTATATTTTTTCACACCTAAAATAAGATATTCTCTTGTAAAGTCATTTATATTCTTCTCAGATGTAAGTATTGTGCTACATGTAATTAAGTGCCCTATGATTTCCATTTTAAATATGATATGTAAGATGGATAAAATTACGCAATATTAAAGTTTGGATGATATCTATACCACCTTTTCACTTATTGACTATCTCCTTATCGAGCATTTCACATTCAGCACAGTAGTAAAAAAGACAAAAATTCTACTATTTCATGCATTAGCAAGGCATGTATGGCAGTGATCAATGCTGAGGTCCCTGCTGTTGTCCCCGACTGATGGACCCTCTGCCCACATAGAACTACGAAGCTCATAATGCCTAGTGCTTCTCTGCCCAGAAGGGAAGTGGGGAGGCAATTTTCCATAGCTGCTGGGATCCTGGGTAGAGTGGAGGCGGGAGGCTGGATTAAGGATGACAGTGACAGAATATTGCCTATTGGGTCTTAGAAAGGGCAGTTGTGGCCTGTTTCTGAAGGTAGGCTGCCCTTGGATCCAAGGAGGAAGTGGGATCTTGTGAGCCGGCCTCAGCTTTAAGCTTCAAGAAGATGGCAGAGACTGGCCAAACTGTGGTCAAAAAGAGTCCTGCTATGGGGAATTCTGGTACTCAGGGACTGTGGCACATCACATCAAGTGGATGGCTCTTGTGCAGTCTCTTAGCTTTCTTAATGCCACCTCTTAGGCAGGCACAGATGAAGGTGGCGCAGGATACCTGGGCAGGGGTGGAGTCAATATGTGAATGGCTTGTGACACCTACAATTTAAGGTCAAGGGCATACATGTGATGATATGGTCATCCTTTATTTTCACTTAAAGACCTGGTCTTTGGAACCTAATAATGGTGTTAAGTGAAGGGTGGATATATATTATGTGCATAGGATGATTTTAACATTGCAAATACCTTTGCCATGTTTTGTAAGACATTATCTTTATGTTTATCAAGGGAAAATATTGAGGGAGTCTAATGAACCTATAACTGAACACCATCAGTTTCTGGAGTACAAGTTATGCAATTTTAAACACATACTCTGTGTCCTTGTGTCTTCTGTAGAAAAGTATCATAATGAATCATAATACCTACTGTGCTCATTGAAAGGAGCCCAGGTGGCACTGTATGGTACATGTTGGACTGCTAACTAACTGTGATATCAGTGGTTCAGGAAAAGATCACCAGCGAGTGAAAGATGGGGCTATTTGTTTCAGTAATGATTTATCATCTAGGAAACCCTATGTAGGATCTGGCACTATGAGTAGAAATCAACTTGAGAACAGTGTTTTTCATTTGTTTGTTTCCAGCTTCAGCCACAAACCACTAGCTCAAAAAGGGTTCCTTTTTTCTTCTTCACTCTGTCACCAGCCTCCTACTCAAGTCTCTTGAGCGCAAATGTCCGGAGCACTCAAAGCACTGGCTGGGGCTATATTTTTCAGAGCCTTCTTTTTAGGCATGTCCTAACTCATTTAAAGATTCAAAACAATGACTGAACATAGTGAGACTTCACACTATTTTCTTACTTTTGCATTCTATGAACATTTTTTGTTTTGTTTTGTTTTGTTGGCATCACTGTCATTTGGTGGGAGTGGGAGGCCTAGGCTTGCTGTTGCTGGATTTGAACCGCCAAGCCAAGGGGCCATAGACCCGCACTCAATCACTACGCCACTGGGGCTCAGTCCCACTATTTTCATACGTTTAAATAATCATTTCTATCAATTATTATGTCAATATCAGCTGTCTGAAATAACTAGTATAAGCATAGTACAGCCAAATCATAAACTCAACTCTTTAAGAGTTCAATTTAATCCTTGTCTTATCTAAACTATTCCATTCATATGAAACCTAACCTTAGACCTCTAATTGCATCAGACTAGGTCTGGACCTTCTGCCAGCCAGATTGATTAAGTTGCATGGTCTCAGCGGAGAAGTTCATGGGGCCATTTTGCCCCTTAAAGTTCAAAATATGCATTAATCACTTTCATTTTTGCAATTTGAAATAGAAATAACCAAAGACAACTTTTAGGAATCAAAACCTTCACTTCCCATGTCCTTTCCAGAAAACAATCAAGTAAAAAGTGTGGGTCTATCGGACCTCTGGCTAGTAAAAGAAGAAAAAAGACCATGGGGCAGTGGTCAAACAAGTATCCACTCTCCCTCTTCATGATTTGTTTCCTTAGCACCAGATTCCTAAGGTACCATAAATTGGTAGGCAGGGTTGACTAGAGAAACAAGGTCAGTCACACTCATATAGGTATAAGAGAGAGTTTTATACTGAGATATAGTTATATATCAGGAAAACACCTCAGCCAAGTCCAGATCAAGTCCTTAAATCTGATAAAAATCCATAATTCCTTCTTCAGACACACAGAGCCACAAACAATGATGCAGAATGCAGGGAAATCACAGGCCAGTAGATGCAAACTCACCTGGATCCAATGGTAGTGGACGTATCTCTAGGGGTCTGGCAGGTCTCCGAGTGGTTTGCTAGCAGGAAGGTGAAGACAGAGAGAGTGTGTGGCCCACCTCAAGGAAGAAAGAGAGAAGGAGGCTGGCTTCAGAGAGTCTTTATTTAGGTTGCTCCCCAATCAAGCTGCGAACTGATTGCAGGATAATCCTGACCGCAGGTTCCTACAGGATCCGAGTTGGCACAAAAACCCTAAATATCGCACTCTCCAAAAATCAGCCATCATCAGAGTATCTGTCCATGGATTCTACTAGGAAAAGTCCATTTGGAAGCACATGGGAAGTTAGCTGAGTGAGGCTGAAAGAGTCATCTGATCATAATGCACTTAAGTGAAGAAGAATGGGAATGAAACGATGGTAGAAGCATCCTAGATCACCAGAGAGTTCTCTAAGGGCTTCAGAAAGTTTTCAAGCCAAAATCTTTAGCCATAAAAGTCCTATATCTCCCAGGAAAGAGCCTGCTTTAGAACTCTTGACTCACTCATTATGCGCAGGCTGTGGGAGAAAATATCAGTTGTCTTGGAGTTAATTCCACTCACGGCGATTCCATGTTTTAGAATACAACTATGCTCCAAAGGGTTTTTTATAGCTTTGACTATAAGTAGCAGTTAGTTAGACCTTTTAGACTTGGGCATGAACCAACAATCTTTGGGTTATTAATCTAGTCCTTATTTGTGTCACTCAAGAATTCCAGGAGGAAAAAGGATAATGGATTTTGAAGTACAGTGACCAGCACATCCCTATGGCCACCATGCCTACCTTTGCATTTTTATTCTGAAATTAGAAATATCATTGGCAAATTGGTCAGTCAACTGTGCTTGACATATATGGCACATGTTCAATAAGGTAGCTCATTTGTGAACTTTTACCATGATTGCTCTGTGAAAAGTCATAGGAAGCATATCACTGGTCATAAAAAATTCTGCACACTTTAAAAATGAGAAACCTTAAGGTGACATCAGTGGTGTCACATTAATTGCAAAGGTTATGCTTCTAATATAAGGCAGGGCCAGGAACTGTGTCATTTTGAACAAGACCTATTTTATTTCTCCATGAAAGAGAACCACACCAGAGAGTTTTCTTTGGGGAGGAAGTTCCTAGAGGCAGTTCTAAGAGATAAAAGTTATTCCTGGCCCTATGTCCCCTCTGTGATCCCAGGTGGTGAGTTGCTTTTCTTTCTCCTCCTCCGCAAAATCTGAGGATTCCCTTCCAGCAATTACTGTCCCCCTCCCTCCCAGCCATGCCCTACCCTCACACAAACCTGGAAGGTTTAGGTGCAAGAGGATCAAGGACAATTCATCAACAATTGACATGTATTGCTCCCCAAAGCTTGTGTATTAAGAGTGGTGAACTATTTGTATCCTCATTTTTCCAGCAGGAAAGGCTGATCTATATGACAACAACCGCCTCCAAAGGCCCCCAACTTTGTCTGGTATTTCCATTGCTTTAGGGAAAGAAAGCTTGGTCTGTTGTCTTTAAAAATCTCACTGCCATTAAGTAGAGCCTGACTCATAATGATCCTTTCAGACAGAGTGGAACCGTCCTGTCCCTTTGGGTTTTCAAGATTCTAAATAGCCAGCCTCATCTTTCTCCACTGGGGCAACGGGTGAGTTCAAATTGCTGACCTTGTGGTGGGCAAGTCTCAGTTCATAGCCCACTATGCCACCAGAGCTCTCTGGTCTGCTGGCTGCTATACCTGCTTGGAAAGAGTAAGACTTGGTGGCTCCTCCTGCCACTTTTTAAAATCTTTCGCTTTCTCCACATCTCCCTTATCTACTCTTTTAAGTTCCCTACATCTCTCATTCTGTGTTTAACATCCCAAACACCACACCACCCAACTGTCTTCATTGCTCTGAAGGTTGACTTCTTTTTCTTCTTTTATATTTTTATTTCAGTTGTGTCTCAGCAGGGCGTGAGGCAAACATGGAGTTGTCTGCCAACCTGAATTGAACTCATTCATTTTTAATTTATTATGTTGCTGTCAATTTGATCCAGCAGCTAGGATTACTAATTTATGAGTCTAACTTGTGATATAAGTGGTTATAACTGGCTTTTATTTTCCACTTTCTTAAGAATGAGTATATACTGCTACAGCTGATCATGCATTTTCATAAAGTGCTAAATATAATCTGGGCAATATGCATATAGTTTCCAATGAAAACACCAAAAAACAAGACAAGAGAAATTGGGGTTAGGAAAGACAACTAAATAAATTGCCCAAAGTCATGAAATGTGTAGAGTTGGCATTGTCATGAGAACACTCTAAATAGATAGCATTTGCTTTGCCTTTAAATCACCCTCCACATTTTTTTGGGGGGGGGGCATCTGGTGGTGGGAGCAGGAGACCCAGCCTTGCTGCTGGATTTGAACCTCCAACCCAATGGACCGTAGTCCCGCGCACAACCACTATGCCACCGGGGCTCAGTCCTACTCTCCACATTTGTGTGTTCATTTGTGTGTGTGAGTGTTTAGAAAGTCACTGAGACATACAAATTACGGAAGGTCATGTGCTTAAAGCAAAACCTTGATATGTTCAGGATATTTTCCAGAAGTGCTTGTCTGAACTTTATTGTCAATACTGGCCACGTCGGATGCTTTCTTCTTTTCATAACTTACCGACTTAAGGGGTCCTTTACTTAATGACTTGTAATAAACTTCAAAAAGAAAGGAAACATTCTTGACTTGGTATGTTCTCACACACCACAGTTAAAAGGGTTGAATATTTTGGTCAATTTTTCACTCAGGGTGCAGACAGCAAGCTTTGCCCTGCTGTGTTTTGTTGCCCTCTTAAATGTTCCCTTAATAGTAGGCTATGCCATCTGATGGGCAATTTGCCTTTGTACTATTTTGCTTGTCACAATCTATTCCCTACATTAAGTAGCTGCAATGAGAAAAGGGCTTCTGGAGGTTATGCAGTTCAATAGAGAGCCAGGAGTTTCTCTTGTTCTTTTTTTTTTTTTAAACTTATGCTTTCCCTCATCTTTCCGCACTAAGGACAATAAAGCAAGAAATACAACCATTCTGTTCCTTTGCTTCCTTCCTACATGGTCCATTTTATATGGCAGATGAAAACGAAGGCATAGCGAATAAACAGAAATAGCATCAAACACTCATAAAGTTCAACAAACAGACCCGGAACATAGGCTTTTCTTTCTTGTTGTATTTTTTTGTTTTGCTTTGTTTTGTGTTTATTATTGCTTCTGAATACTGATCTAAATAAGATAGACAGGATAAACAATCTTGAGGAGAAAGCCACAGAATCCACCAATGGTTCTAGGCAGACAAGGGAGAGAGGGAGGTGGGGAAAAGGAAGGAAGGTGCCAACGAAACCAGTGACACGGGAACAAGTGATCTAAAATCGAGGAGGGTGTAGGACACCTGCTGGGGCTTGATCAAGTGCAATGTAGCCTAGAGGAATTACTGAAATACAAATGAAGGGTGAACATGATAGTGGGACAAGGGGAAAGTAAAAGTAGAGGGAAGAACCAAGAGGCAAAGGGCATTTATAGAAGTCTAAAAACAGGCATGTACATATCTAAATATACTTATATATAATGATAGGAAATTAGATCTATGTACATACATTTATATGTTAAATATGAAGATGACAGTGGGTCTCTACTCAAGTACTCCCTCAATGCAAGAACACTTTTGTCTGTCTAATAACCCAGCATTCTGCGATGCTCACCTTTCCGACACAATTGCTGAAGACAAAATGGGTGCATAATCAAATGTGATGAAGAAAGCGGATAGTGCCTGGTTATCAAAAGATACAATGTTTGGCGTATTAAAGGCTTGAAGATAAACAAGTGACCATCTAGCCAAGAAGCAACCAAACCCACATGGAAGAAGCACATCAGCCTGTGTGATAATGAGGTGTACATAGGATCAGGTATCAGACATCAAAGACCCAGAAAAAAAAAGCCTATAGAATTGAATGAGGGGGAGGGCAGAATGGAGATGCAAATCCCATCCGTGGACAATTGGACATCCCCTCACAGAAGGGTGACCCAGAAGTGATGAGTCACTCAGGATGTAGTATAGCACCGATGAAACATACTTTTCTCAATTCTCCCTCCCCCCGCTGTCATGACCCCAGTTTTACCTTACAAATCCAGCTAGACCAGAGCATGTACACTGGTACAGATAAGAGCTTGCAATACAGAGAAACCAGGACAGATTAAACCCCTCAGGATCAATAATGAGCAGTAATACCAGGAGGAATGTGGGGGAGGAAGGGGGAACTGATCACAATGATCAACATATTGTCTCTGGGGGGCAAACAACAGAAATGTGGGTGACGGGAGATATCCTTCAGTGTAAGACATGAAAAAATAATTTATAAATTATTAACAGTTTATGAGGGAGGGTGTGTGGGAGAGTGAGGGGAAAAATGAGCTGATACCAAGGGCTCAAGTAGAAAGCAAATGTTTTGAAAATGATGATGGCAACATAGGTACAAATGTGCTTGACATACAATGGATGTATGCATTGATTGCGATAATAGTTGTATGAGTCCCCAGTAAAATGATTACAAACATAATGAACTATTCTTTCTTTCCTCACTATAAATAACTTGTCTGAAGTAACTGGGGTTATTTTTATCCAAACTAAGAAAAATGTTTTTTTCAAAATGAAATCAGGAAGGGGAGGGTAGTATGGGTAATGTTCTCATGGGAATTGATCTAAAAGGAAAAACAAAATACTTTTCTAACATGGCACCTTTTGGTGAGCATACAACCACAACATAGATAATCCTAGATTTAACTAGCAGGACTCTAGAGATGTGCAAAGGTAATTTTCACCTTTAAGACATGACCTTGGCAATGTATGTTCACATTTCTCATGCGGTCAAGTCCACACTTTAGCTGACTTCCTATTTGCTGAAATGATTTGGTTGTTTTAGGAGCAAACTCTCTTTGTAGTTCCTTAGACAGCAGTCTTTGATTTTTGCATAACTGTCCCTCCTATTGACCCAATAGTAAATTTAATAAGGTCTTTAAAAATTTTGCTGGGTCACATTTTTCTCCCCCGGCCCCAGGTCACATTTTATTTCTTGGTTATTGTAGTCCAGCATGACCATCACTAAATAGTGTAAAGCAAGTGCCTTGCTATTTTAAATACTCAATAAATATATATTTTATGAAAACTACACTTCATATCTATATGAACAGTCTAGCTTTCCCAGACATAGGCTAAAATTAAAATAAAATAGAAAATCTTCAAACAGGAGAGACAGCTCTAGTTGCACTACTCTCAGAAAAATGGACCCAGTTAATCTACTTTTCTAATAAAACTTCTTAACTCTTTGTATCCCTTCATTTTCAGAAACTCACCTGCATAAACTTCTTAATAAAACAGCTTTCATATTACCCTCATACTTAAAGAAAAGTTCTATGTGCTGTATGCTGACTTTGAAAGGTTAGTAATTTTTTTCTTGGTCTAATGGCTTCCCAATATTAAATGCTGCTTTATTTGGCACTACTCTTTGTATGATAGTCTTTACCAATTACACTTTAAAACTTACCTACTGCTCTGGAGAGAGATGACTTATTAATGAAGCAGAAAATGACCTAGAAGTATATCACAATTTAGCCAGTTGAAAGCCTTCTGTTCTACACAGCCCCAATGTCCTAAGGGAGAGCCTTTTCCAGTACTATTGAACCAATTCCTGCTTATCTTTAGAGAAAAAAAGGGGTTATTTTAAAATAAGTGTCCATTTTCCATTTCGAATTTAGCTTTCTTTATTGTTCATCCACATGCATAGCAAAAGTAACTTCCTTCAAATTACCCACAAAGATGGAAATTTTGTCACATTTTTCAAAGTTATTGGAATAGCTTTAGTCTTACAGCAAACTTAGTTTTCTAGATAAACATCCAGATAAACAGGAATATTTATTTCAAATAAAGGCAGCTAAAGGAAAAATATCATAGGTTATACAAGGGGAGGAAAGAATATCATAGCCAGAACCATTATGCATTTGGACTTTTACTGTTGCTTGTAATATGGAGAAACATTAGGAAAAATGACATCAACATTATTTCATCATTCCATTTCCTCCTCCAAGTCATCCCTCAAGCTAGGACTTCTCTTGCTATAGCGCTATCACCCAAGGTCTGGGTATGAAATTTACCCTACTCCAACTCCCTCAACTTTTAGGATTTCTTTTTTTATACCTAGATATAGAGACTGAGCAAATCCTTTTGAGTTTTTCAATAAGCACTTTTGTTATCTACATTTTTTACTTATAAGTTGATGTGAGCAAGGTGTTTTAGCTCCTTAAGTGTTTTGAGAATTTTAGGAAGGCCCATGTGGAGGATCTGCTGGTCAAGGTTTTATGAACTACGATGTCATCTTCATCTTCAGGATAAAACACTGAGCTGGTCACACTGTTATCATTTAGGAGACTGGTGTTATTGGCAGTGGAGTGAACTATATTTGAGGCCATCACATATTTTTTTTCTGAAGGTTGACCTTGTCTTCACTGGCTTTTCTTATTTTCTGTCGTGTTCTCGTGGTGATTTGGAACATGATCTTCTGGTTCCAAATCTTCTAGTGGTGGCATTGTTACTTCTTCTTCCCTGGTATCTCTCTGAAGACACCTTCCTTCCATCTCCTCACGGGCTCTGGCACGTCTTTTGAGTATTTTACTATGCAGTAAATCATGCAAATTCTTCCGTATTTGACTTTGTCTTTCTTTCTCTTGTTCGTACTTTATCTTCAATCCTTTGAATGTTTGAACATAGTCTATTGGTTCTAATTCTTCAAAAAATGTTTCAACCACATGAGCAATAAGAGGTCTAATGTTTTCTGCTCTTATATATTCAAAAAGCTCAATAATAGCAGAATTCAACATATTGTACCGAGTACCATTATTCAGAAGAGCACTGATGACTGGCTCAAAAAAATTTCCCTCAACGATGTAACAATTATAAAGGTCATTTTGTACGCCAATCATCTTTCTCATAAAGCGAAGAGCACACAAAGTCAGGAAAGTGTGCTTTGACTTCATCAAGGTCAAGACTTGCCTGAGCAAGTCTCTGTTCAAAATATAGCTATTAATGTAATGGGCATGGTGTTGTACACAAAAGGTAAGCAGCTCTATAATTATGGCTAACAGTTGTGCTGTTTGATAATCACTGACACAGTTTTCATTAGATGCAACCATATTGTTCTCATATAGGTCTTCTGATGTAATGTCGCAAAGTGGTCCTATCAAGACATGCATGCAGTGTCTGTAAAAGAAATTTAGAAACGCACCTCTTCCATATTCACTAGGTACAGCCAGCATGTTGCTTGGATCAAGAATAGAACGGAGAAGTCCCATTAACTGAAGAGCACCTCCTAGATCAGCATCCGGATCATAGATCATTTGTTTAATTATTATATTAATGAAAAGACTACCTTCTTCAATGTGCTGGGCTTCTTGGATTGTATATTTTTGTATCATGGATGGGCTGTGCTCTACTAAATAAGCAAATATATCTGCAGCAGCGGATCTTATCTTCAAGTGATTCATAGAAATAGCAATTTTAAGAGCAGGAAGAATTCCCAACTGTGCCATTGTTCTCAATAATTCATCCTTGTTTTGATTCTGTAACATCTTAGAAAAGGCACAGAATTCCTTAAGGAAAAACAACAATTCACACCGCTTAATATCACTGGTACTCTTAGCTGTTAACTGTGCAAAAACTTCAGCCAAAAAATTTTCATCTTCCTGCAGTAAGCTGACTATCTCAATCTTGTTGAAGAAAATAAAACTAGTAATAGTAGAAAGAACATTCGCTTCAAACATTGGTGGTAGAGGCAACAGGAGATCATAAATATACTGGGCCCTGTAGGTCTGATGTATTTTTTGCTTAATTTCAGAGTCCGAGATTGGTACAACTTCCTTGAAATTTGCCTTTTGAAACAAGAATTCCCTATGCCTTATGGGCTCAGGCAAGGAAGGGTCATATTCAAGACATCCCACCACATCCATGATATAAGCATCAGAAAACATGACCTCAAACAGAGATGACTTGTTGAGGAATAAGATTGCTTTAAAAATGTCATACAGATAGTGCAAGTATTTAGGTTTACCAAGTAGCTCACAAACATGGAAAAGCTGCAGTAGTTTTTTAATGTAGTTTTCTTTTTCCAAGGCCTGAGCTAACTTTTCCTTCAGGAGAGGTGAGACAAAAGCTGAGTGCACTATGCGCACAATCTCATCCAGTTTGGAGATTTCACAACTGGGCAGATCAATCAAGCAACTGGTATCTGGGACATCATGAAATGGCCCTTCCAAGCTGCCTGACAGATCTTGTGTAGTATGGACGGAAGAGTCTTTGCCTTGAGCATGGCAAATATCTTCCCAAACTGCCTCACAGCATGCAGGCTCATGGAAACTGATAGCCACTCCGTGGCCCTCGGATTTCCACCAGACAATCAATGACCCCCTCTGTTTCTGATAGGGTGTGTGTGGATCTATCTTGGACTCAAAAATCAGGGAGCCATTGGCCTCAGAATGCACGAGCAGTGACTCTGCCTGGTGCTGTTCATTGAAAGTAGATGAGATCAACCCAGTGTCTAACTTTTCCCATTGTTCATCATCGTTTATGAGATAGACTTTAACACGGCGCCACCTTTGCGCCATTGCAACCTTTGGCTTCGTAGGCTTGGCCAGGATTCTTGCAGCGGTGCAATCGAGATGGCAGCCGGACTGGCTGGACGGGCACTGGGAATCCGATGATGGCTGGATTGCAGTAGTCGCGGCAGCAGGGTAAGCAGCGTAGGGAAGGTCCTGTAAATGATGGGTAGGCTTCAGCCTGAGGTAATCAGGAGTCATTCCCCACCCCATACACACACCTTGTGCCCCATCAGCCTCCTCCCTTTCCATTAGTGCTCCCATTGTCTCCATGTATGTTTAAAGAGTCATCTTCTGAGGAGAGCATCAGAGTGGTAAAATTTTCATCTCCCCCGGATTCTATCCTAAAGGAAGAGAGTCGCATTGCTTGCTTATAGAAAGCCTGTTCTAGCCCAGAATCGAATGCTCATACCTGGTGACATGCTGTCTTTAAGCTTAACATCTCCACATACAAAGAAGAGAAAGAATAATGTTCCTTCTACAAAAGGATTTGTTCCTCAGAACCCCTTTCACTCATCAGGTGTGTGTGTGTGTGTGTGTGTGTGTGTGTGTAGACTTAGGACCAGAGATAGAATAAATCGCAATCACTATGTTCTGTCCAAGTCTTCCACCACAGTCACCTTATGTCTAAGAAAGTATGGTTTCCCACCCCCCAAATATTTTAAATGAGCAAGACCATTAACCGCAAGAATCTTACCGCTCAGCTTGCATCTCCTCTCTGTGGCTCAGATTTTGTCTGCATCATTCTCTGAACCATTCTTAGGGGTTTAACCTCTGCATTGGTAGGTGCCACCGGAAGTTTCAGCCTTTATCAGGGCAGTTTTAAACCTGTGGGTCGTGACCCCTTTAGGGGTTGAACAACCCTTTCCCAGGAGTCCCCTGATTCATAAACAGTAGCAAAATTGGAGTTATGAAGTAGCAACAAAAATAATTTTGTAGTTGGGGGATCACCACAACAAAATTACAGATATGAAGCATCAATGAAAATAATTTCATGGTGGGGGACCCTTTAATTTTACTACAGGGTCGCGACACTAGGAAGGCTGAGAACCACTGCAAATTTGATTTCAATGTCCTCTAATCTGTTCAACCCATAACCACACTATTCATTCTTAGGAAAGGAGTGAACTGTGAACTGAAATTAGCCAGCAAGATATATTGAACATCACAGATCCATTATTTTCTTTCTTCTCTTAATAGTGTTAGCAATTACAACCACAATAAATAAAATCATGATACTGAGTGCTTATTATTATAAAGAAAACTAATCATACAATTGATCAAGCATAATAGTTGAATGCTTGCAGTGTTCAACACACTAAAACAAGTTAATATCATAATACGTTAATTTTCAGTATACCAGAAATAGTTGTTTTAACACAAGAAAACACTTTTAGAGAAGTTAAATAAATTGAAACCATAAAATAAAATAAATATTAAATTATTGACGATCACATGACTATAAATTAAGCAACTGGATACCCGCATTGGTTCCCTCAGCCTTTAAACTAAACTATCTCTTTTTCTCTTTTTTTAACCTTCATTTCACTTCATGTCATATTCCTCCCATCTATATAACTTGTAATCAACACAAAACTATCAAGCTAAGATGAAAGTCACACACTTCCTCCTTTAGACCCACATCTGTGTATAGCCACCAGAAAGAAAACAGAAACTTGGATATGGCAACTCCGTTAAATATAATTTCAATAGTAACCGCGTTGATTTCTGATGTAGCAGCAACTTTTGCAGTTTTCTTTTCCAAAATAAACTAGTTTCCACAAATCAACCTATTATGACAACGATCCATGGTGGCACCATGGGTTAAGCAGCTTAGCACCACTGGCTGGGAGAAAGGTGAGGCTATCCGTTTCAATAAAGAATGACCATTTTTGGAAGGACACCATGAGTCAGAAAGGGCTCGATGCCAGGGGTGGATTATGACCAAGGACAAACAGAATTGGACCAGAAAAAGCTCCTGTAGGCTTGAAGAGCTCTATTTGTAACAATTGCTTCATTTTACAGAGCATTGGACATGCATGCCAATGCTCACATAGGACATCGTTGAAAAACTCTTCCACACACATCTCTTGCATGCTGCCTCCAGGAAATAATATTACAGGAATATTACTCGGGACGTACAATTGGGGTATTTTGGGAATTCAATGCAAGGGGCAAGCCATTTTCCAAGGAAATTTTGATGACTGGCAAAATACTCTTGGCTTAGGAACATTTACAAATTAAAAAGCGTATCTAGATGTAAGGATTTTAAGTGGCAAATTCAAGTACTGATAGACTCATGTTTTACTTTGAAATCATCGACTACAGCGATTACAGATATACAATAATATAAGTGACATGAATGCTAATGACTTCACTGTTTTTCTTTTCTGCGGTTACATTAAAGTCTCTATCAGAATCATATTACAACACTGTCAATTCTCCAAATATGCCTTTGGGCTCCATTCTCTGGAGGCAGGCAACACAAATTTAGGTGTTCTCCCAATTTCATCACTGGGAGTTTCCCTTAGGCCAATTAAGTCACCTTTATCTTAATTAGTTGAACTAGAGTCTCTTTACAATCCAAAAGAACCTCGAGTCTAAATTTCTCCTTGCTCATTCTGCAGTAATTTCTGTCCCTTGCAAAAGTCTTAGTTGGTTTCAAAATAGAGCAATGTTCCTTCTTCACTTTCTTAATTAATCCTTAATAAAAATATTATTTTGCTCTGCTGCTGTTGTTACTTTTGCAAGAAGCAAGGCAACAGGAATACTGTGTGGCCCAAGGTACCAGCCATATTCCAGGAGCTGTGTACGTCCCTTTTATATGCATTACTTTTTTTTCTCATTTAATCTGCACAGAATAATGCCTCGAGGAAGATATTCTCACTACCACATTGAATAGGAAACAACTTGAAACTCCGAAAGAATAGGTATAGTTCCAACTCTTCACTCTATCCTTCCCAGTATGCAGTGCTCTCTCAGCCCACAAATACTCCATCACGCAGGCATGGCTGTGTGCTTTTGAAGCTAACCACCACGACCATGTCTTATTTCCCCATTTCATTTGGGAAGGAAATCTTTGAAACCAGGTCAAAGTCCACTTAGCCTGACTTAAACTTAAGACTCAAATATCCCTCTCCTGGTTTGGATACCTCTCTTCCCAGGACCTGAAGGTATTATGAGACAGTTCTTGATAAGTCTGCCCAAATAGTACTGCCTAATACTTTTAGGCAAGGGTCTTGTAAGTTTTCTATATTGTATGAGCCCAAAGGGCTTACGTTATAAAATTCTCTGGGTCATTTTAGAAGATAGAAGAGAAATGACTCACATGTTTTCTGAATTTTTAAGTATAGGTACCAACTTGTATCCCTATAGAGCATTTTGATTTCAAAACACATTATAAGAAGAGAGAGCATTTCTTTAATAGTGGAAAAACAAGGTGGGGACTTTTATTTTTGAAGTCACATCAAAATCGAGTCATAAAAATGCTTCTGTTTTTCAAATTTCTCCTTCAAAATCACTAATGTAAAATGTGCACGTACGTTCTTCTGACTCGATCCTTTCTATTGCTCAGGTCAAACATTCGGAGCCTCTCTTGACTTTCACCTTTTTTAAGGACTCTCGGCACTCAGGTTTCCAGTATGTACTTTCTGTCTGAAATCCTCTCCGCATCTTCCCACTTACCAGACCAGTTACCATGCCTGCCAGTGTCAAAGCCACTGTCAACCTTGAATTTTGTTCTGTAATACTCTCCTCCCTTGGCAGCTGCCTCCCCCCACCACCAAAAAATAATATATTCTTCTCCCAATAGCCAGAGGGCGTTCAACAACCACCACAATCACAGCCCAAACCTAAGGCCTCTGCTCAACATCAATAGGTTTCCACCTTGCTCAGAATAAAGGCCAAAGTTTCAAGTATGGTCAAGAAGGTCCAAAGAGATTTGTTCCCCTTGAAGTATCTAAGCCTTTCCCTTAATTGTCCCCTTCTCATGGAGTCTTTGCCAGTCTACTAACCCCCTCATTGTTTCTGAAGCGCATCGGGCACAGTCCTGCCTTAGGGCCTTTGTACCTGATCTTCCTTCTTGCCCAGAACATTCTATTCCTCACTAATGACATCACCCACTCACCTACATGCTCACCTACTTCATGCTTGCTCAAATGTCTTTTTAAAATTGAGTTTTAACACCCACCCCAAGTCCTGCCCTGACTATCCCTTTAAACCCACCAGAACCGCTTTCTTAACTCCACCAAGCCCCCTCCCAGTCTTCTTTCTTCGTATGAGCTCTCTCGTCCTTTCATTTATTCTGGTTCCGGCAACCACGGAATAGGCTGCATGCAGGTTGTGATAGTTTGCCTTGCCTGTGCACTGCGGGGTCACTAGCACTTGCCGAAGGGACACGGGGCACACAACCAACATTCGATTAGTAAGTACATCTATAAATAGAACTTCTGTCTACAATCATATTGAGCAATGCACTGCCTGGCATGCTACAGTCCATTCCTGAGAAGCCCCTCTACATCAGGGTCCTACAGGTGCTGTGGTTGCTCGGTGCCCTTGAGTCAACCTTGCCTCTGTGCAGCCCCAGATAGTTTTCCTGACTGTAATCTTTGCAAGAATAGACGGCCAGGTCTTTCTCCTGCAGCACTGCCACCTGGCCTCCCCCACACCCCCCACAACCTTTTGAATAGCAGCCTATGGACACTTAGCTCTTGCACCCTCAAGGTTCCTTCTATCCCAGGACCCAGGCGAGAAACTGTGCAATGGACAGGTGTGTCCACTCACTGATGAGCTTGTAGACAGTTCTCGGAGATCTTTCTAATGTTCCCGGTCCACAGGGATTTTGCCTTGCGGCCTTCACTGCTGTCATCTCTATGAGAGTAACTAAGGAAATAGTGCTCCTAGTTGAGGCTGGTCATTACCTGAGGAACCACGAGTCCTTCCCTGGATTCTTGGTCAATTCTTTCCTCCCGCAGGTAAAGGCTCAGGAGGAACTATGAAGCTGTTTCCTCTGCCCGGCAAGTGAGAGAATTTTAACGTTCTGGCATGACAACGTCCTGCTTATGTCAGGCTCCAATTTGAGTCACGCCTTGGGCTAGCAAATAAAAAGCCAAGCCCCAATTCACTGAGAATGCTCACGAATTAGGGACAGGATGCTATTGCATGCTTGGCGAAATACGGATAATCTTGAACTGTCATGAGCAACTGAGGGGTGTGTAAAATCACAGAACCCAAACCCATTGCCCTAGAGCTGCCTCCCAGTCACATGAACCTTCCAGGACAGAGCGGAACTGCCCCCCCCCCCGCCCCCGGGCTTGGCAAGGCCATTCATCTTTATGGAAGCAGCTTCTCACCATTGCTCTCCTGGGGATGGCTGGCAGATTCGACCTGGCCACCTTTGGACTATCATCGGAGGGCGTTACTCACCATGCTACTGGGGTTCCAAAAGGAGTGATCATAGAATGTTAGAAAGGTTGGACATTTACAATGTTTTATTCTCAGTGGAAAGCAGCATCCTCCTCTAATTTGTGCTTTTAAGCATTACCAGCTATCATCTTCCAGGATATTCAGAAGTAACAATCCTTCTAAGTATTTTCCAAGCTCCACAGGCAGCTTCTGACAGTTCTAGTGGGTTCTCAGGTGTATGATTGACTTCCTTGGGAGCTGCAAAATCTTTTGCTCACACCCCATGGATTTATGGGAGGGAAAACAAGGGCAAAAGGGTTATCTTTACCTCATGTGAATTCTCTACTTGGACTCTCAGCACCTGTTCCCCTCATTTCTTTTTTAAAAATTTGCTTCTGTTCAAATAGCGACTGCTAGACTCATCTTGAGTTTTGTTTTTAAATTCCAGAACTCATAGATCTTGTCTTTTGCTCAGTGCTGAGAGGTTATGTTCTTCACTTGGCCTCCCTTCATTAACCTTTCTTGCTAGGGCTCATGTTGCCTGTCTGCTTCCTGATGACTTTACAACCATGAGAGAGAAGCCACAGTCATGCGCATAATTTGGAGTTGAAAACCATCAACTTTTGGCTCAGCTTTAGAAATGATATTCGTTTATTTGATAAGAGTGTTTCATACAAGCTGGGTCAAAAAGTATTGCTACAACCACATCGAAGCTTTTTTGAAACAATAATGTCAAGACATAAAGCTAGTCACCCAGGTCTATACATTTCTAAATGTGGCATTTCTATCCCTCTAACCCTTTGTTTCTACTGCCTTAACTGGTCTTGGGAACTCACCGGGGCAGTTCTACCCTGTCCTGCAGGTTTGCCATGAGTCAGCCTTGACTTAATGGCAGCGAGGTTTTGGAAGCTTTCCTGAGAGAAGTCTGCGCTCTTTGACTGACAGCATGTCCAATGAGTGGCTCTGGCTTCCTGGAGGGACTCCAAATGTGCCGCTTTGACATGTTCTTAGAATTTGGGGAACAAAAAGAAACCTAGCGTAGCAAAGTCAGGAATATAGGGTGGAGGGGCTAAGACTTTCCAGTCAAATTCTTATAGGACAGCCCTTGATCGTCTCGAAGAATGAGAAAACATATTATTGTGATGGGAATAAGCATTTTAAAAATCCTTGGGGCAACTCTGCTGGCTTTGCCTCACCAGTGCAGCTTTTTAAATTTTCTTAAAACTTCTCCACAAGGAAAGAAGCCCTCCTGATGGGTCTGAGTCCTTTGAGAAAATTCTATCAAGATTATCGTCTGGACTCCCCTAAATCATGTCCTTAATCTTCGGGGCTGCCTACTCTGCCTTGAATCTCACAGGAAAGTCTTCGGTTTGATTGAACCTGCTGTTGAGGGACCTCTGATGAGACCAAGGCGAGGATGACTATTATTGAGGGACCTTGTGTGCAGCCATTCCCGGATCTCAGGGACATGTTTAAAGATGTCTGCCTTGGAGTAAATCCATGCATGTATGAACAGTCCCCTTTCTGGCACTACTTTTTGACTTATCCTCTTATTTGTATTATCAAAAGATACATTTCTACCTAACTTGCATTGGCATTGAAAGAACTGCCGTGAATCTAATATGTCCGAGGAGGGAATTAGAGCATGTTTGAAATAGGAAAAATAATTAGGGAATAGGTTAGGTAAATTCCTAAACACACTGGCTGGTACCATCTTTGGAGACATTACTCTCTGAAGTGTGGAAATTTGTTTCATTCCTCCTACACAATGATCATTTGCAGTTTGTTACGGCTATGTGATCTGTTCTCATTTTCTTTAAATGAAAGTTGGCATGCTGCTATCGAAATGCATTTCTAAATCCCACACTAGCATCATTTAAAAAGTCAAACTTACAGTTCCTTAAATGTATACATTTGCAAGACCATCTTTTAAACATGTAGGCAAAAGAAAACAAAACAAAAAGCCATGATTCCTGACAATGAAAATAAGTCCTGCTCCATGGGATTTGGGTCTATACTCTTGACAGAATCAGAAAGGCAAGTCTTTTTACTGCTGGGGGAGTTGGAGCCCCCAAGTATTAGGTAAGCGGTTGAGCACAGACCATTCAAATGTAATCAGATAGGTGACCCTTGCCATATCACTCAAAGCAAAGATTATATACAATTTCCTATGTAAAAGACTGCAGTCTTCCTTTAATGCCTCAGCTGGTTCTAAATTCCCTGCCATCGAGTCAAATGTCATAGCTTAGAAAGGCCTCACATGCATTTTTGGTTTGTTTGTTTGGCTGGCAAGAGTAGACGCCCCATTGTTTTCACACCAAATGCCAGTAGAAGCCCCCTCCCCACGTGGGCCAATCAAAACGGTCTCCAAATAGTACCAAATGTATCCCTGATGAGAACCCTGTCAGTTCTTAATTCCAGTTCTCATACTCTACTAAATGCACAGAATGGCCCTCAAAGGCAAATTTTGTGACCCTCTTTTCACATCTGGTCTAGGACAATCGGCTTCTAGGAATTTGTGTCATTCAAGATTTCTATTAACTGGGATTTCTGACCACTTATATTAAAACAAAAATGGCATTTAGTATCCAGTCTTTACCCAAGGAAATGATTAAGAAGTGAATCCCATGCTTTAGCAATGCCCTTCCTGCTCTTTCTCTGGTCTTTTCTTGAAAGACACAGTGTTCTCGATCTCCACTCTCCTCTAAAAATAGAACAGAAAAAAAAAAAAAAACCAGAAGCAACAATCCCAACTCACTGTCAGGGAGTCTGCTCTGACGCCTCAGGACCCTATATAAGGTTTCTGAGGCTGTAAATCTCAGTGGGAACAGACTCTTCTCTTTCTACCTCTGAGCCGCTGGTGAGTTTGAATTGCCAACCGTGCACTTAGTGACCCAACGCTCACCAGACCACTCCACCGAGGCTCTTTCTTAGATGCCACCCACGAGACATTTTGCCTCCTGTAAGCCTGATCTCCTCACATGCATTCCCAATTCCTCGCCCCTCATCTTGTTCCACTTCGGAGGTCTGGTCTCTCTCTTTCTGGCAGAAGGCATCTGCTCTTTATAGAACACTGTACTGTTGTATTTTCACACCCCTCATCCATCGCCTTCAACTACATTGGGCGTGTTAATTAAGGAGAGACCAGTCCCTGGAATCCGACCCTCTGCATGGTAAAGTTGAGCAGGACTGAAGAAGAGGAAGACCCAGAGTGATGTAGAGGAAAAAATGGGCCTGGGACAGGAACAATGGTACGGATGGCATGGCGCAGGGCCATGCGTCCTTCTGGTGTCACTCGTAGTAGGAATGGGCTCCACAGAGTCTAACAGCTGCAGCAGCAAACTCAATCATCAATCAGGATTCTTCTCGCAGAATCTGTCCCTTCAAAAATACTGCTTGGCCCCTAGGACCTAAGTGCTCCTCTCCGCTCACTTGCTCTGGAATCGCCCTATTGCATTTCTCCTGAGAACTTGGGACAGTCTAGATGCACCTTCTTAAGAGGGGACTTCAACACCACCACACTCCCTCACTGCCAAATCCAAAGAAGGGCCCTGCCTAGTCTCATCCTGCCCCATATCCTAGAACACAGGCAGCACTGAGTGAATATTTGCTGAGTGGACGTCCAGAAGAAAATGTCTTATCAAATGGATCTTCTGTGAAATGGTATGGTCTATCAGTGACTTTGTATTGGAGCTCTCATTGGGAGTTATGAAAGTGCTTCCATCAATGTGTGGTAGGCCATTACTTGCACACTCACATTCCACCCCCAATTATCTTCCGGTGAAGAGCTCATCTCACACTTAACCAAGGGAGTAGACACCCACTCAAGGCCCAACCTCATTGCAGACAAGCCTATTTGTACGCCTCGCATAATCAACTTCTTCCCTTCCTAAGGGAGAGAGAGGGGGAGTCTTCCCTTTTCCAAGAATAACCTCTTCACCTGCACTCTGCCTAGCGTGCCCTTCTGGCCTCTGACAATCTCTTCTTCCATCAATTATTCCTTCTGAAACCTCAATCTTAAAATTCTACCTGAGGATAATTTCTTTTCTCTCTTCAGTGAAATGTGCTCCTGTTCATCCCATCTGAAAACAACCAAACAGACCCATCACAAATAGGAAGAGCAGCACCTTAATAATACATTAAAACAAGGGCAAGGATGCTTGCTCGCTGTCTTTGCTGCTCCATTTCCAGGATCTCAAAAAGAGATACTGGCACATAGCAGACCTCCAGTGTGAGCATTCATTCATTTGCTTTGTAAAAAGGTGCCATTCTAAGAACTTCATGGCTGCGTTCTCCCTTATCCCTTATTAGGCAACTATCATTGTTAGTTTCTGGTACAGAAACTGGGGTGCAATGAAAATTTAAAAAAATCTCCCTCAATGTTATGCATGCCTGAATCTCACACTTAAAAAAAATCACAATGCATTCTGCCTTTCAGTTAGAGACAAATAACTCAATCTGCAACAAGCAATACCTTATGGAAGTGGGGGTTCTTAAAAGAGAAGGGAAGAGTCTAGATTTCAAATGATATTCGATTCTATTGTGGCAATATTTCATGATTAATAAATTAAATACCACCTAATTTGATCCTTGAAATTGCCGAATTTCAAGATCTGATCTAATTAATAAAACCCCTCTCCTCTTTTAAAGTTCTTTTTTGAATGTCTATCAGCAGGAGAACAGTGAGTTCACTTAGTGAATTTGAGCTTTAATTTGAACCTTGAGTTTTGATGACCTTAGTTCTAGTAGTCAGACTCCAGAAACTGTCTGCTTAAGTTTCATGGCTACCCAGTATATCACTTTCCCTTCCTTGTAACGGAATGCTGAAAGTACTATACAGGTAAGTTATAAAAACCATCAAGATAGACTCATAAACATTTAGGGCAGAAGTATCTGTGTGGCATAAATGCTAGAGTGCTCCACAGCTAGCTGGAAGGGCGGTGGCTTAAATTCATGCAGGGCTACAGCAGAAGGCAAGTAGGATAACCCTATGAGGCAGTGCTAATCTGTACACTTTGGGTGGCCAGGAGTTAGAATTCACCCGATGGCAACTAACATCCACCTTCAACAACCTAACAGGCACTGCAGACTCCCCTGTCCCCCCAGCCCCATTCCTCTCCTTTTCTCCTTAATGAAAAGCTAAGAGGACAGATATATGCCAAGGTTTCCAAGTTGGCTACCTTCCCTTATATTTGCCCAAACAACAGAGACATTCTATTCATCAGGTGATGAATTAATTTGGATTTAATTATGCAGTTCCCTCATGGCTCTGATTATGCTAAGCTTCAATTGAAACACTATTTTGAGAAGTGTATGCCACTTGAATTTGCCTTCAACAATATTTTGCACCTTTTTGTGTGTGTGCTGATTTTTTTTTCACTCTGAGTTCACAAAAGTTCTTTGTGGACAGTTTTTAAAGTCATTTTCCCTTTCTTCAATGGGATCATTCATTGAAAGACTTGGGGGTACCTGCTGTTCATTTGCCCAAGCCAAGATCTCCTTTAATGAAGTTGTCTGTAGTGAACTACATTTAAATGTTTTCAATTTGATTATCTGCTACCATTCTTCCACATTGAGAAGAATAGTTCATTTACCGGAAGTAAATTAATCTAGCTTCTGTATCTTGAGAAGCTATTATTTTCGCTTGAATTTTAAAGACCTCCATAAAAAGCATGATGTCTTCCATAGCTAACGGAAGTTAACTAAAAGCTAACTTTTAGTATCACTCAAATTACATCATTGGTATTGTTTTTTGCCTTTACTCTCAATTGAGCTTTCCTTTATTACCACTCCCCCTTCTCTTTTCAGCCACAGAGGCAGAGGATAAAGTCTCTCATCAGCTAAATGGCCTCGGTATATGAATTCCTCTGACAGTAATTAATTGCCAGTCTTTCCCAGGCCAGCATACATGACCTCCAAATATCAAAGGCACTGGCCCAGAACAAATTCTGACACACTGCCAAATAATTCGTGGAGTAGACCCACTCCCTTGAATTTCTAAGACTTTAAAACCTTATAGGACTAGATAGCCTCATATTTCTACATTGGGGTAGATGGATTCCAACTTCGGACCTTGTGGTTAGTAAATCAATGCATGATCCACTATGCTACTATCTGACCTTACTATTGCATTTATGATGTCTTTGCTGTAGATGACTGGAAATCTGACTCTTGTTGCTGTTGCATATTTTTTTTTCTTTTCACAGCCACCCACTCTTATTGCAAGTCAGAAAAAGAAATTTCATTTTAATAAATACTCCATTCTAAATGTCTTTAAAGATATCCTAAAATTATTCTAAAATTATACATACCTAATTAAACAATCTCCACTTCGCATGCACTTAAGTTGCCTTCAGCAATGAAAACTTGAGTTTCACTTTTAATTCAACACTAGGAAAAAAGAGAGCGATTTTATATATATATATATATATATATATGCACATATCAAGTAAATTTACAGTCTTCTTGAGGTTTCTTTGAGCATACACTTAGGGGAATCTTTGCTATTCATTAAGAGTAATCAGCAAACAAAAGCCAAGAATAATGTTAAGGTGTATCCATTCCATAGGGCCCTAATGTTTGGACTCAATTGGTGTCCCAAGGGTATTTTAACACCTAAAGTCTCTGACTATAAATCTGTCCCTTGGGTCTTTTCAGTTATTTTAGGAAGTGTCAGTTGTTCAAGGTACAAGAAGCAATTATCCTCACACAGAAAATAGTTCTAGGAAAGAGAGGAAGAAATCTAGTTAGTGAAGCAAGGTGCTCAGAGAAGAAAGTTCACAACGGAAAAAAAGGTACATTTTAAAGAGTACAATAAATATTCTCTACTTTTATTTTCAAGTTCAATGTAGATCTAGGGACTCAGCTCTATTTATTTGGAGATACATGTTCATGTGGGTTTCAATTTCAACTGTGCATACATACCCTTATGCATATCTCTTCTAGACATGCCTCTGCAAATGAGAGGAATTAGACTTCAACTCCAACGTTGACTCCAAAAACAAAGAGCTACCTTGAGTTGAATGTGAGGTGCTGACATGCACTGGTTTGTAGGACCGGGGACAAGATGCCTACTGGGGCTAACACTCCGTTTCTGCATCTTTAAACTGGAAGCATTCCTATCTTTTTTGGTTTGTGGCAGAGATTAATGAAGTAATCCATATAAATCACTTAGGGCAGGGTCCACTGCAGCTATTACCCAAACTTGTTGATCAATTTAGCACACTTTTAGCTAAACACCAACCACAGACCGACTCTTGCAACCTTCCTTTCTGTGTCTTTATTGCCCTTGGTGGAGTGGCTAGCCATCATAAGCTGGTTTATCAAGGTTTCAATGTGACGTATAGTAGAAATGAGTGTTGTTTAAAGACCCCAGAGAGCCGAAATCTCCCTATTTATTCCTCTGATTTGTAGTTTGTCCCAAGTGAAGGCAGCAAAGAAGAACCCCAAAGAATGGAGTCCAGAATGAGTTCCCTGCCTGGGTAGCTTGGGAGCAAGGATTGTTTCAAGGACCCGTAAAGTGAGCAGACGGCCCGCTATTCAACCGTTTTTCCCGTGTCCCGCGGCATTTTAACAAAGTCCCAAGTTCTGGAAAGAATGCACGACAAGCTAGGGAATGGCGGGAGAATGGGAAGGGACCACCCCTCTACACCCCCCAGGCCAATGGTGTCCCACTTTACCAATGTCCGAATGGGGGGAATAAGATGGGGATCATTGTTCACTCATTACCCTCAGCCCCCCCACCTCAGGTGTACGTGGCTCTCAAGTCATCTTACCATTCCTCAACTCCCTTGCCGTTAATTGCGTTTCTTGCGAAAGCAGGCCGAGCTACTTGATTTTACCTAGAAATGGGGTACAGTACAGAATCAACCTTTCCTGGGTTCCTCCTGGAAAGATTTAAAAATGCTGAGAAGGTTAGGACCACGGCATCATAGCTATATTTAGGTTCATAAATGAAATATCCAAATATTAACTATTATTTTCCATGCACCGCTTACTGCGGGTTCATGTTCACGCTCCAGAAAACCCTCTACAATAATAGGAAACTCAAGTGGGTGAAACGCAGCGGAAGCCTTCCGGGACGCCCTCGGGGAAGCCCACGGGTGCCTCGGCTCCCCACGGCCTGGGCCAGGCGTTCACGGGCAGCCAGCAGCCCCGGACCCCTCCGTGGAGTTTACCTGAAGCCTGAGCGCCCCACAGGTTCGGGAATGTCCCTCGGGTGGTGCTTCGTTCTCCGCTTCGCAAAGCAAAGTCTGGGAAGCTTGGAAGCGTGCAGGTGCCCGCTTCGTTTATCTAGCTCGGACGCCTTCTTTCTCTTTGCATACAATTGCTCTTCTTTCTCTTTGTGTACAATTGCTCTTTGGATTCCAAACCTCAGGAGAGCGAGGGAACGCCGTCCCCAAAGTGAGGAAGGCGCCCGAAAGCCCTGGACGTGAGCACACCAACGACGCCAACACCCAGATTCGAACTCGCGCGCGTGGCGCCGCCCCAGCTCTGACCGGAAAGAGGGCGCTGACACGGGGTTAAAATGGCGCCAGCCTCGTTTTGAGTTTCAGTTTCACATTCACTTGACCTCCTCTCCCACCCCTTTTTATTATTTATTTGCATATTTGGAACTCAAAGCCGATTCCTATTGGACGCTCTTCAGGTTTCTCGTATGAACGGACAAAACATTGATCTCTGAGGGTTTTCCACTTGGGTCAAGTACACGCCCACCCATGAATGTTAATGAGCATCTCTCCACCACGGAGGCGCAGCCCAGGACTCGGCGTAGTTCGAGGTTTCATCCTGGATTCTTTTGGTTTACCAGCTTTTCACTTGAGTAAGTTGCCGAACACCTTATTTATTTATTCATTCACTCATTTATTGATTTAATTTTGCCTCAGTTTTCATCGTTATATGAGTGGGATAATAATACTAAAAAAACAACACTTTTCTTTGGAGGCGTGCTTATAAGGAAAATAACATCGAGACTTTACACACCATTTTGCCCATGCAAGTGCTGAAGGCGTCACTGAGTGGATTTGGTGGCCAACTCACAAAATTGATTACAATAATGTTTACATGCAAACCAACATGGCCGTCAAGGAGTGGACATTTCAAACGGGTGACGGGTATTTCTGAAAGTTAATGAAGTTTCTTGGCGTACCCCGTCAGTGTTTATTGAGTGCAACGATGAGCCAAGACACAGGCTGAAGACAAAGATGAATGGCTGCCCCGACCCTCTTAGATCTTTAGCCTGGAAGGGGGAAAATTAAATATTGATAATGTAGAGACCTCACAGGACCACGAGGCGATCGGGCATATCAGGGTTGTCTTTGCAGCGGAAATCATGATTAAGTTGTGTCTTGAAGTTTAACTAGGATGACAGGTGTGGACCATGTAGGTAGGAGTAAGGTGTGTGTGTGTGTGTGTGTGTGTGTGTGTGTGTTGGGATGATGTGGCTTGGGGATAAGAGAACCAAAGCCAGAGAGAAAATCAAAGCATATATTAGATCTTGAAAATCCTGCAAGCTTTGTAAAGTTGAAAAGATGAGCGTGCCCATCTCCTCTCTGTGCAACGAATTAGAAGCAAGTGAGGAGTCTTGGTAGAGAATGTTCCAGAAATCATAGTGAGAGCTGCTTGTGATTTGAACTACAATGCTGGCTATCAGTGAGGGTCAAAAGAAGATGCTAAATTCAGGACATATTTACAGGCTTTAATTAACAGAACTTCCTGATCGATTAGAAGGAGGGTAAGCCGGATAAGCAGAGGCATAACAAATAATTACCAGCTTCGTAGATGGTTTGATGGCGATGTCTTTCGATTAGAAAGCAGGGCATGGTTTAAGGGGAGAAAGATTAGTTGAGATGGGACAATTTGAGGTTGAGCCACTTAAGAAACAGATTATCATTTTAATATGAGGACTGTAATGTGATGCAAGGATTGTTTAATTATTTTCATTTCGATGACAATGTGCAGAGAGAATCTGGAGGGCCTCTTTAGCAAGGACACACCAGATATTTTCCTGCCATGTAGCCCTTCCATTGGAAAAGCTCATGGTAGCCCTGGAGGTCAGAGAGGTTAATGCATACTAATAAAGACCTGTTGCAAAATTGGGACGTGACATTAACATTCCTTTCTTGCTATTTTTTTTTCCTGTTTCCTCTTTTCCCATGCCTGCTTCTGTGTCCTGTAGGCAAAGCTCTGCCAGTTTCTAAACAGGTACAATGCTATTTCCTCTGTTATGCATGCTGCCTGACTCCTTTGAATGAGCACACAAGGGTCTAGGACCAGTCAAAAAGAGGCAATTGAGGGAAAGAACAACCATGATCCGTTCTGTTCTTGCCTCACCCATCAAATCCTGGAAGCCATGGGAACGAAGAGCTGGATGTGTTTTCCCAGCTCCCCTGCCTTTCCTACTCTGAACCTATGCCTGGAACCTAATGGCTTGCATTCTTTGCGCAGATTTAAAATAGTTAAGGGCCTTGCATGGCGAGGTATAGGTTTGGGATTTCCATCTTTTGAAAAGGAGTGAACCAAAATGGCTTCAGGCAAACTTGAGGGGGGAAATTAGGGAACAACAAGAAAAGAAAAAAGAAAAGATTATTTTAGTGCTGCTTTGTTTCTTGCTAGCTGCCTCACTTGAGCTTTATTTTGACCTCTCGCTGTGAAGGCAGGTGCCCAATGCTCTCCTGCTAACCCCACTGTTCTCTTTCAAACTCTTAATATAGAACGTCCCCCTAAACCACTTCACTCTCAAAACCTCCAGACACCATATGTTAGCATAGATTGAACCTGAGTGACGTGACAGGGAGGGAGATCCAGAGGGCTTTCAGAAAGTCATGTGGAATGAGCCTATAGACCAGAGTCCTCAAACCATGGCCCGTGGGCCACATGCAGCCCGCCGAGGACATTTATTCAGCCTGCCGGGTGTTTTTTGCCACCACTGCTCTTCTGCTTAACAGCAGTGAATTTGTTCATAGTTTTTTTTTTTTTTTTAACTATAGTCTGGCCCTCCATTGGTCTGAGGGACAGTGAACTGGTCCCCTGTTTAAAACGTTTGAGTATAGACCATCATTCAAAGCTACCAGACTCCTTCCCCCTCACAACAGAGTTCCCCCTTTTTAACTTCAAGTAAGCCATATATACTAATATTTTCAGTTATTTGGGGCAAGCAAATGCCTGGAATGTAGATTGGGAGCTCACCAAGTAGAGAGCGTGTGCCCTGGTGACGATGATCAAGGCCTTGACCTAATGGGAGTTCACTCCCAACTCTGATTTTTTTTGATGAATCGATAGTCTCATGTGTCCAGTTCTGCTTTGTCATTTTCCTATTTTGAGGATGGGTATTTTTAGACTTGAGATGCAGGAAAGTTTCTTCCGTAGTTATGCAAAGAGCTTTAAATATTGCTAACATGGTACCTCCACATAAGGCAGAAATTGCATTCCAAAATAAAGTATTATCACCCCTTCTTTAAATGTTAGTAGTTCAAATTATGGGGGAGGTGCAGACTCAATGATAACTTTGAAAATGTAAATTTTCGGGGCTGAGCCCCGGTGGCGTAGTGGTTGTGCGCGGGACTGCGGCCTACTGGGACAGAGGTTCAATTCCAGCAGTGGGGCTGGGCCTCCTACTCCCACCACCAGAGAGCAGTGATGCCCCCTCCCCCCAAAAAAAAGAAAATGTAAATTTTCTTGTTGTTAATGGCATATATGAGCAGAAAAGTAGATTTATGTATTAATAAGTGTCTTTTTTAAAAAAATGTCTGTTGAGAAAAGAAAGTTGACTTTTGCTAAAACTATTTCATTGTTTCATGGAAATGAAAAAGCTGGTGGCACCTCCACTTCATTTCAAGAGAAATAAATACAGGGGGGGTCTCACTCCAAAAGAGTTCAGATTACATTTGCTTCCTTTGTCTGAAAGATACATAATTCATGAGCTAATGAGTTGTAAAGGTCTTCTCACAAGTAAAAAAATATTATCACACCTAGGAGTAAGATAGGCAAGTTATTCTTTATTAATGCATTCAAGTTTATTTTAGATTGCATTTTCCAACCTAATCCCTTCTTTTTTAATGCACCATTAAAAGAATGACAGAGAAGGGAAGAGATAACAAGGTGAAATTGAAGAGAAAGCGGCCACAAAGGGTATTTTTTTTTTTTTGGTATTTACCGTTTTGATGATGAAGAAATGTAAAAAAGGGGGGGAATAAAACATTTACTATTAAACTGCTAAATATAACTGCTTAAAAAAAGTACCATGGATTACTAAAAGGACAAACTGATCATCTTGGAAGAAGTACTTCTAGAGTGCTCCTTAAAGGCAAGCGTGGTGAGACGTCATTTTACATACTTTGGTCAGATTGTCAGGAGAGGCCAGTCCCTATAGAAGGACGACATGTATGGTAATGTAGAAGGACCATGAAAAATAGGAAGGCCTTCAAGGAGATGGGTTGACACCGTGGCTATAAAATGGATTCAAGCATAGGAACCATTGTGAGAATGGCACAGTGGGACCAGGCAATGTGTCGTTATGTTGTGCATGAGCAGTTTTGGGTCAGAACCAACTCATCACACCTAACAGCACCTTCAACAGCAGCAACAAAGATTTGCTGTCTTGGAAACCCACAAGGGTAATTCTGCTATGCCCTCCTGGGTTGCTAGTACTTGGAATTGACTTGATGGCTATTTTTTGTTTGCTTTGGTTTGGTTTTTTAATATTCACTCATATGTGGGCTTGAGCTAGTGACCTGCTTTTATGTCCAGAATATGGCAAAAATTAAAAATCACTCCTGCTAATAAGCCTACCAAAGACTAATAAGAAGATAGAAAACTCCTGGCCTGTGGTCATTTTTCCCTCACACATCTTTTTTTCTCTCTTGCTTGATCTGCTGAAGCAAGTTGCCTTGCGAAAAGGCCGGCATGACCAGAACTGGAGAGCAATCTCTGACCAGCAACCCCCGATAAACAGAATACTGACCCCCAAGGCACGCAGGATCACTGCCACAGGGTCCATGCTGACTCCCAGCCACCCCTTGTGGGTTATAGAGGCTATAACTTTTTTATGGGAGTAGAAAGTCTGGTATGATGGTATCAAACTGCCAACCATGAGGGTCATAGTCCCACTTATGACCACCACACCACCAGGGTTCCTGAATCCTGACAGCACTCCTATAAGTTAGTCAGCTTGAAAACCTGTCTGAGTCCAGCAGCGTTTTCCAAGGACGTCATAGCCCTGGCAGACACCTTGAGCTGAAGGAAACACCTAAACTGTGCTTGTTTTCCTGACTTACAGATACTTTGAGGTGAAATATGTGTGTTTTTGGAAACTACTAAATTTGGGGGCAATTTGCTTGCAGAAATAAATGGCTAATAAAATCCCAAATAAGCTTTCTCTACGATATGATTTTTGTATGTGTACATTTTAAAAATTTTATTTCTTTACATTTTTTACGCGTTGGTGACAGCTGCTATGTGAATTAAGTATTTCTATAATTGGAACATGTACATCACCCCAGGAGCCATTTTAAACTCAAGTTAGATTCATGATGAATTTCTTCGTCATCAAAGAGAAACGTTATTTTGAATTTGACAGGAAAAAATACTGTTTCTCTGTTGTAGTGTTTTTAACATTAGGTTCCAAAAGCCATGGTGTTTTAAGTGGGGTCATTGTAGGCATGTAGGGTCTGGGATATTTTTTCTTTGCAAAATATTTACAGTATCTGGTTCCCTCCCACTAAAGATGGTGATTTGTGAAAACAAAAAGAGAGACCCAAACAGTTCCAAATCCTCTTGGAAAAGTCTTATTGTTTTTAAATTATAAACACCAGAAATTCCTGGATGGTCTTTATTAATCCACCTGTGATCCCTATCTATAAAGCCCCTTCCTCTTTCCCCCAAATTAAATATTTTTGAGCATTTTATCTCAAACACGAAATACAACATTAGTGTCCCCCACCCTATGGAGATTGCACTTTGGTAAGAAATTCAGATATTAATTGTGAAGATTTCTAGAAAGACGGAGTAAAGAACATCTGGGTATGCCTGTCACTCACTGCCTCTTTGTTCTTGGATCCATTTTCTCCGCTCTGGTTTATAGTTCAAGAGGATGATCCTGCTAGTAGTATTACCCAGGCCAATTTATTGTCTAGTGTCTTCATAGTTTGCCCGATGGGCAAAAGATCAGAGAGTTCAATACAGATTTTAGCCAGGTTACTTCATTCTCTGGTGGTTTCTGGTGTGTGCGCAAGCAATCGATCCTTGGTTTCAGTTTCAATTGAAAAGCTTCTCATTCTATACTTCAGGTATGCACTTGGTGACCCCCCAACTCCTAACATCTTGTAACAGTTTTTTTTTTCCTGGAGTTGCTTTAGTTCTAGCCTTGGGAATAACTTCCTCCAATTGTAAACCTATGAATTTTCTGCTTGTTTTTTTTTTCCAGCTCAATGAATACCTTCCTAACTCATTTCCTATATTAAATCCAATTTGTTGATCAGCCCAATAAAGTAAAGGGTGAGGTGTTGGGCTGATAATGACAGTCTTGGCATTTTAGATTTACCTGCCCAGCGGCCCTTGGGGAGAAAGATGTGTCTGTCAGCTCCTATAAAGATTTAGAGTCTTGGAAATGCTAAGGACCAATGATCTATCCTATGGGGTCTCTATGAATCAGAATTGATTGGGTCACAGCACGTTTGGTATTGACGAAGCTTGTGTGGATCTGGCTTCCTGCCACACTGGGGCACTCAATGTAGTTAGGGAAGGGAAATGTCAAAGAAGGTGTTGTCGCTACCTAACGCAGCTCTAAAAGAAGTGGTGCCAGAGCGGATTAACGAAGTAATCTTCTCACAGTTAAGTAGCTGGAAGTTCAAATTTAAGGCCTTCCTACTATCCTGGCTTTGCACATTGTTTTTTCAATGTCTCTTTCTTGACTCCTTGGTGATTTTTTATGTCATATGGCATCTTTACCCCAACACTGTTTGCTAGCTAGCTTACTTAATCTCTTTTATATCTTAAGATGGTTTTAGGGGACTCAATTCATTCTATCTGAAAATTTGGAAAATAATAAAAGGCCAACTATTTTCAGCATTTCAGAGAAAAGGGAATGATTAAAAAGGTCAAACTCCAGGGCTTAGAAAACAGAAATTGCTTCAAGTTTCATGAAAGAGAGATACTCATTAAAAGATCTCGATGCTGTTCCCTCTTATCTTCACTTTTCTTTCAAAATTCATCTTTTCTTTGGAATATTGCTAAATGAAGAGAAAGCTCACATGGGTGATGTTACTGGACACATTTAACCGATTCAGTAATACTAGGAGGAAAACATTTGATATCTGAATGCAGTTATACTTGGTACTTTGAGAGTGCTCTTATGAAATAAACAGAATTATTGTAGAACTGTTTTACTTTAGGTTTCATGGAATGCTAGTGGGCATAACTTGATAATGCTGAGAAAATTTCTCAATCCCTCCAAATGATCAGAGTAATCCACATTTCATTTTCACCCAATTAATATTCTAAATGCCTTTCTTTTTGTCAAGAAAGACCTTGTTCAAGATCAGATAATCTATTCTTTAAAGCACCATTCTTTATTTGTAGTATCTTTTTAGTCATAGGTCAAGCATTTCCTGTGTGACCAAAGAATTATTTCTGAAACGACTTGTTTTATGTATGTTTGTTTTCTGATAACTTAATTCATTAAAGTCCATGCATTTTGAGAGACCCCTTAAGCCCTTGGATTGACCACACAACCTGACTTGTTCCATCTTGAACATTTTATATCAGCTTGAAATAAAGCAATTAAGGAAAACATGAGTGATGTTATAGATTGAAATGTGTCTCCCCCTATCCCAAATAGATATTGAAATACTAGCCATCTTGCCTGTAAGTAGGACACTGGTTAGAAAGAGAGAATGTTTCTTGTTATGATGATGAGCTCATATCAGAGTAGAGTGGGCCTTTTACCTAATTACTTCTGAGAGTTGTCTTAGGAATGTGGCAGAATCGGCATAGACACACACAGAAGACAACCGACAAGAAAGCTCTGAGTCTACCACCAAGAAAGAACCCTCCCCTAGAACTGATGACTTCTAGCCTAAAACAGAAATCCTCTTCTATAAACTGCCTCCCCTTATGGGTATATTTAGGTCAATGATACAAGTGGGTAATGAAAATCATAGCACTAAGAAGTAGCATTTGACATCAAACAGAAGCAAGGAAATAATTTGGCCACCTCTGCACATAGGGCAAAACACCACTCTTTCTTATAAAGACATTAAAAAAAGCTTGAATGTTCAACATCCATTTATAAAAGACATGATGAAAAGTGATCCCCCCCCCCACTAAGTAATAAGTGCAAAAAGTTTGTTTAACTTTTTTGTCAAATTCTCTGTATTTGATGATAGGGAAGGAAATCAGGTTAATCAGATGTCCTAATTTAAAAAAGATTATAATACAACCATTTTAGAAGTGCATGATGTTCAAATATTACATGAACATATGAGGGTGTTTCAAAATGTTCATGAGAAAAATGAAATTCAAAAGAAAAGGACTTTTTCCATGGTCCTTTTTTTGAAGCATCATTGCCTATCACTTAATATAAAAATATCCTTCTTTACCTAGATCTGAATAGATTAATTTCCAGTTAACTTTTGTCCACAGAGTCTTTTCTTATGACATGGAAGCATGTGGTATCATGCAGACTCATGGTTTCAGTGGTTAATTGGAAGTGGATGCAATTTCAGTCTTCCTTCTTCCCTCTTCCTACGTCCATTTGAACACCATTTAAATTGTTTTGAGATGCCATATGTTCGCACACACACAAACACACACACACACACACACCCATGCACACAGAGCAGTGTCCTGCATAAAATGGATGGACACAAGTCAAATGAGGAAATGCATGGAGGGTGTGGAGGAAAGGTTAGTGTTCTTAATGAATTCAGAGACTCTGTTATGGAGGACACCAGAATGGGTTCAATTAGTGTAGTGTTCTTAACGAATTCAGAGACTCTGTTATGGAGGACACCAGAATGGGTTCAATTAATGTGAGTGATTTACTCTGAGTCAATGTATAAGGCAAACAACTTTTCTTATCCCTTTATAATTACTGTGTAAGAAAGTTGACCTTTTTAGTTCATGGCATTTCTGGTGAGTCTCATTTTTATGGCAAAGGTATAGGTTGCCCTGATCTTTTGAGAATGGTATCAAAGAATGTAACCATCTAATTGCAGATTAGCAAGTCTAACTATTTTCTGGTGACATTGTAGAATTAATTGAAGTTATTTGGCTGCTAAAAGGCAGCAAAACAAATGCAAATGCTCGTAGATATAGGAGGCTGTTGGTAGAGTGACAAGTATGTTTTGATAATGTGAACTCAGTGGAAATTCAATTCCTTACAAATTATTTTTTGTTCTCTTCGTGATTTTCAGATTAAATCCAGATCTTTCTCTAGCTCTTTAGAAAGTCCATTCTCTTTAAAAGTTGTAAACTCTTTCTTGTACTAACTTGAAAATTTTAATCAGAACATGTGAGCCTTGACACTTATGAATTCTCCATTTCTAAGGCAATGCCCAAATATGCTCAATCTACAATAATAATGACAACCATAAACACAAATGTAGAACCACTTGTGTTTATGCTTAAGAAAATAAATATTCTATGTATACATTACCTATCTTGATGAGTTAGGATCAGTTCAGCCTTGTTTGTAAACAGTAAGTACTAAATTAATTACGAATCAAAGTACTATAGAAGTAAATAAAAATTTACTTGTATAGAAATTTATTTTCTAAATATTTGCACATCGTAAATGAGTCTTGTTTGCTTGCTATGTTTGCAGTTATGTTTGATCCACTCACAGGTTTAATATTCAAATAGTAGTGAATTGTGCATTAAAGGATGAAGAGAATATCGGACTCAGACCAAGGAAGAAACGGTATTCAGGAAAACATGGATGCAGAACAGTGGAAAATAATCTCACTATAAAAAGAAAACCAGGAGTTTGAGTCATCCACAAAATTGAGCAGAGTCCTGGTGGCATAATGGGCTGTGAGTGGTCTGTACTCCAAAAGGTTGGCAGTTCAAACCCACCAGCCACTCCAGGGGAGAAAGATGAGGCTTTCTGCACTATGAAGTTTTATAGCTTCAGAAACCCCCAGGAGGAGTTATGCTCTGTCCAAAAAAGTTCATATGAGTTGGAATCAACTTGATGGCAGTGAATTTTTTTAGAGAAAATGATGAAATTAGGAATGCTTATCCTCTTTTTCTTTTGAGTATATGTGTGTGTGCTATTTTCCAAAACTACTTTGGCATTTCTGTGTTCTTTGTATTGCTATATGAGGTGTAACATACTGTAGCTTGTCAGTTTATGCAAAAAAATGCAGATTGGAGTTTAATGGCAATGTTTTCAAATCTTTATATCCACTTATTACAGTGGTATCTGAACAATATTAGTTCTTCTAATCAATGTGTGGAATTGTATACCATGAGATTCTACTTTATAAATATACCTTTTTTCCATCTCATTTCTAGTGGCAATTCTTGCACCTTTGTTTCTTTTTGCCATGTAGAATGCTTCTATGATCTTCATGTACTTGTTATAGTACAGACATAAGCTATCTGTATGTATGTAGGAATCACTAATTCTACTATGATTCTGCCCTATCAAAAATCTATCTTTAATAGTATTAGGAACTGACAACCCTTCTTTTAAAGTTGTTGCTAATTTCACATTGTGATCACTAAGTGTTAGGGTCCCTGTGTCTTCATATCTTTGGCCACAGTGGTATATTTTTTATCATTTTATATTGGATTTCCTGATAGCCAACAATTTTTAACATCTTTGTATATGTTTCTGGATCATTTATGTGCTTTTGTGAAATGTTTCTTCTCATATCTGTCCAGTTTAAAATTGGTTTGCGTTCATTTTCTTAAGTTGAGAGTGGTCTGTATATATAAGGATTCTAGACTCCTATTTGTCTTTTACGATATGAGTTGCAAATATGTATTTTTTTCTATTATTGCTTTTATCTTTGCACTTCCTTAATAGTGGATTTGACAAAACAACATTTTTAAATTTTCCTAAAGGACAATTTAACTTTTGATTTCTTGTTCTTTTGTGAGAATGTGCACAAATGTGCCGTTCAAAAAGTTAGTGAAAAAAATTCCATTATCTCTCAGTTCCCTTTTTCCATGAACTGTTTGAAATCCTCTTGGGTTTCTGGACTCTTCGCCTATATGTACAAAAGAATGGCAATACTTCCCTTTCCTGATGATTCACTTGGCAGCATGTTTTGACATATGGAGATGGCAATACTCGAGCCTCATTCTTCTTTCTCAACACGGTTTTGACCATTTTGTCTCCTATACTCCAAGGTAAGGTGTTTGTTTTCTTTCCCCAATTTTCAAAGAAACTTTTCTGACAGTTTCAGAATCATCATCTGAATCCATAGATCCATCCTGGGAGTGTGCTTCGATCTGAACAGAAGCAACACTTGGCCCAGCGTCACAGCATTCTCCTTTCTTAATATGGAGTCATGATGTGTCATACATGTGAAGCACATTTTGCTTATCCTTTCAACAGATGCAGAACAGTTCTATTATGTTGACTTTGGGCTTACATACATTTTCAAAAAAATCCCCACGTACAAATATTTTGATTGACCTTAGGTGAAATTTCTGTAGATATCTAGTTTTGCAATTGCTGAAATAGATACTTTTGGCATTTCACATTTTGGCATCTTTGTTGAGAGCCATGTCAGCATTTATTGGTGGCCTCTGTCGTTGGCATTATTGCTCTGTGTGTGTAGCTCAGAGCCAGTGCCACGCTCCAAAGATCGGTGGATCAATAGTAAATGTGAACTTGGACATATTCCTTCCTCCATTTTCTTGTAAAAAGTCGCATTTCCTTAAAAACAAATGATTTTGAGCCTCTTGTCATGGGCCTCCTGGGAATTGGTACTGCCTTTTTGATTGACAAGTTACCTAAGGATTTCAATAATTAAATTTTAATTATTCATGTTTTCCTGCACTACAAGGGGTTTTTCTATATTCAGGACACAAATCAGCTATCTGATAGATGATTTGCCAAAAATGTCTTCCTGATTTGTGACTTACTTTATTTATTTATCTATCTTTAATTTGTTTCTTTTTAAACATTTTATTTTATGTATCATACATTTCAGTAGCCACATTATTAAAAGTTGGGTAGCCAACAACACAATTCCATACCATTTCTTCTTCCTAGGATATGTTTTTAGCTTGCCCTGCCATGTTCCTTTGAAGCTACTAGACCAGTTATTGACTCTAAGCTTTGTTATCAGCAATATAGAATATGGAAAGCTTTTGATTATAATAGATGGATGGCATTAATATGTAAATCTAGAAAAAATTAGTTCACAATTCTTATTCACACTTGTTCATTTAATCTCCATGACACTGTAAAGTCTTTTTATAAGAAAAGTATAGCTGTTTTTAATATTTTTCAATGAGAACAAATTATAATAAATAGTTATGTAATAACTTCACCATAATGGGCATATTTGGCATTTGACTCAACAATGATGTGATAGACTTCCAATATTTCTTCTGTCTTGGTGCTCATGCTTGTGTGTAATACCTTTTCCTAGAATGTGGTCTTGACCTAGTGACTTGTTTCTAAAGAATAGACTATGGGCAGAATGATAAAATGTTACTTATGGAAGTTATCAAACTCTCAGGCTGTTTCTTAACAGCAGCAAATAATGAACATAAATAAAGGAATTGCTCTTGATGCTATTAAAACTGATATTTTTTCCCTGATAGTGTATGATCCACCCAGGATCTTGCGCCAAAGTGAAATATGAACTTTAAGCAATTTTCAAATAACTTAATGAGTAAGAGAAAAGAATATATTGGCTGAAATGTTCTCTGGCTATAATCCCTTAAGAATCAATCATATAACAATGAGAGTGAGGGAAAAACAAGCACCCCCCCCCAATAGGTTTGTCATTGAGGACCAAGAAAAACATGTTATCACAGATTTACAAACTAGTGAAAAACTTTCATTCTCACTTCAAATCTTTGTCAAGAAAGAGAGCACACTCATGTTAAGATATTTACAGAGTGAAAATTGAGAGTTTCACACAACTCTTCACTCCAAAACAACTTTGTATATGCTATGGCCTATGGGAAGATAAGTATGGGGAATCTTTGCTAGTTTATTTTTTTCTTCTTACAAGGAGAAGATAAGTGTGGGGATTTAAAAATTTTTTTTTTGTTTTATAACGGAGAATTTGGGGTTTGTGTGTGTTTGTTTTTCCCTCACTCTCATTGTTAGATGATTGACTCTTGACAGATTTGGTCAGAGAAAATTTCAGCCGATATATTTTCCCTCTTAATCAGTAAGTTATTTGATAAATGTTTAAAGTTCATAATTCACTTTGAGGCAAGCTGCTCACTTTTTTGCTTAAAAGAGTTCTCTTTAAAAAAATGATTCAGCTTTGTTATAGGATTTAGGTTTTTCTATATAAATCTCAAACCATTTATGCTTTCCATTATACTACATGTTTCTGTACTACAATTATCCACTATCCTTTTTTTCACCTGTAAGATTATGATTGCTGCACCCACTATGGGATTATCATAAATTTGGTGGCAGTTTTCTATATTAAGATCAATTAAATAACAATTCCCTTTTCAACTGAAAGGAGCATTTAAAAGATCTTATCATTGAGGTCGAAACATTTTTTCTTTGTTAGATCTGGCCTTAATCAATCACAAGACATTCTGAAATTTGTTCTGATTTTAGGGTTTCAAGGCATTTGAAATTTTCTATCTTAGGTTATAATGCTATAAAGTGTTTGGAAAATCAGCCAGACATTTTATTCTCATCTATAGACTGAATGATAATTTGCCCCTTCTAGAGAGTGATAGAATAAAATTGTATTTATGCAAAGCGCTAAACTCTAAATTATTAAAATTAGTCCTAACCCAATCATCAAATATATATATATATATACATACATATACATGTACACAACATAGTTTCTTCTAGTTACTAAGTAAATTGCAAGTAGTGCTATTAGTGCAAAGTTTATAAACTTTAGAATCAGATAACATTGAATTTCAAGCCATTACTTTTTCCTGCTTTCTCTCTTTGTCTTCATCAAATATATTCCCATGAAGCCTATTAATTCTGATTATCCCTCTTAAAATATACTTTCCATTACTTTTACAAATCTATTGCTTTATCCAGACAGATGCTTATTATTACCATCATTAATTTTATTTTATCCTCCTTTTTCTTTCCTTTTCCTCCACTTGACCCATCTCTCTCCCCTTTTCTCCATTTCACCAGCATATGTTTCCTACCTCCTCTTAGACCTATCCCACAGCACTAGACAGAGCTTACCTTTTCTATACGACCGAGCAGCTAACATACCACTGAACCCTGTATAAAGGAAATAGCAGTCGACCACATTAAACCAAAAAAGAAAAAAAAAGAAAGAGAAACACACACAACAACCCTCCCCCCCCCAAAAAAAATCACCAAACCCAGTGGAATAATCTGGAAAAGAGACCTTGGAATTATCAGAAACAGAATTCAGTAGAATAATGTTTCGGTCCCTTCAAGAGATGTGAGGAAGACTCATGAGAATAGTGGAAGGAATTAAAACCCAAACTTTTAAACAAAAAGAAATTCTAGAAGATAAACAATTAGATAACAGAATTAGGCAGCACAGTAAGAGAAATCTATAGATAAAAGACAAGAAAAATCAAATAACTGAGCTTGATGAGATCACTCTGACTATAATTGACAGAAACAACCCACAAAGTAGCTAAGGAATCAGAAGGAATCCTGCACATAATGTGGGACACTATTGAGAGAGATACCCTATATCTTTTTGAGATTCCAGAAGAAGCCCAACAAAGTGCATAGAGAAAATAGTTTGAGAAATCATGGAAGGAAATTCCCATAATCATAAAAGAGGAGAAAATAACCATTCAAGAAGCTGAGAGAACTTACAAAAAGGATAGATCCTAAAAGAAAAACATCATAGCATACAGTAGTCAAACTGCAATTGTAAGGAAAAAGAGAGAATATTGAGGGCAGCTTCTAAATAGAGAATGATCATCTATAAAGGAAAATCCATAAGGATAGGCTCAGGCTTCTTAGCAGAAATGATGCAAGTGAGAAAGCAATAGAGTGACAAATCCAGCTAGACCAGGGGATGTACACTGGAGTTTGAAACAGAGGGAATTTAGGATAGATGTTTCCCTTCAGGACCAGTGGTGGGAGTGATGATACTGGGAGGGTGGAGGTATGGTGGAATAGAAAGGGGAAACCAATTTCAGGAATCTACATATAACCTCCTCTATGGGGTATGGACAATAGGGAAGCAAATGAAGGGACACATCAGACAGTGCATGATATGAAATAGTAATAACAATTTGTAAATTATTAAGGGTTCATGGGGGAGGGGGGAAAGGAAATATGGGCAGCTGGTACTGGGGGCATAAGTGGAGAGAGGATATTTCGAGAGTCACGATGGCAACAGTGTGCAAATTTGGCCTGCATACAATTGATGTATAAATTGACTGTGATGGGAGTTGCATGAGCCCCCAATAAAATGATTTATAAAAAAAAAGAGGGGGCAAGAGGAGTTTTTACCTAGGGTTCAAGTAGAAAATATTTGGAAATAAAGATGGCAACATGTGTACAAATGTGCTTGTTACAAATGATGTATCGAATGTTAAAAGAGCTGTAAGAGCCCCCAATAAAATTATTGAAAAAAAAAACACTGCAAGAAAAAGACTACCAACCAAGAATCCTATATCCAGTAAATATATCCCTCAAATACAGGGGAGAAATAAGATATTTCTAAACAAGAAAACAACTAGAGGAATTCATAAAATCAAGATCAGCATTACAAAAAATATAAACCAAATCATTCTGGACAGAGAATCAACACCAGCAGACACATCAGAGAAGATCACACAGTAGCATCGCACCACCCACAAACGAACACAATGAAGGAGCACCCTGAACTAGAATTTCAACATGTGCCAGGCGACACACAAGTAATTCGTTTAGACCTTCATTTCTTTCATCTATATGATAGGATCATAACTGTACTCAGAGTAATTTTGATAATTAATTTTGATGATATCGGTACCTTGTTTAAATCAGTTCTCAATTCTTAGGAATTGTATGAAATAAATCTTATGTCAGAAACAACAACAGCAACAAAAGTCACAGAACCCCCTGGCTGAATGACCTACACAAAACGAATACAGTGTTGAAGGGTTGTGTGATAAAGTATATGTAGACATGCAGTGCAGTATATGGCCTCAATACGCATTGGAATCCTCTGTAGGTATTGAGCTACCTAATTAAAAGTTATTCCTAACTTTGGCAGCATTTGTTTGCTCGTTTATTTGTTTGCTTTTTGGCATCACTGCCCTCTGGTTGTCGTGGGAACTACCCAGCGCTGCTCCAGAGAGCCACTACTGGATTTGAACCGCCAAGCCCGTGGGCAGCAGTCCTGCACTCAACCACTTACGCCACCGGTGCTTAGCCACTTTGGCAGCATTTGATCATGCAATTATATACACTAGATTTGTTGTCATTTGTTAATTCACCTACACATTCAGTATCTCGGTTGTCAAACTTCCTTTCAAATTCACGGTGAAACACAGAATGCTTGACAATTGAGCATTATTTTCCCATAATAAATAATGGAAAACAAATACTTGGCTCTGAAGATTCCAGATTACACTTTTAAAGTAACTATGGATACTTTAGCCTTCTCACATATCACTCTCTCAGATACGCTATCTCCATCAAATTGTTTCTGATTTATCCAAATTAACAGTCACTTTTCAACCTCTTTGATGATCTGGGTTCTTCGTTTCGCAGTTAAGGATTCCACCCACTCGTCATTGTCATCCCTTTTTTTATTCTTTCACAAACGTTGAAAATATCAACTTAGCCCTTGTGTTCCGCCATCAAATCAGACATGTGGCAACCTGATTCATATTTCACAATGCTTTCATTCTGTAATTCTATCTGGTTTTCACAGCTTTCCTCTTAGCTTTACAGCTTGTATGAATAGCTGTCTTTGGAGCCATGCTTATGATATTTTTAGGCAAATAAAGGGGGTGTAATGATGATTGTTTGAATGCTCTGCCATAAATACTATCTCTTGTCGGATCAAGAATGAGACTAACGTGTGAGCCCATTGTGTCTGCAGGGAGATGTGAGGTGTGACTCGTTCTTGGCCCTTACATGTACTTTCCAAGGTGGATTTCGGGTCTGATTATGGAGCAAAGTTACCAATCCGAAGAGGCTATTCCTCCCCCCCCAAACTTTACTGTTGGAATAGTGGAAAGTTTGAGCTTGGAGCTTCTTGATAACCAAGGCATTACTGTAACTGCTTATTGTGTTAGTTCATTGACATCCCAATATAACCATGTTGAATAGAAGTGCCAAGATATAGAAGTGCCAATATACCAATATAAAAAAGTAAAGCTTTAAGAAATTAAGTAAATTTTTCAAGATAAAACAGCTAGCAGGTAGCAGAGCTTGAATGCAAGCAGAGAAACTAGTAAATCTATAGATTTCAGTCTTTGCACCGCACATATTTAATATATATGCTTACGGGATGGAAAAAGTACTAGTCTCTTGCTGTGAAGTCAAAAGTGCGGTAAGAGGGACAGAAGAAACCTAGAATTATATTTTGACAGAAATCACCCAAATGTAATTTGTATCTGAAGAGGAAGCTCAACGATATGGATGTATACAGGGTACACTTGGATCAGCGAAATGAGCTGTCTACATTTCCATTGCCAACCAAAGACTTTACTAAGCAACAGATTTACCTGGTTGGAAGAAATGACTCGAGCCAACAACAAAGCGTGCTCATTGACACTGAAGTAGTCACCTTGCTTGTCCTAAACACAACTTCCAGTGTCCCAGTCATTATTTTCCAGGGACATGTGTGATCACATGAGATGAGACGTGTAAGCCTTTCTTTGGATCAGATGGTAGATGCTATCATCCTACCAGTGCTTTTCCCTGTCCCTTGGAAATGCAGCAGTTAAGAGGCATAGAATCACTTGCGATATGAAAAATCTTCCCCAGCCCTGAGATTTTGGAATGCTGTTCTGCTTCTCCGTCATCTTTTGCTCCCTTCGTAGTCAGTCATCTACCTTCCTTTAGTTCTCAAATGAGATGCAGCCCCTACCTTGTTTTCCATGATTGGCTTGGAAGGATTTGTGTAAAGCTGCTTGGAAGCACCTTTTCCAACTCTGAGTATAGGCATTGTGGTAAATCAAGGCTAGAAGATTTGCCAGTTAATTGGACATTTTTAGAATCCTTCACAGATTATAAGTCTACCCGAAATTCTTTGGCAAATTAAAAAAATAGAAAAGCAATTGCAATTTGTCTCATGAAGATGGTCTTTTTTATTAGAAATCATTTTAGTGTGGGCTCGTGCATCGTTTTTTCACAATACATAAATAAACATACTGTGCCAGGCACTTTCACATGTCCACTGCTGTTATTGTTCTCAAATCATCCACCTTTTTCCTTGAACCCCTGGTATCAGCTTTTCCATCCCTTTTCTTCTTCCCCTGCTCTCCCCTCCCTACCAACCCACAATGCTTTATACATTAGTATTGTTTTGTCATATCTTACACTGTCCGACCTCTCCCCCAACCCACTCCTTTGATGTCTTCCTTCAAATAGGAGCTTATGTAAATATCCTTGCAGTTGGTTCTGTTTCTCTATCACACCTTCTCTCCACCCTTCCAGCAGCTCCAGTCTAACCACTGGCCCGAAGAGGCTCATCCATCTTGGTTTCCCATATCTCCAGCTCCCCTCTCTACTAGTGTAACTTCTCCAGTCCATCTGGATTTGTGAGGTAGAGTTGGGACCATGATGGTTGGTGGGACGAAGGTTTCAGGAGCTAGAGGAAATTTGTATGCATCATCGCTGCTCTGTTGCACCTTGACTGGTCTGTCTCCTCTCCTTGATTACCCTGTAAGGCCCACCAGTGGCCCTTAGGTCCCCACTCTATTCTCCCCCTCATTTGTGATGATGTGATTCTTGTTCTTTGATGCTCGATACCTGCTCCTTTTGGCCCTCTTGATCACACATGCTGGTGTGCTTCTTCCATGTGGGCTTTGCTGTTTCTGCGCCGAATGGCGACTCGTTTATTTTCAAGTCTTTGAGACTCCAGGCATTCAATCATTTGGTAGCTGGTCACTATTGTTTCTTCTACTCTGTTTGCCTCTGTATCCATTTGTCTTCAGCAATATCGGGAGTCAATTGGTCCATTGATTTTGATTTTTGTTCTTTGATGCCTGATACCTGATTGTTCCGGCACCTCATGATCGCACAGGCACGTGAACTTTTTTTTGTGGTGGGTTTTGTTGCTCCTGAGCTAGATGGCTGCTCATTTAACCTAAAGCCTTTAAGATCCCAGATGCTATATCTTTTGATACCTGGGCACAATCAGCTTTCTTCACCACTCTTGCTCATGCTGCCACATGTCCTCAGTGAGCGCCTTGGGGATGTGTGCACACAGTGATATGCATGTCCCCCCCCCCCCCGTTTGATGATTATTGCCTAGACCCTTCACCACCTTGTGGCTACGCTGGCTGTTTTGCTTCTTATGTGTGGGTGTGGTCTCTTCTCAGCTAAATGGCCTATTGTTTATCTTCAGGCTTTTAAGACGCCAGGTGATATATCCTTTGATAGCTGGGCATCATCAGCTTTCTTCACCACATTTGCTAATGCACCCATTTTACTTCTGTGATCATGTTGGGCCAGTGAGCTTCGTGGAATACCAGATTCATAGAACAAAGTGTTCTTGCATTGAGGGAATGCCTGGGTGAGGGACCAAGGTCCACAAACTACCCTAGTATTTGACCTATGGGTATGTTCTTAAATTTATTCCCTCCTTATAATAGATAATTTTATCTATGTAAGAACATACCTATGTTTAGACCTCTGCAAGTGCCCAAGATTGTCTTTTTTTAAAAAAAAAATTGAAATGCACCTGTGTCTTTTGAGTGCATCTTACTGATTTCCCCCATAATGTATAAGTATTGTTATAAACTTGTCACTGATGGGGCTGAACCCCGGTGGCGTAAGTGGTTGAGTGCGGGATTGCAGCCCGCAGGCTTGGCGGTTCAAATGCAGTGGTGGCTCTCAGGAGCAGCACTGGGTAGCGCCCACGACCACCAGAGGGAGTGATGTCCCCCCTCCCCCCAAAAAAAACACCAAAAAATAAATTTGTCACTGAAATGAAGATCCAGTATTTCACTTTGATAAGCGCAACTCCTTTGTCCTCCTGCTTACAAAGTAGAAATGTCTGTGAAGGGGGGAAGCCAGAAGTCTTGGCTTTAGTTATAGTTTTTGAATATCAACCAGAGGGCTTGCAAAACATAAAAGGGCAAGAAGAAAGTGTGTCTGTGTATAATGTATGCATTGACTTTATATGGAATTCATAATAGTATCCATGTGAATAAAATATTCTTTCAGCTAATACAGAAGGAAGAACAATGATGGTTCAAAAATAAATAAGAATTATTCTTTTTTTTCTCTTTCTCGTTAATTCCCACAGTCATTGCCTACTTAATTAAAGAGATTTATTACAACTTGATAAAAAAAATCTCAATTCTATGTGTGCTACATCTAGCTACTAGAGTATTCTCTGTCATAGGCCTCATGGGTGTGAAGGCTTTGACTTGGTAATGAAGTCATCAAAGGGCTAGGCTAAAGAAGTCTTTAGTTAAAGCTGTTTGTTCCAAGATGCTCTGTGAAATATGCTGCAGGCTTTTCCAGGACGACTAGACTTTTTCTTTCTTTCTTCCTTCCCCCTCTCCACCCCTTAACTGAAAACGAAAGCCTCCTTGTCATGCTTAATTAAACTTCTGAATCAAATTAATTATTTTGTAACCAGACTGGTGTGTAGGATGTAGATTTCAAATTTAGCATGGCACCTTAATTGAAGCGGCAGATTGTTCTTTATAAAATGTGATTATCTTTTTTTCTGCTTTCAAAAGCATGATATACAGAAACTGGGAATGGACATGAACACTCCTCAAACTTACATATAGGATAAAAATGAGAGGTGCTCTCCCATGCTGAGTAAAGAATACCATAGTATCATCTGTACAAAAGAAACAGGAAATGTGTATATGTGTGTATGTATACATGCATACATTGGATGACTTCATATATGTGTGCATATGTAGATCTATACACACATACATACATACATGCATACATGCTACACACACATAAAGACAAGGAACTGCAAAAAGTTCATGATAAATGGAATTAAAAGACAATGAAACTGCTCCATGGACTTTTGGAAGCACCCTCACATATGTAATTTTAAAAATACATATCGACTATGTATATAAATGTGAAGTATCAACAAGAAATATCTCTTACACACACTCCTTTTGGGAAATTATGAAAAAATTATCTGCTTCCTCTCCATCATTTCTCCCCTTCCAGGTACACTACTCATATACACATTTATATAAGGAAATGACTGATGAATTCTTTCTAGTGGTTCTTATTATCTTAGAACATCAAGAACGATTATTGTCAAAGAAAGTCTAATTTTGAAAAATGACATCCATCTGCTCAATTTTTTATTGGCCTGCTGACAATTCACTTGGAGAGAATCTGGGTCAGGGCCTGATACTTTGCACCGAAGAGTAAATTATGCAAATGGATAACTGATTCCTAGGCTGTTACACTTTGAGAATATTAGCTCTCTCCTTTTTAAGGGAGGACCAAGTGTCTAAAAGGTACTCTGCATACTTAAGTTGATTTTCTGCAGTATTATCACAAACAAAGCTTTTGTATCCTCATAGAGAACATAGTATTTTAAAAGATTCAACTACCAAACGTACTCCCAAATCTTGTAATAGAGAAGTGGAACCAATATACAAAGGAGCTAGACACCAAAACTTCTACAAACTTTTGCTTTTCTCATGGAGAATATTGTACCATACAATATTTAAATGTCAATTACTGTCATTTTGTATTAAAGTAAAAGCTTGCAAATGAAGTCTTAATGTCTTTATTGTTGACAGCTTGTAGGGGGGGATGCTATATAATTTAACCACCTTAAATAATTCCTCAAGTAGTTTCCTTTTGCAAAGGTAAATTGATTTAATTTTCTCATCCTTAGAATCACCAGAGTTCTTGTCCCTTATACACAGATGGAGATTTCTCACGTGCACACTCAACCAGCTGTCCATATTTTCAAGCATAAGTGAAAAAGAAAAGTTTGATCCCAGATAATGCTTTTGTTGTTTTTTTATGGCATCAAGTAAATTTCCAACAACTAGTGACCCTAGGTGACAGGGCAGAACTACTTCATAAGGCTTTGGAGGCTATCACCTTTCTGGAAGCAGATCACCTGTTCTTTCCATCATAGACTGGCTGGCTGGGTTCAAATCTCTAGCCAACTGAACAGAAGAATGACATGCTGTAGTGAGGGTGAAGATGAATTGTCAGTGCTTCTATCAAGGTGTCGTCGTATGATTATATAAACCATGTCCAGACATAAATAGTGTATTCCCTTCTTTAAGATCTGTTCCTGAGATGAGTTCTGTCTCGGTTGCTGGCTTGCTTTGGGAGTTGAATAAGTCAAGTTTGAATTATGGGCCAGAGTTGATTAATCCAAAATGTAAGATCTTGATAATTTTACCAGTGCAAGCTCTAAAAAGGCAGCTTGTAAGTAATAAAAATGAAGGGTCAGAGGGCTGAGCCCCAGTGGCGTAGTGGTTGTGCGCAGGACTGCGGCCCTCTGGGACAGAGGTTCAATTCCAGCAGTGGGGCTGGGTCTCCTATTCCCACCACCGGAGAGCAGTGAAGCCCCCCCCCAAAAAAAAAAAAGAAGAAAAAAAAATGAAGGGTCAGAAAGTGTGAAAGCCATGTGCCAACTGAACAGTGAGTTAACACCCAGCAAAAATATACTTGTAAAATACCTGCATATTTCTTGTGATACTTTTTATTTCAATAAGTTCACTTCTGAAATCAAATTCTCAATTTTAGGCCATATTAAAATAATATTAAATCCGAGAAAAGAGAAAATCCACTTGCTTACATAAACTTCCAATTAAAAATATCTTTCCTTGAAAATATCATCTTTCTCTATTTGATATGTTTTGTTATGTTACATCGGCAAATTCTATCACTGTTGAATAAGAAAGAAGTTCAAAATGTAAAAAGACTAAGAAAATTGACCATTTTACCCTTCAAAAGAAAAATCAATTGGTTTAATTAAGCTAGTGTTCTAACTTTCAAAACTTATTCTTAATATATTTTAAAAGAGACAGCTTGATTTCAAGGCCTGATATTAGGAGAAGATGAAAGATGCAAAACATGAATATTAAAATCCAATATTCAATATTTAGTAGATTTATATTTAGAATTACAATGGAGAGACTTAAAAAGCTGGAGAGAACATTAATGTAATCAATGACAAATGCAGAACTTAATCATTCTTGTCAAATAATATTAGCTCATTTTACAGGCTTCACAAATGTTCACATTTAAGGTATTAATTGCCTGAACCTTACTTTTCATCAAACGTCTTCTGTATGCAATGAGCAGTTCTGTGTAGTACATATGTCCTTTACACTGAAATAATGATTCATTTATTCTCTTCCAATAACAAGAGTCCAAAAGAGAAACCCCTCAAAGGCTATTTTTGTACTTAGGATTATACAGGTGATTGTGTATAACATATCATATCTGCTCTTATTAATTGTAATTGTCAGAGTGTCTTTCCAGGATAATGTCAATAGCTGCTTCTATATCTATCTATCTATCTATCTATCTATCTATCTATCTATCTATCTATCATCTATCTATCTATCATCTATCTACCTAACCACCTAACCTCCAAGTTAGAAGCAATGAGAATTGTAAGCCACCTTATTCCTCAGAATCTCTGAAGAGAAGGTGAGGTTAAGTCAATTAGGTATTGCCTCTTAAAGACAAGTGCTTTCTAACTGATACATTTATTTTAAAGAATATATAAGATTAGTCAGGAAAAACCCAAATCTTGCAATCCCCTGAGGAAGAGAAAGGGAAACAGTTTACATTTATATGAATAGTTCCACAAACATACTCTACCATTTGCCAGTTCTGAATTTACATTTCCAAAAAGCAAATTCCAGTCTCTTATGAACATATAAAATCTATAAGGATAAGCTTAAATGTAGTCAGTTCATTTATTTACATACCTACATGAACATAAACTGAATAAGCAAAGGATGATAAATGAATCACACACATTTCCTTACACGATACTTGGATGGCCTTTTATTACCATGTGACATTGCACAGACAAGCGATCCATACTTTTGGTTTATTTTCAAGTCTCAAATAATTTCTCAGGCATGGACATCATTTAAAGAAAAACAAACAGAACTTCTAAATGAGATTTGTATGTATGGGGTCAAATGCTACTGTCACCTTTGACTTCAAATTTCAATCCAAATGCTTTGCCATAATCTTGTAGGAAAAAAAACATATTTTTTCCCAGCTCTCTCTCTTCCAAACTATTTCATTCTCTGTTGCTTTACCCTGAGGTCCCAAAGTTAAGTTTTCATCTTTATAAAATGTTTCAGTAAAAGATAAAAGGAACACTTCAATATATGCTTAGAAAATGATGGAGAAAACTGAAATATTGAAATGCATGATTTTACTATTGTGTTAGTGTTTTCTAGGAAGTTTTATAAGCACGTTCACAGTCTCCACAGCGAAAATATTTAGGTCAACTCATCAGTAATGGGAAATTAATATCTTTACTTTTCACATCATAGCTAGATAGATTTATCTGACTTTTCAAAATGTTGATTATTAGACAAACTGCTAATAAGAGCCAAATTTCCAGAATTGGAAAATGTATCTGTTTATATGCATGGCATATACAAGGTATGTTAAATATCACCTCTGGCTTTAGGAATGAAAGCACTGCTGTTTTGAATCAGGAGTATGGGGAGACACTTTAGGTTGCTCTTACTTGAAATTGTGCTTTTCTCTTTCAGTAAGTTTTACAGATTTTCAAAAGTCACTAATTTGGTGAATGCCATTGAATTAGACAACCGTGCATTTTTTGCCTTTTAGTTAATTATCTTAAAATATATAAAATAGTTTTAAGATAGAAAAGTAATTGAGGAAATATGCTTCCTTCATTAAAACAGATGAAGGAAATGGAAACAATTTATTATATAATTTTCTAAGCAAATACTATCTTGGTTCGTCCCATGTGATGCCTTTCCCAGTGGCTTTGTGAATGTAGAGAATTAGGGATAGATTTTGTGGCACTGATTATGTCCCAAGTAGATAGGAAGTAGAGATGATTCACAAAACTCAAGAAATTCTCAGACATTTTTGTTTGAAGCAATGAATTTTTATATCTGTACACCTCATCAATTATACATGGTTCAGTGTTTGAGTCATATAAAATGGTAAAGATGATAAACCAGACATCTGAGTATGTGAACTTTGTAACCTACATGGCAAGACCTAAACTTTTTGACATATATCTGGCTTGCCTTCAACTCTGCCATATAAAACCTTTTACTACAATATCTGTTTACATAAGGGATATGTGTAAATGGCAAATTATGTTCTGATTTAGCAAGAAGTCTGCAAAAAATTTGAAAGAGAGTATACTTCAGAGTGCTATCCCCACCATCAACCTGGACCAGGTGATTTTTATGTGCATTGTTTTTATACATAAGCATGTCTTTGGAATATTTTCTGTCTATCCATAGATCGATCGTTCTATCTTCCATGTATTCTTCTGTCTCTGTGGTTGGCAGTTGGCATGGAATAGATCCCAACTCATGGCGATGCCAGGTGTGTAGAGCAGAAGTGCTCCAGATACTTTTCAAGATGGTTCTTTATCAGGAGCAAGAAAAGGTGGATGGACTTGAGTTAGTTTGTAAACAGAGGGCCTGTTCACTGTCCCTCAGACCGATGTGCTGGACTATAGTTTAAAAACAAAAAAAAACAAAAAAAAACTATGAACCAATTCACTGCAGACCCGGGATGAATTGGGGGCTAAGCAGGACAGGCAGCAGTGGCAAAAACACCAGGCGGACCGTTTAAATGTCCTTGGTGGGCTGCATGCGGCCCGCCTGCGGTAGTTTGAGGACTCCTGGTTTAGCTAGTATTCACACTCTTAATTGTTTGTACTATTCTTTTTGTTTTTGTTTTTGTGGCATCACTGCTCTGGTGGGAGTAGAAAGCCCAGCATTGCTCCTGGAGAGCTGCTGCTAGATTTGAACTGTCAACCCTGTGGCTCGCAGACCCGCACACAACCACTAGGCCCCCAGGGCTCAGCCAGTTTGTACCATTCTAAGAATATATAGATACACATATATTTATATCATATAGTTACATTTATGAATATGTATATAATGACATATATACATATGTGTGTGAGTGTATATACCCATTCAGAAATTGAGGCGCATCAGAATGCTCTGGGTTGAATTGTGTCTCTCCAAATCACTTGTTGTATTGTGTGTTTTATCTGTGTATGCAATCCCTTTGGAGACGAAAGATTTCTTTGTTGTGCTAATGAGGAGATGTCTTTATATGGTTCTCTTGTTGAGCTTTGTTTTTGAGATCAAAAAGAAGCTAATACATTGTAGAATGCAAGCACAATTGGGGGGGGGGGCAGATTGATGGCGTGGGAGATCTCCAAGGAACTCCAAGATAAGGCATCTTTACAGCAGGTGTCCTGATTTTAAACTTCTAACCACCTAATGGTGAGAAAAACCAGTATGTGTTTGTTAAAACTACCCACTTATGGTATTTCTCCTATAGCAACAGTGAGACACTAACACACGTAGTATTGAGGTTTCATAAAGGTCTCTACCTAAGGATTTGGTTCGTATGCCTGAGGGTCTATAGCATTTCCCAGTTTATTCCTCCTCATCGCGGAGAATACATTATTTAACCTTGACATCCTGTAGTCAGATACATTTAGCATGTCCACATGAACAATGGCGGAGTAAGCAGCAGCTTCATGACTGATGCTTGCACTTATTAGTTTGTTCGTGTTCTCATCGACCTTATCAAGTGAACATTGTATGAGAACAAGACTTCAATTGTATTTGCACTGAATTCGCTTAATGCAGCTTATATTATAAACAGTGTTCAAAGAGAAAGGTACACATAGACTTCCTGTAGTTCTTAAATAAAATATATTGATAGTTATTGTTCTAAGCACTTTATCTTATTGACCCAATTACTTCTCACAAAAGCTAAATGGGGAACAATTGTGATAACAAATTTATAGATAGGGGAAATGGAACACAAAGTGGGCAACCATCCTGCCAGGAATTGAAGTTAGGTTGTTTGGTTCCAGAGTCTGGGCTCTTAAATCTTTTTTTTTTTTAGAGGGGGAAGGGCATCGCTGCCCTCTGGTGGTCGTGGGAGCTACCCAGCCTTGCTGCTGCTGGATTTGAACCGCCAAGCCAGTGGGTTGCAGTCCTGCACTCAACCACTACGCCACCGGGGCTCAGCCCTAGGCTCTTAAATCTTAATAAATGGTACAGCACACAAAAAACCTTTCGTTTTTGTGGGACCCCATCGAGTCAGTTCCAGTCCACAGCAACCCTGTGTACAACAGAGCATCCTCCCAATTACTATGCTCTTTGATCCTATTGTAGCAACCAAGGGGCCATTGCGTCTCGTCCACTGACTCCTCCCCCCCTTTTTGCTTCCACTCTGCTTTACCAATCATGGTGTCCTTCTCCAGGGACCTCAATAACTTGCTTCTTCTGACAATATGCCCAAAGTATGTGAGAAGAAGTCTGGCCATCCTTGAAATATGACAGTGACTTTGGACAAGTCACCATAGAAGCTTGGAGAGTTAATGTATTAAAGATCACATTATCTTCCTACATCAAAGCCTTATGAAAACACAGATGATTTAAAAGTTCTTTTTTAAAATTTTTTTTTAAAAAGGAAACATAGATCATGCCTCTGGCAACTGGGGTTCTGATGGCCACTATATTCCAACACTCCATGCCAACATATATTTGACATTCATCATGTGTAGGGAATGAATGACATTATATTTTAGGGAAGCAGATTATTGCTGTGAAAATTATAATCTAGCCTATCCTGAATACCCCTGGGATTTTCCAGGAAGTGTGGTGCTTTTATAACAAAACCCCCCAACAAAATAGCCTAGATAGTTGGTAGTGGGAAGCTAAGAAATTATTATTGGAAAATGAAAGGAAATGGATTCACATTCTGCAGTGGCAAAATATTTGGCAAACCCTTACTCTAATTGCATAAGAAAATAGATCATGCACCTAATGAACTTGTAGCCTCAAGGGAAGAACAGAGATAATAAAGAGTTAGTAGTAATTGTCACTTGCTGCTGGCTGTGTTTACAAGGTGTTGCAAGGAATAGGAGAGCTTACAAAATAATTGCCTGATTTGGAAGCAGGAATGAAAATGAGCAGAGAAAATCTTCAAATTCAAGAACTTGTAGGACCCAAAAAGACAAGTGATTTTCAAACTAAAGCAGTAATAAGAATGCTTAAGAAGTACTTTGAGAGAGAGCAAAAATTAACTCACGATTTTGTGCAGACAATTAATAGTTCAGTCTTCATACAGATTATTGAAGTGCATGAATGAACCAAATCATCTGAGTAAAAATTCTTGGACTCACAATGAAATTTTGATACCCAGAGACTCCTTTGCAGTTAAGAAAATAGGGAAACAGGATGCAGGGTAGCTTTTCTGAATAAAATATCATAGGTTCAAGATACCTGCAATAATGTCTACACCCAATAAAAAACAAAGCACAACGGTAATTGTCTGAAATTGTGTTTAGGAGAGAGATGTGATGTGACTATTATTACCCGGATCTGATTAACATTAAATAGAGATGTGTTAAGTTTTTTTTTTAATCCTGGATTAAAAAAAACTGTGAGAGGCTTAAACCCACATTTGTTCTCCAGTTGTATATGAACAGGAAGTAGATCGCAAACAGGACACAAGGAGAATGTATTCTGTAGTACTCAGTTTAGATGTATCCACAGAAGTAACTGAAAAGGAGGGTCTTCTCAGGGACGCAGTCAATGGCTAAAGTTGACAATGGCCTCACCACTGGGTAGAGAACCTTTGTAAGATCTTCTCAGCATGATTTCAGAACTTAAATAGACATAAGGGTCCTGTGTATTTCCCTTTCTTCTGTCTAAATCAGAGTATTTTTTGTACAGATCCCATTTCTCTTCTTTCAGTCTGAATTGGTGTAGTATGTGTCAAATAACCGTCCTTTGTTCCTCATTCACCTGAGCAGCCCAATTGGGGTGTGATGTAGATTACCATAGATCATTTCCTAGAGTAGAATTTGCTAGTAATCAATCAGAACTATTTGTTTTTTGTTTTCTTCGTCAAATATTGTGCCATCTTCCCGAAACCAGAAGAAGCAAATTCACTCTTATGTAGTCTGTGCCGACTGACTGTGATCCTGCAGAATAGGACCGAACTGCCCCTGTGAGTTTCTGAGACTGCCACTCTTTACAGGAATGTGAAGCTTAATCCTTCTCCCGAGGAGGAGCTCATGGTGTTGAACTGTTGACCATTATGGTTCGCGGCCCAAAGCATAACCTCCACATCAAGGACAAAATAGGATGGAAACTGTGTGAGATTCTGATCAGAAGGTGGGTTTTGGTAGTCATCTGGAGAGTTTGCATGTTACCTTTTGAAATCAGGTATGGTCATGTGACGAGTTTTGTAAATGAAATGTAAGTGGAGATGCTACATGCCACTTATGGACAGAAGGCTTAAGAACAAGTTTCCGATTCTGCACATTTTCCATCCCCCTGCAGAGGTAATCGTGTAAGCTTATAATGAAATCGATTTTTTGCTGTCTGGATTGACTGTGAGAAGATGCCCTCGGGTGACCAAGTGGATCACAAGGGATGAGCAAGAACTAACGTTTGTCATACCAAGTCAAAGATTGTGAGCTTATTTGTTAATTACTTGTACATCCTTGCTTTCCATACACATATTTGGTTGTAAAAAAAAAGTTTATCGGGCTGAGCCCCGGTGGCACAGTGATTGAGTGCGGGACTGCAGCCCATGGGCTTGGCGGTTCAAATCCAGCAGTCATTCTCCAGGAGCAAGGCTGGGTAGCTCCCACTCCCACCAGAGGGCAGTGATGCCAAAAAAAAGTTTACAGGCTAAAATGTGAGGCTTACTTGAAAATATCAAAATTTTCAGCTATCCTAAGAATGAAGAAAAGTAATACCCCAGATATTTCTGTAAGCACTAGATAGACAAGTGGCTCTAATAACACAAGGTGAACTATTAGCAAAATAAAGCTTATAATCTGGCTCATGTCTCTCATTATTACTTGATGCAATCAAGAAACTGAACAAGTATGAATTCATGATTTGTACCTGGTAGAAAGGTGAAAAAGATAGATAAGTACTGTTATGTATGGTTTCATCTTAGAAAATTGATAAATACTCAGATTTGACACAGCCTTAGAGTATTGCAAAGTAGTCATGGCAGGAGTTCAATACCCTCAGCCACTGCCAGGGAGAATGATGAGATCTTCCAGTCCTGTAAAGAGTTACAGTCTTGGGAACCCACAGAGAGATTCCTGGGAAGGCATGCACTTAGAACCAGAGGATCAGAATGAGCAATTACAAATACAGTGTTGTTCTAAAGGCTACAGGCCAAAGGGTACACTTCAGGATTTTGCCTTTAAGGAAAGATCTTGTGAGGAAGACTTCCAGTTCGAACTGATGGTGGTCTCCCATAGTGTGTGTGTGTTTTCTCCAGGGCTAACGGTTGTGAGTTGGCCTAAGATCCTCAAGATCAGTAGTTCGGAATCACTAGCAGCTTTCTCCTCTCATAGAGTTACAGTTTTGGAACCGCATAGAGGTAGTTCTGCTCTGTCTTTTAGGGTTTGGTAGGAGTTGGGATAGACTCGATGGCAGTGAGAGACATTAACCAAATGAGACATCTTTACCTCAAAGCTCAAGATTGTTTAGAGATTGGCTGTGTTTTGCTTTCTTTTGTCACGCACGGCATGCCGGGCCAGGAATTTTCTCAGTTCAGACATTTTCTTATTAACTTTTCTATGACTCACACCTTGCTAATGGCTTAGAGTTAGAGGTAGAAAGCCTCATAAAAGTATCCATTTCTCTCTAAACACTCATGAGTGTTTTGTTTTGTGGGTGGGGGTATCAGTGCCCTCTGGTGGTGGGAGTAGGAGGCCCACCCTTTGCTCCTGTTGTGGAGCTGTCCCTGGAATTGAACCTCCATCCCAGTGAGCTGCAGTCCCGCGCACAATCACTATGCCACCGGGGCTCAGTCTTCATGAGTGTTCATAAGCTTATATTTTGAAAGCACAATAGGTACGCATACCCTAGGAGATTTCAGACCATTTCAGAAGCATACGGAACAGATAAATAAACAGGTAGGTACATGGATATATTTCTTAGTAATATCAAGTAATAGGGCACAGAAACTGTGACACTTCAGCAGGCCGGCATCCACCTAGGGCTGGGGCTTTGTTCCTAAACACCATTCTCCACTAAAAGGAACACACGTTCCTGCGGTGAATGACTGACTGGGGGACTCGAACTGAGAAAGTGCAAGAGGTGGGCGGAAAATCATTCAATGCTGGAAAGTAAGGGGTGGCTCTTAGCATGAAGGGAGCATGTCAGAAGGACCCAGGCATTATAGAACAAAAGCCAAAATTAGGTGAAAAGCCAAGACTTACAGCTCTGACGGGGATCAGTGGAGCTCCGGAGACTGGTCCTGAGATACCCTGCAGGCCAAGTATCAAACTCCCCACCAGGGCTCCATCTTTCAGCCCCACAATGCGATCTGTAGAGTGAATGATAACATCAGGGAGAGACGTACTCTTCAGGACAAGCAACCATAGGCGACCAGAAAGACAGCATTTACCCCAAAGCAAAGCTCAGATGGCAGGAGCGGGAAGGAAAGGAAACGGAATGGAAAGGGGAAACCCAGGAAAGAAGTAGGCAGAGTGTGATGACATTGAGGACACTGAAACCAATCAGAGCCCCATGGATTAAATCTGAGACAGTTTAAGAAGCCAAATAAATAATGATAGCCACGCATTTTAAGCCATATAGTAAAGTAAGGAAATGTGGACTCCGTTTGGGAAATCTTGGTAAGGGATATTTGCCTGTAAGCCTGAAGTAATATGAGCATGAAGAGCCAAGTTCATTTTTCTCTCCTGCCCTTATTTCAGTTGGTTGCTCTTTCATATTTGGTATTACTCATTAACACGGTTCTTGAAACCGCCACGTTATCTTCTTGAGGTGTATTTTGAAAGGCAAGTTAAGCCTTGAGAGACCACCTTCCCCTGTGTTGCTCTTACTGGCACCCAAGTGGATTCAGCTTCATAAATGGTGACCCATTTATGCAGGGGAGAATGTCTCCATAGGCTTTTCATCGACAATCACCAACACAAGATCATGCGCGCACACATGCACATCCTCACTGTGCCACACAAAGCTTTACTTACATACAGGAACGACACGATCTGCTTCACCGACGGCATTGGTCTCCTATGGCCAGCCGTCTCATCTTTGAGACGGCTGGCGCAAGGCTGATGTCCGCCCCTCTTGCTCTGCAGAGAGAGCTAAGAGGCGGTTTGATGCCCGCAAATGAATAAGAGGCAGAGAAAACGACTGTGTGCTCAGAACAAAGTGCAGCCTTCTCTATTAAGGAGGAGGAAAGCGAGCGAGAAAGGCGACACAATTCCCAGTCTCCTTATCAGAACTTGTTCTCGACTCAAGGCCTTTACTTCGGCAACCTGGAGGGGAGACACAGAGGCTGACTGTTCCTTCTACAATCTGTCCCATGATTTCTTCCTGGGTGTCAGATAAAGAAGTAGAGCAATACAAAGTCCTAGTATATTTCACATCCATTTTTTTAGGTTGGGCTGCAGGGTGCCCAATCCTGATCGATGCTGGCTTTGTACACCTTTTGAGGTAGCACTGTCCCAGCAGGCTGATGAGGTCCGCTCGGAGGAGAGACCCACCCCAGTTGTGGCTTAAACTGAGCCAAGTCAACAGGTCAAAGGACTGTCTTTGTCCAATTGTAGATATGCCACTGATGTTTATAACATATACTGATTCTTTGATGTAAAAAAAACAAACAAACAGCATACTTCTCCCAGCATGGCACCTTAAATGAATAGTGCACATTCCAGTCTAAGGACGTCAAATGGCTTCTTAGCAGCATAACAAAAAAAGGGTCTCATCATGATCAGGTGAATTCAGAGTTGGTATCATTAATCTTGGTCCACTTGGTCATATTCTGTAAGTTGTGTCCAGAGTAATGTCAACCTTGGTATGAGAAGGGCCACTCTCTGAGTAGTGCCATCTAGTTTCCAATGCTGTGAAGTTCCTGAAGCAGATCACAAGACCTGTCTTACAAGGTGCTTCCATACCATGAACCTCGTGACTAATGGTTCAGTCCTTCACCATTGGCTCCATCGGCAGACTCCTCCCTTTCCTTCAAAGCAAGGCAAAATGGTTTTTGCCATTCTCATTTGCCAGATGCATATTACAATAACTGCTATTTGGTAAATCCTTTCCCCCCAATAGTTCTCTTGAAACTATTGCTGTTTCAGAAAGAACAAGTTTTTCAATATACTTTTAATGCCGTTTTTGTGGTAAAATTAGGTCCGTCCCCTGATATCTGGGTAGGTTTATACTTGAGTATGTAAGGTAAACATTTCATTCACATGTAAAGATATTCTGTAGGTGAAACCCAGTATAACAGCTTACATAACTGGTAAATTTGGAAAGCTGTGTGTGTTTTGCTGAATACACAAAGAGAAGAATTTACAGTTCAGAGCAACAGCCCATGAAAGTCATCACAGAAAGGAATGGTTAAGAGTCTGACTGCAGCTATGGAAGGGTAGGGAAGATCTGAAATCATGAAGAACAAAGGCTTTCACTTACGTTATTCCAGACTTTTTATTCCCTTCGTTAATTATAGTTTAAGCAGAGAGATAGTGAAAACAAATTATTCAACTCTGAAATTGTGGTAGTAAAGCACTTACATAGCATTTAATTTTATAGCCTATGGGGGATTTATGTTAAATGTAGAGGGGAAAAAAGAATATAGCAGAAACTGGAAGTTTTAGTTAAAGTTAGACAATTTGCTTAAAAACAATGCAGCATTAAGGAAACAAAATGATGTTCTATTGTTTAAATATTATTTTAATCATTCCATTCTACTTATTCTTTCTAGATGCTTTGGTAAGCCACTCCTAATGTACTGGAGAGAGGTTTACAGATCTCACTCTAATGTGGTAAATGATAGTGGATTGCAAAGAGTTGCATTTTATGACTTTCAGTGGACGAGTGAGCATGTGCGTGTGTGCATTCGTGCCCATGCCCGAGAGCACGCACAAACACCTACATGTGAATCTTGCATGGTTTTACAGAGAAGAAAAACATTGTATCTGCATCTTAAAAAGTGCATGACAGTTTGTGAGATTGAAAGGAAGAGAAAATGCATTTCAGCCCAGACAAAGATGTTGACAGGTTAAAGTGCATGTTCGATGTAGCAATGGGTGAGAAATATTTGTTATTCTCCAAATATTTTTCCTTGATATTGCTTCACCCTATGCTCAAATGCAAGAGTACTTCAAAACCACCTTTGTAGACAAATTATCAAGATAATCTCAGAAACACACACTTGACTTTCTTTACTTCTAGAGAGACCTCTGTGATCTCATGTCATCTCTCTGGAGAATCTCTTAGAGATCCCTCAGTGCAGTATGGAATTAAGGGTCTCAGGTCACCTGGCTGCATATTATTTGTATGCAGTAATCACTTACATATCTTTCTGTTATAAATTCTGGCTAAGATAAATCCAATTTAATTTCAATAGATTTCCCACTGCAGCAGTTCCCAGGTTATTTAGCTGCATGAGTAAGAATGGGCTAGGTTCTGCTGTTTTGACACACACATCCTAAATCTTAGTGGCCTAATGCATTATAATTTTATTTTTCACTCATGCTACATAACATAACATAGCCTTGACAGAGAGAAGTCAGTATAGTTACTTATTGCTTCTTAAACCTGCCAAACAGGAGTGCCATTTTTCATGTCCATTTTCATTTTATTAACCAAATAAACGCATATAACTGAGCCAAACTTGAACAGGGCCAGGAAAAGGTAATTTCGACATGTGCTTAAAAGTCCAAATGATAAATCTACTTTGCAAACAGCATGATTGACTTCTGAAGTATGCATCTCTACTCTTACTGTTGATGAACTTCATCATCAAATACAAGTATACTTGACTGTATCAAAGTTAGGTTTAGATGAATGTGATTAAGAAGATGCTTATGGAAAGAAAAATTTGAGGAGGCAAATTGACTTTGGATATGACTTAAAAACAAGATTACTCGATGGCACAAGATGAAAAATGCAGGACACACAGAGGGACCAGCAAAATAAGAGAGAAGCCGAGAGGAGGGGAAAGTCAGTGTATTAGTGCAGTGTCTTGTCAGTCACGTATTTTTAGTCTCTCCATTTTAACCTCAAGTTGTTGAATGTTATATTTCATATATATAGATATCCTGAATATATTCAGTAAAATATATTCAGTAAAATTCAAGTGAATGTGTTTAACTTTATTTATTTTTTTTGGCATCACTGCCCTAAGTATGTATGTATATATGTATATGTATATATATACATATATATATACTTAGCTCATGAAAGGTAGTCACAATGGAGTGCAGGAAGTACAAACTAGAGTAAAGAAGGAAGACAATGTTTTCGAAATGATGACGGTAGCGATTGTACAACACTGCTCCATATGACTGAGCTAATGGATGGCAGGCTGCCTGGATTATGTCCTGATAAAATGAAGGGGAGACAAGGGAAGTATAGAATAAATACATGGAGTAAAGTTTGACATGATTTGTTTGTTCGTGTTTTAAAATAACCTATTCTTTCGCAGAATGCACTATAGACTCTTTCCTAGATTGGTGGGTGTCTCAATCATCAATTGAGGTCTCTATTTCTCACCTATTGATGCTTTTCAGTTTTACATTTTATCATGCTGTGTTAGGTGCTGGACAGTTTCAGAAATATTAATTGTGGCAATGCCTCAATGCTGCTCTTCCTGCCCTAGCTTTATATCTCAGTCCTCAAGTAGTGACTCGGCGGACCTAGGATATGCAGAGGGATTAACAAAATAAGAGAAAAAAAATGAGTGGAGGAGAAAGTCCTGGATGAAAAGCTAATCAACTATGCAAGTAGGTCACTCCATGATTGGACTTATCTCTCTCATGATACTGACTTTGGAGAGCAATTGTTTCTCCTCTCTTACAGCCTTCAAGAATTTCTGTCTTTTACCAAGAAGGGTGGCTTGGCTTGTTTGATACAGTAGGAATATTCCGTGCGTTTTCTTACTTTGAGTTGAATAGCGTATTGTTTTCCAAAAACTACTCCCCCATCCCTGTAAATTTAACAAATAATTACAGAGCCCCTATTGTGACAGTGTGGCAATAGCTTAAAGATTCAGAAATGGACTGAGTAAAATCTTGCCTATATGCTTTCGGAACACGTAGGTATTCCAGAGCAGTGTCTAAAATAGTCAAGCAGGTAGCTTTAAAAACAGAAGCAGCATGGAAGATCATAAGGAGTGTCTGGGAGTATGGTAGAACAAGGAAAACCTACCTTCTGCTGTTGTAAGAGTACAAGGTCAGAGATTTTTCCCATTTGTGCATGTTAAAATCTTGAGTTGGGGCCTGAGCCCCGATGGCATAGTGATTGTGTGCGGGACTGCGGCCCACAGGGTTGGAGGTTCAAATCCAGCAGCAGCTCTCCAGGAGCAAGGCTGGGCATCCTATTCCCACCAGGTCAGTGATTGCCCCCCAAAACAACAAAACAAAACAAAAACAAAATCTTGAATTTTGGGACTTAAAAGAAAAATAGCTACTGGATACTCCTAGTTGCCTTCAAATTGGCTCATGATTCAAGGTGACCTTACGAGCCCTGTTTTGCTAAAACCATACCACTATCCATTGCCATCCGGTCCTTTTTGACTGATAGCACCCATATCTAACAAAGTAGATATACCCCTGTGGGTTTCTGAAACTGCAAATCTTTATAGGATCAAAATCCCCAGGTTTCATCGAAGGAGATTTTTGGTAGAGTTCAACTGCCGAGTTTCTGGCTAGTAACCTAACACATAACCCACTGAAACACCAAGGCTCATTAGGATAAAGCTTTAAGATCACCATTTAAAAAAAACTTTCAGAGTTTTCTGTACTTTTTTATTATTGATCATTTTCTTGGGAACTCATACAACTCTTATCACCCATCCATCCATCCATTGTATGTCAAGCACATTTGTACATCTGCTGCCCTCATCATTCTCAAAATATTTGGTTTCTATTTAAGTCCTTTACATTGGCTCCCCATTTTTCCTCTCCCTCCCTCATCCCCTGTCTCATGAACCGTTGATAATTTATAAATTATTATTACTTTTTTTTTGTTTTCTTTGGGTGGGAGCATCACTGCCTCTGGTGGTTGTGGGCGCTCTATCCAGTGCTGCTCCTCAGAGCCACCACTGGATTTGAACCGCCGAGTCTGCCGGCCGCAGTCTCGCACTCAACCACTTACGACACCGGGGCTCAGCCCTATTACTTTTTCATATCAAGGGGATATGCCACTTGCTTGCATGTATGTCTCTCTGTATATATATGTATATGTATATATATATATAAAGCACACATATATGAAACACACCAAAAGATTGTTGTTAGAGAGTAGTATTATGTGCAAGCAGAAGTTTTTGTTTTTGAAAAGAAATGTTGCTCTTAGAAAAGAAAAAAAGCAAAAAAGCCATAGAATGTCATTTTGCCAAAAAGAAGCAAAGTTCCAACAGTTCAAGAGAACCTGAAACTCAGAACTCTCGGGGTTCACAGAGGTTCAGGACTTGGCCAGACTAATTGCTTTGACCCCATTTTTGTTAGGGAATTGAGGACTGCTCATAATGCGATCATAAACATGACAGTATGTTCTTTAAATGATCCAGGCATTGCTGGATGATGAGGGAGAAAAAATTGATTAAAGAGGCAAGAATTTAGAGCTAACAAATGAATAAGGTTTTTTTATTTCCTATATATGTATATTTTTAATTTTCTGAACTTCTGAAGAAACTGTTTCCTTATACATGCTGTTCATGTTGAGCACACAAACCCTATAGCTCTGAACTGATTGATAATGGTAGAGTTAAGAGAATCATGAATTCAAAATCTAGCAAGCAAAAATCTGGGTTGGTACAAAAAAGATTGATGGTAAGCATGACCACAAAACAGGGACGATATAAAAAGTCAGCTACACTCATTCTAATTACTCAATTCCTTTTCACTAAGCAAATTTTTTCCAGTACTTTATAGCTTTTCAGTTCTGGGTCCAGGACTTTCAAATATTACCATATTAAATCAGTTTTAACTCAGTTTAGGTAGTTCTTCTGCAAGATGATTTGAAAAAAAAAAGAAATATAGCAAATAGCAGGAAGGAGGATGAGTCAAATGAAGACACCAACGATGTGGTTTCAGGGGAAGTTTAGTCTCAGCCTGATCTGGGAGCTGCAACATAGAAGTTTCTCACTTTGCAGAGAAGTGGGCTCGCCTGTTATAGCCAGTCTTCAGCCATTCCCTGGAGCTGCAGGAACGGGATAGCTAACCTCCTGGTTAGCTATAGCACCACTTCCTCGTTTGTCACTTTGTCTTATAGTGATGGCTTGTGAGTAGCTGTGATGCTGAAGACTATGGCTCTTATATTTCAAATACCAGCAGAGTCACCCAAAGTGACCAGGTTTAAGCAGAGAATCCAGACTAAGACTACAAAGAAGGAATAGGCTATGCACTTCAGAGGGATTTGCCACTGAAATCCCCATCAGTAGCATGGACGCATTGTCAGATACTGAAAGTGTCATGAACAGCAGCAGAACTTTGTCAAACAGAGGGTCAGAAGGAGAACCTTTCAGGCTGGAAAAGCACTCAATATATGTCTGAGGGAGGGCTACACTAAAAGAGAGTTATTCATAAAGATGCAGATGGAGTAAAGTCTGTGGGAATAAAGCCTTAGAGGTCTTCTTTTGCTGATGGGGCATAGGCATAAATAATAACAATGCATAATATATAAAGGGTTCGTGGGAGTAGTAGGGTGGGACAGGGGGTGGGGGAGAGAGGGAATAAAGAGGACCTCAATCTAAGGGTCCAAGAAGAAAGACAATCTTTCGAAATTATTGATGCCAACATTTGCACATGTCCGCTTCATATAATGGATGTATGGATTTTTCTAATAAGGGTAAGACTCCCCAATACAATGTTTCCTTTTAATTTGAGAGACATGAGGTGAAACATCTGTAAACAGAGATGAATTATCAGAACCTGAAATATACAAAGTATGAATATATGAAAGCTGGAAGTCATTAAACAGGTGAACATTGTAGGTCTTTGTGATCTGAAATGGACTGGTACTAGCTGTTTTGAATTAGAAAAGCATATGCTTGAATCTGTCAGGAGTGACACAGTCAAGAGGAGCAAAGGACGATTCAAGATCTATCTTGAAGTGCAGTGCATTCTGAACTGATTTGAAACACTGGACACTAATGTCAGAAGAACCAATGAGCTGTGAGAGGACATCAAGGACATCATATGCGAAGAAGGCAAAAAAGGTTATTAAGCAGACAGGAAAGAGAAAGGATCAGCTTGGATGTCAGGAGAGAGTCTGCTGTATGGCCGCTGATTTAACTAGCATCTTGCAGGGAACTGCCAAGCCCACATGGAAGAAGCACACTAGCCTGTGTGATCATAAGGTGTTGATGGAAAACGGTATCAGAAGTTCAGAAACAAGCAATCATATCGATGTGAAATGGTGTGGATGTAGTGAAGACCCCCAAACCCACTTATAAGATAATTGGATAGTACCTCCCAGATGGACCACATATAAGGGAGGATAAAGCCAGGGTGCGATGGTATGACACTGATGAACCACACAACTCTCCTCTTGTTCTGTAATATTTTCTCCCCTTAATATTAGGGGTTTTGTTTGTTTTACCTGATTAATCATGTTAGATTTGCTTATGTTCATTTGTATATTTAAGATTATTCATTGTCTGAGCTTCGGTGGCCCAGTGGTTGTGTGAGAGACTGCGGCCCACTGGATTGGTGGTTCAAATTCAGCAGTAGCTCTCCAAGAGCAAGGCTGGGCCTCCTACTCCCACCAGAGGAAAGTGATGCCCCCACACAAAAATATTATTCATACATGAAAGTCACGATAGATAACCCATCAGAAACAGTAAGAGAAGTAATGTGTCCCTGAGGGTGTGGGAAGAGGGGTGAGGGAGCTGATAGTATTGTATAACCCCACTTGATGGGATCAAATAACAGAATTGTATGTGAATGGATATATTGGATTGTGTAAGGCATTGCACCCTTCAACAGAAAGCTATGAGCTGAGCCCCGGTGGCGTAGTGGTTGTGTGCGGGATTGCAGCCCACTGCGATGGAAGTTCAATTGCAGCAGCGGCTCCACAGGAGCAAAGGCTGGGGCTCCTACTCCCACCACTAGGGGGCAGTGATGCCTACAAAAAAAGCGTGAAAAAAATTGATAGACAAAAAGGGGAAAAGGGTTCCTGGAGGGTATGGTGGGTGAGAGAGGGGACAAAGAGGGGCAGACATTAAGGAGTTCAAGAAGAAAGAAAATGTTTTGAAATGGTCTGTGTTAACAATTGTACAACACTGCTTGATGTGATAGAGCTATGGACTCTTATGGTATCTATAAGAGCTCCCAATAAATTATTTAAAAATGAATTAAAAGATAATGTACTTCTGTCATGAAAAAAATAGAGAAGGGATCCTGAAGCCAGATCTAAATTGTAGAGTAGTTAAAGCACATGGATGACATAATGAAGTGAAAGAGCTGGTAGCAAGAAGTTCAACAAGAAAGGAAACATGTTGAAACTGATTGTGGCAGCAATTGTGCAATACTGCTTGATGTGCTTGAACTTTGGAATGTTAGGATGTCTGCAAGAGCTCCCAATAAAATGATTTTTAGAAAGAAGAAAATTACAAAGCGCAGTTCAAGAAGACAAACTAAATATCATAATGAAATGTGCGCAGCCTTAGACTTAGAAAGCCCAAAAGGGAGAACACACTGAGCATATCTTAAACTGAAAGAACTGAAGAAAAAAATCAAAGATTCTATGGACAAAATACTGAATAATACAGGAAGCATCAAAGAAGATGGGATGAATAAGCAGTCCCTGTACCAAAAAGAATTGGTTTATATTAACCAATTCCAGAGTTAGCATGCTGAACAAATAATCAGAGAAGCTGGATTATATGAAGAAGAATGCTATATCAGGATTGGAGGAAGTCTTGTTAACAACTTGCTGTATGAAGAGAATACTGTCTTGCTTGCTGAAAGTGATGAGGCCCTGAAACGTTTGTTGATGAAGATTAAGGATTGCAGCATTCACTATGGATTACTAGTTAATGTCAAAAAGAAATCTTCGCAACTGCATGAAGCGGTAACATCATACTAACTGGAGAAAGGATTGTAGTTGTCAAAGATTCATTTTGCTTGGATCCACAGTCAATGATCATGGAAGCAGCAATCAAGAACTCAAACGATGGGTAAATCTGCTGGACAAGCCCTCTTTAAATGTTGAGGAGCAAGGATGTTACTTTGAGGACTAGAGTGTGCCTGACCCAGACTATGATATTTTCAGTCACCTCATATGTGTGAAAGTTGGACGTTGACTAAAGAAGACAGAAAAAGAACCGATGCATTTGAACTATGGTGTTGATGAAGAATATGGAATGTAGTATGGACTGCCGAAAAACACCAAACAATGATGTTTTGGAAGAAGTACAACCAGAATGTTCCTTAGAGGCAGGGATCACAAGACTAAGTCTCCCTTACTTTAGCCAGTTATCAAGAGAGACCAGTCCCTGAAGAAGGACACCATCCTTGGTAACGTGAAGGGACAGAGTCAATGAGGAAGGTCTTTGATGATGTGGGTTGATCCAGTGACTGCAACAATGGACTCAGATCATAACAGCTGTGAGGATGGCTCAAGGCTAGACGTGTCTCATTCTGTGCACAGGTGTGCTTTCAGTTGGAACTAACGAGAAGGCACCCAACCTCAACCACCTCCAGTTAGCCAAGAGCAATCTTCCAGTGAAGTGTGTTAGCAATCTGTGCCCACAACAGCTCTGTTCTTTGCTTAATACAGGCATCTGGGCAGTAATAGACTATGTTGGATATTGTGTTCAAAGAGATTAAAAATTAATGGAAGATATAGCCAAGCAAACAAAATTATATGTGGAATACCAGAACAGAAGTCGTTTTTAGATGCAAAGGAAACTGGGGAGGAAAACATAAAATGGGGAATGGTACAGTTTTCATCATGAGTAAAGCATGAAGCTTATCATTGAATTTGTATATGAATTTTCCAAAGAGGAAAGCTATTTCAAACAGGAAACAAATAACGTGCAGAGGCCTAAAAGAGTGAGTGAATATATTGGGTCTACCTGTGAATGGTATGGAGATTTTTTTTTGTGGAGGAGTTAAAACTAGAAAGGTTTCTCTAAGTTAAAAGAGTCATTTTGTTTCTTTTTCCTTTTTGATTTTATTGTGAGTTGAGTCAAACTTTGCAGGAATAATTAATTTTCCATTCAAAAATCCATATATATATTTTGTTTAGAGAAATCCTCACAATGCTCCAGCCCTTTTGCCTTGTATTAACCCTTTCCCTTTTTCCTTCTTGATTGCCTTGCCTTCTGTGCCATATCTCTAGGCAAAGGCTGTCAGTTTGATCTGGCATAGACGATTGTTCTCAGACTTGCTACCTTGCTGGGGTGATTAGTGACTTTATAGGCCTGACTATTGTTTAGCTGAAAGTTGAACCAGCGAATGAGTTCTGACCGAAGCCTGAGGGGTGAGTAGTCAATGGGTTTTTAAAACATGATTTTGCTTTATGTTCCACATTTTCATTCTATGCTATCTGAGATGTTCGATTGCGGTTTCTTTCACAGTGGTCAGCAGTTATCACTGAGCTCCATCTAGTCTTTCTGGTCTCAGGAATGTGGACATTGAGAAGAGTCATTTCATAATATGTCTATATTTTCCCTTGAATCTGGCATGGAAGCATTAAGGATTTTAGGCAAAAAATGAAAGGGAGAAATGCAGTATGTATGTGCCTGCATCAAAAGAGTTACAGAACAGATACAAAAGGCAAGACTCTCCTTCATGCTTGCAGTATAGAAATCAGCTTTAATCCTTTGGCTGACTGCAGAAGAAGGCTCATAACTGAATATAGGTATATATTTTTATAATAGGCCCAATCAGAGGGAGCATTATTCAGTAGAACTTGCACTAAGAAGTATAAGAGTAACATCTGTATATGATCACCTTTAAATTCAAAAATACATCCCTGCTTTTCATTTTGTTTGTTTTCGTTCCCTTTAAATAGGTCTGTAGCAGGGGATCTGCCCAGTGCCAATAGGACTGATTTCCCCGCTGTTTCTTCCGGGAGCCTTGTTTTTGGGATTCAGGTAAAAGGAAATTCTTGACAAGCTGGGTCTTTTCTGAAGTTTACCATGAAAGACAACTCCCTGATGTATACTGTTGCTGATTTTAAGCCATGTAGTATCCCCTCTTGTTCTGTTCAAATAGCCACGTCTTGGTCAGTATACAGGTTTTCCATTGACACAATGAATTGTTCTGGAATTCTCATTTTTCATTGTCATTATCCATAATTCTCCATAATCTCCATACTTGATTGCCTTTGCAAAACCAGCAAAATTCAATTAGATATCTTTCTGGTAGTCTTTGCTTCCTGCTGAGATCCATATGATGTCAGCAAAGATATCCCTTGTTCCAAATCCTCTTCTGAATCTGGCTTGAGTTTCTGGAGCTCTCTGTTGATATACTGGTATATTTGTTCATTAATCATCTTGTTTAAAATCTTATGTGTCTGTGATATTCGTGGCATTGTCAGGCCATTTCTGTATTCTGTTGGACCTCCTTTCTTTGTTATGGTCACAAATATAGATTCATACGGTTTCCAGTCTATAAACCCTCAAAGGTGATCCTTTCTAGTTTCTTCTTCTTGTGGAAGCTCTGCTGAAACCTGCCCTGCGTGGGTGACACAACTTCCAGCATCACAGCACCATGCAACCTTCTATAATGTGACCAGTGGTGGCTTTAAGAACTACCTTGCAGCAATGGACCAAATCCTTTAAGCATTTCTCCTTTAAAGGGACCGCCATGTTGACATGTGTCTCACTAGAGAATTATTTAGTGATATTGCAGGAAGTGACTTCCATTGGATCCAGTAGCTGCATGATAGGTCAGAACGATGGGCTTAAAACCCCCCACTGACAATATGCCTCTCTCATCTGCCTGCTTCTGACGCCGAGAAACCATTAAAGTCTTTTGCGGTCTACAGCCCACCAATAGTGAGGAGGTTTTCTCTGAAGTGTGTTATTGTTTGGACATGCTCCTCAATCAAAGGGCATCACAAAGAGTTCCCTTACATCTTGGAATCAGTCTTTTATCATAGCTGGATAATTCTCTATACGAGGCCTCCTATTTCAATCCCAGCTTCTCTGAGCACCAGTACCTTTGTAAAGCTGAGCCACAAAACAGCAGATCCAAGCAGCCCACGTGTGGTTCCTGAGGATCACTTGATGAGCTACATGCACAGACATTTTCCTACGCATAATGTTTAATACGAATGCGAGTCATTTCACTTTTATATGAATAATAATGCTGAGTGATTAACTTTATAAACATAATATATGATTACTGATGAAAAATGACTTGGTTAAATTATGCCACCACCATTCCTGATTCTGAAAAATGATCTGGTTGTTTGTGGATTATTTCCAAATTATCTTTCTCATTCATGCAGAAAAGTTGGCACTGCAAGAGGCGATGTGATGAAACATGCCCTTCCCGATCATAAAATTTTACTTAGAGGGAGACTTGTGACTGAAAGGCCATAAGCGCATGATAAAGAGCCAAAGACTTGAGCACAAAATCACCCAAGCAAGTTTATAAAGCCTAGAAATCCCTGGCAGTTGATATTTATCACACAGATGAATGCTAATGCGGCCAGGAAAATCACATCAGCTACAGATGCAGCTGTTAGGAATGTGCTGAGGGACAAGTCATCTGTGCTTTTCATCTGCCAAAGGCAGCCTTTCAAGTCAGTGCATGGTGAACTTCAGTGATAGAAGAATTAGGGAGAATTTAACCACTATTCCTAACTTTGTCTTCCCTCTGAAAATGCTCAGCTTAAAGAATGCCCACCTTGACTGGTCAAAAGGTCACAACTATTTTATGTTGAGCATCTTATACCCAGATTCTGATCTAATAATTCTCAGTGCAGTACCTTGAAGACCAATGGAAAACCAAGCCCACTTTCATCAAGCCTGTTCCTACTCGTGCCGACCATATAGGGCAGGGTAGAACTGCTCCTATAGTTCCCAAGACTTTCACTCTTTATAGGAATAGAAAGCCCCATCTTTCTCCTGCGAAGTAAGACCTCTTGCATTACAACCCAACAAGTGTCAAAGACTATAAACACGTAAAAATTAGAATGTTTGTCACCGGTAGTACCTTAATAATTAAGTTAGCCTCAAAGTTTATTTATTTATTTATTAAATAAAGTTCCTTATTTAGTCATTAGGACATTTTTATGTTCCGAGAGAGTATGACAAAATAATAATAATTTATAAATTATCGAGGGTTTGTGAGAGATTGGGGAGCGGAGAGGGAGTGGAAAAAGGAGGACCTAATACCAAGGGTTTAAGTAGAAAGAAAATGTTTTGAGAATGACGATGGTGACAAATGTACAAATGTGCTCTATATACAATTGATGGATGTATGGATTGGGATAAGAGTTGTATGAGCTCCCAATAAAATGATTTTTAAAAAAAGAATGATGGCAGATGTACAAATATGCCAGATGCAATTGATGTATGGATTGTAATAGTTGCAAGACCTCCCAATGAAAAGATCTTTTAATAAAAAATAAATAATAAAAAAGAAAGCAATGTGGGGGGAATTTAAAAAAAATTGTGGGAAAATTCTGTTATCTTTCAATCTTATGTTTGCATGAACTTTCGGAAACTCCCTAGTAATGATAAATAGAACTGCTACAAGTATAAGATCAGAATCTGGATACAGATGCCACTATATCTGATTTCCTAGGTGGCATTTCCTGGCAGCGATCTCTAGACTGAGCTCAGAGACAAGACAGAGAAAAGTTTGAACTATGGTGCAGGCTTGACAAAGCCTCAATTAGACAGTATGGGCTAAGTGTTGTCTTTCACAATGTCTCATGTTGGGCTGTGGTGGCTGCCCCCCCCCCCATTGGCTCTGTAAAATATCTGGGTTGTTCCAGGAGGGATGTGACCTTTGACCAGGCAGCTGAGGGCAACCCTGAAGAGGCTGCTAGCTGGAGGTGGTCTGTCGACCACACTCCTATAAATCAACCATTGCACTTTTATTGGGGCCAAGTAAACACTAGGGCTCCCATCCCCAAATTCCCACCCAAAGAAACCAACTCTTGACCATACAGTTGTCCACTCTAGAGGGTTTCTAAGACTGTAATATTATGGCCGACTTCCAAATCTTTCTTCCATGGAACACCCTAGAGATTTGAACTGCCAACTTTTTAATTAGTAGTTAAGTGCTTTAACCGCTTTGCCAGGAGGGTATTTGCAGGACCAAGTAGTACATTAGATATTGGTTTTCAAGAGGAATATAGTTATTTGTTGCTAATGACACAGACTTATTCCAGAACCCCTGCATGTGATTAGTTTATTAGGGCTTGCTACTATTTCCACAATGCATCTTTTCTCACTTGCAACATCGTCAGGTTTGCCAAACGTTAGGGTCCAAGCAGCGAAGCTCTGCACAAGGCAACAAGGACTTGCTGTAGAGTCCTAGTGTTTTCTTCAAAGCTGAGAGCTTTCAGGTCACTCAATATTTAGGTAGGAGCAGTTTTCCTAGACGGGGAATATAGTACTTTTAAACTCTGAAGAGATTCATTTATCTTCTCCTTTGGAGGGAATATCCCAGCATACCCCTATTAGAGGACTCCTCAGATTTTAAGGTTTTGACTGAATCTGATAGAATTTATCTCCTACCCATGGGGGACTTGGGCATCCTTCCAAGACATCTCTGTGCTAGTCATCTCTTGCTTCCTTATATGCTACCAACAAGGTTGCTACCGATCATTCCTGTCTTTCAGTGTCAATTACTCTCCCTCTGTCATTGTTCTGTAGAGACTAAAAGGTATATAGCTAGAGCCATCCACTCCCATTGTCCTTTTCTTTTCTTCATGATGGATTACCACCCCTCCCCGCTAAACAAAGCAAACTCTGACGGTCATGATAGGTCTAATTTTTTGATACCATCCATGCATCCATTTCAAGTGCAAAATTTGACATTTCCCCATATAGGTGCAGTATTATGCAGCCATCACCATGTATAATTTCATAACACACTCCCACACCTATTAGCTGCTAGTCCTTACTCTCAGTCTTGAGTAACCTTGAGTTGACTAATCAACTTTCTGTCTTTATAAATTTGACAATTCTTGATGTTTTAGGTAAGTATAATTATATAATATGGGGTCTTTGGTCATTAGTTTTTTTCACGTAACGATTTTCTTAAGGTTAATTCATGTTATACGTTGTATTAACAATTTCTTCCTTTTCATTGCCAAATATTATTGAGTGGTATACACACTACACATTTTCTTTATCAATTGATTTATAATTCATTGTCAGAATCTAGTTTATGGATGTCTAGCTTAGTGCTACTTCTATTTATATGAGTAATGTTGCTGTAAGCAGTCCACATACAAGCTTTTTTGTAGACATAAATTGTATTTTCTCTTGAGTATATACTTATGAGTGAGATTTTCGTATCATATGTCTAACTTTTTGAGGCATTGTTTTCCAAACGGAGAGATCACTTTCTATTTCTGCCAACACCGTGCAAGGTTTCCAGTTTCTATGTATCTTTGCCAATCTTTGCTAGTGTCTGTGTTTTTTATTTAGCCACCCTGATGGTATGTCATCAAAATTCCAATGAACATTTCCCTAGCGACTAATAATGTTGAACTTATTTTCGTGTGTTCCATGTTTTTTTTTTATTATTTTCTTTGTTAAGTAGCCCATTTGTAGTCCATTGTGCCTTCCAGGTGTCATTACTCTCATCTGATTAAAAGCAAACTAATGGCCATAAAGCACTATTGCCATGAAGTCCTTTTCAGTCCTTAATGACCATGTAGGCCAGAGGAGAACTACCTCATAGGGATCCCAAGGCTGTCATTTTTACGGATGCAAACTGCACCGGGACTGCTGGGTTTGAACTGTTAGCCTTTCAGTTAGGAGCTAAGCGCGCCATCTCGCTTTGACCAGGCCTCTCATTTCGTCCTCATTCATCACAAGTGACTTCTCACAGTTGAACAGCCACTTTGTACCAAGAGAGGACCTTTGGAGCAACTTTGGTTTAGACATTGAGCTGCTAACCACAAGATCAGTAGCTTAAGCCCATCAGCAACTCCCCAGGTAAAAAAGACTATTCATGTAAACTTCTATCGTCTTTGAAACCCAAGACAGGGTTGATACAAGTCAGCATGAACCTGACAGCAGTGCTTGATTTGGGTTCATGTAGGTCTCCCTATGTTCCACTTATCGGCCAGGAGCCTCATAGGCAGTTGGGTGGTGAGTGATCCAGCCCCCAAACACTGGCCGCTCCATAGGAGAAAAATGGGGCTTTCTACTCTCATCAGGAAACCCACAGAGTAAGTTCTGCACTGTTCTACAGGGTCACTGTGAGTCTAAATTTACTGGATGGCAATGAGTGAGAGTCTCATGTCATTCATTACCAGTACTACCCATTACAGATCAGGTTTGTCATAAGGAGATAGAAGACAGATTGGAGGACATGGTATTTTTTAGGGATCGGGATTGGTGAAGGAAATTGGGGGAAGGAGGGAAAGACAGAAAATGAAGTCAAACTGTTGCAGACACAGCTATATTGGCCAACCAGACGAGGAGTCCTATAGCTATTATTTATCATTTTAATTTCATGCTTCATGCCCAAACGGTCAGGTCTTTATAGCCTTGCCTGCTCTACCCTTCCCATGTGAGACTGGCCCAGCTGTGATCTCACATTAGACTGTTCTCTGCAGCTCAGGTGAAACCAGAAAGACCTGGCAGTGGAGGCTGTCTAAATGCTCACTTCCCTGCTCAAAGCTGGTCATCATATATTTCCATCCACAGGGTGTATATCACCATGTCTCCCACGTATGTCCCACTTGGATCCAATTCAAGTTGTTTTATTTATGATGTAAGCTTTGGGTTCAGTTGAATCATCTCCAAACATTCAATAGCTAAATGATGCATATGATGTGTTGATAGATAACATATTTAGGGGTTGATTTCCTCTTTTCAGCTATTTAGTTATTTGCATATATTCATATTGTCGTTGCCTATTAACCTTTAGGTAGAAACGCTGACTGGTTTTTTTTTTCCCTGAAGAAACACATAAAATTGTATGTTCTGAGAGGTGCCCTTAGCTTTGAGCAAAGTAAAAGAGCTATTTCTGTTTCGGCATTTTTTTCTCCTTCTCTCGCTAACACCCTTCCTTGCTAAAATCAGATACCAAACCCACTTACATCAAGAATATTTCAATAAAAAAAAGACTATTTAAATTTAAAGTGATCCATCAGAGAAGAGTAGAATGGCATTCTAGAGTTTTGAAGGTTATAAGTCTTTACAGGATCAGGCAGCCTTGATTTTATTCCTTGGACTGGTTGGTGGGTTTGAACTGCTAACCTTTGAGTTACCGGCCCAACATGTAACTTACGTTAGCACCAGATCTACAATGTCAATTCAGATATTGCTTAAAATAATGTTCTCTCTTTTGAGAACTTTTGTCAGTAATAGTCAATTAAACTCATGTTAAAGAGCTTATTGCAAATTGAAAGATAAAAATTCCACCTTGAGTTACATCAGCCCAGAGGGAGAATCATAGGCACGTTTCCCTTTAAAAAATCTTCTCTGTATTTTGACCTTTTGATTTCAGGACATGGCTCTTTTAATATTCAATTCTCTGTTGCAAATGTACTGATCTTTCATGTCTTGGACAGTCAGTCTTTGGTGTAGAATTGACTAAAATAAAATGTAATACAATATGCACTTTGAAGATCTTAAATCAATTTAGGCAATTTTGCTATAGTTTTCAGAAAAGAAATTTATTTAGATAAGGCAAATCATTGGAATTCCTGCCTTAAGTGGCAGGTACAAACCCATTTGGACTTTATACAAAGTAGTTTTCAAATCTGCTTATAGAGAGGTGAATAACAAGAGTAAATCCTTCCAATACACATTTCTTTTTTAAATCATTTTATTGGGGGCTCTTACAGCTATTATAACATTCAGTACATCATCTGCATCATGCACATTTGCACACATGTTGCCACATGCATTTCTAAACATTTTCCATTTGAGCCCTTGGTATAAGCTCCTATTAAAAAAAAAGCTCCTCTTTCCCCTCCCCCCCTTTTTGTAAAATGAATCATTTTATTGGGTACTCATACACTTCCCCACACGATCCATACATACATCAATTGTATGCAGATCTCATTTGCCCACTTGTTGCCATCATCACTCTGAACGCATCCTCCCTCCACTTAGGCCCCCAGTTCCACCTCCCCATATTTCTTTTATGTTTGTTTGTTTTTGGGGGGCATCACTGCCTCTGGTGGTTGTGGATGCTACCCTGTGCTGCTCCTGAGAGCTGCCGCTGGATTTGAACTGCCAAGCCGGCGGGCACAGTCCCGCATTCAACCACTTACACCACGGGAGTTCAGCGCTCACCTCCCCATATTTCCCTTCCTCCCTTCACTCCATGAATCTTTAATAATTTACAAATTGATATTTCATATATTTACATATTTCATATATTTACAAATTGATATTTCATATATTTCATATGATATTCATATTCATGTCCAATGTGTGCCTTCACTCACTTCCCTGTTGGCCATGTCCCAGAGATGAGGCTATATGTAGATCCCTGAAATTAGTTCCCCCTTTCTACTCCACCCTCCCAGTATCACCACTCCCATCACTTGTCCTGAGGGAATATCTATCCTAAATTTCCCATGTTTCCAACTCCAGTGTTCATCCCCTGTTCTAGTTAGTCTTGTCTGGTAGAACTGGGAGCATGATAGTGGGTGTGAGGAAGCATTTGAGAACTAGAGGAAAGATGCATATTTCGTTGTTACTACACTGTACTTTAACTGGCTCATCTCCTCCCTGCAATCCCTCTGTAAGAGGATGTCGCTTCACCTATTGATGAGCTTTGGGTCACCAATCTCCACCCCCCCATTTATTTTTATTTTTTTTTGTGGGCATCACTGCCTCTGGTGGTCGTGGGCACTACCCAACCACCGCTGGATTTGAACCGCCAAGCCTGCGGGCTGCAGTTCCGCACTCAACCACTTATGCCACCGGGGCTCAGCCCCTACCCCCCCATTTATAATGATATAATTTTAGTTCATCGATGCCTGACACTGGATCCCTTCAGCACCTCCTGGCCACACAGGCTGGTGTGCTTCTTCTATGTGGGCTTTGTTGCTTCTGAGCTGGATGACCGCTTGTTTATTCAAGCATTTAAGACCCCAGATGCTATATCTTTTCATAGCCGGACACCATCAGCTTTCTTCATCACATTTGTCATCAGTGATCATATCAGGAAAGCGAGCACACTTAAACCCTGATAACTGATCCCTTTTAAAACTCATGGTCCACACGCTGGTGTGCTTCATCCATGTGGGCTTTGTTGCTTCTGAGCTGGATGGCTGCTTGTTTACTCAAGCCTTTAAGACCCCAGATGCTACATCTTTTGACAGCCGAGCAACATCAGCTTTCTTCACCACCATTTGGCTTCAGTGATCGTGTAGAGAAGGTGCACATCATGGAATGCCAATTTAATAGAACAAAGTGTTCTTGCCTTTAGGAAGTACTTGAGTGGAGGTCCAATGCCCATCTGTTGTTCTACTACTAAGCCTATATGTATAAGTTCATTGATCTATTTCCCCCATCGTCACATATAGATATATGCACCTATGTACATGCCTGTATTTAAACCTCTATAAATTCTCCTTACCCCCAGTACTTCCCTCTATTTCCTTTTACTTCCCTATTGTCCCACTATCATACTCAGCCTCCATTGGGTTTCAGTATTTTCTCTCTATTACATTACGCTTGATCAATCCCTACTTGACTTCTCTCAACCACCTTGTCTCTAATTTTGAATCATTTGATATACCGCTATCCCTGGGCTGATCAAAACCATCTCCCTTCCCCCTCCTCCCCTTCTCCCATGGCCCGCACCCCGGAACCATCAGTCCTGTCTTTTTGCCTCCAAACTGTTCATCCAACCTATCTTATTTAGATAAACCTGCAAGGGTAACAATATGTACCAAAAAAAGGCTTCCTAAAATGAAGCAACCAAAGAAAATAAAGCAATGATAACAACAACCTCCCCAATATCATATATATATATATATATATATATATATGCAAAAAATAACAATATAAAACGTAAATAATTCAAGGTCTGTTCATTGACCTCCAGGAGTGTACCCTGGTTGAGTCAGATGATGGTGCCACTCCCTGATCCCAAGGTTTATCACGTTCATTCCATCTGGATCTCCACGCTCTGTTGCACACCCCTGATGTTTTTCCCTGTTGTGGTTGTGTCAGACAGAGTATAATCCTGACCCCCTTTCTCCACTGTTTACCCTAGAAGGCCTTGGTTCAGCAATGGTAGCTATATTTCATAGTGGGGCTGGTCATATGATCCTCTTTGTGCATCAACTGTTCTGAGTGGGAGTATTGTCCTGAAGGATCGGTGGACCAGGATGCATTCCACTCTCTTTTCCTCCCTCTTCATTTGTTCTCATGTGTTCTGGTCAGGCATCTTTCACTCCTCAAGCTGCAGCTTCAAGTGCTGAACTCCAAGGCAAACTCCCCTGGTGGAGAGGTGGCTGCCTCTGTAGTTGGGATTGGGGTTGTGTACTCAGACTCCTTCATTGGTTCTCCACTTCATACCGTCACACTGCATTCACATCCTGGATCACCGGGTTTAATTTTGGTCCCTCTTTCGCTGTGGAGATATAAACAATACAGTACCTTTGGGAGGATTAGTGCTCCATTCCCTCTCTACACATCACCATTTGCCCCACCCCCAATCCCCCATCCCAGTTGGCTAGCATATGTAGCCCTGAAGTTGGTCTGGCCCCTGCCATACTACTTGTGCCTCTCCCCAGGCATTTCTGAAAAGAGTAGCCACCCAAGATACCCCTTTTGCATTTTTTAAAAATTTACGCTTACCTCAGCGGACTCATGTTGCACCTGCCCTTTTGCGCTTGGCTAACTTCACTTAGCATAATTCTCTCGAGTTTTTCCCATGTGGTGATGTTCTTCAAGCATTCACCACTGCTTTTCAGCGATGCATATTAGTCCACTGTATGTATGTACCACAGCTTTTCAATCCATTCGTCAGTCGATGGAAATTTAGGCTGTTTCCGACTACTTGCAATTGTGAACTGTGCTGCAATGAACATTGGAGCACAGATGTCTGCTCGTGGTTCATTGCTTGCCTCTTCTGGGTATATGCCCAGTAGGGGGATTGCAGAATCATATGGTAGCTCAATTTCCATCTGTTTTAGATATCACCAAATTGATTTCCATAGTGGCTGTACATACCTACAGGTCCACCAGCAGTGGATAAGTGTTCCTATCTCCCCACAGCCTCTCCAACACTTACTGCTTTCTGGTTTTTTTAATTGGACTATCCTTGAAGGTGTTAGGTGGTATCTCATTGTTGTTTTGATTTCATTTCTCTTATGGCCAATGATTGGGAACAGTTTCTCATTTGTTTATTGGCCATTCTGATTGCTACCTCTGAAACGTCTGTTCATGTCCTTTGCCCACCTCCTCAGTGAGCAGTTAGTTTTACTCTTTTTGGAAGCTATCAGGGTATTGTAGATTTTAGTAATAAGGCCTTTATCTGATTTGTCGTTGTTAAGGATCTTTTCCCAATCCGTGGGTTATCTTATTACTCTTTTGGTGAATTCTTTCTATGAACATAGGTGGCTAATCTTCAGTATATCCCACCTGTCTATTTGTGCCTCCTCTGTGTTTGTGCCTTTCCTTATTTCTGATAGCCTATGTAATCCCTGTGCCAATATTCTCAGGTAGGTCCCAATTTTCTCATTGATGGCCCTAATAATTTGGGGTTTTACTTTAATGTCTGTGATTCAACTTGAGTTTAGTCTAGTGCATGGAGTGAGATAAGGATTTTGCTTCATTTTTCTACAAGTAAATAACCGTTTTTTCCAGCAGCACTTGTTGAAAAGGGCATCTGCTTCCCATTTGATATTTTTTGGACCCTTAACAAAGATCAGTTGTCTTTCTGCTGGTGTTTTTATTTCTGGGTTTTCATTCTTTTACATTGGTCTGAGTATCTATCATTATGCCAATACCATGCTGTTTTGACCACTGTGGCTGTGTAGCATGTGCTAAAGTCAGGTAAAGCAAGCCCTCCCATGGTGTCCTTCTTAAAGAGATCTCTGCTAATTCTAGGTTTCTTCCCACTACATATGAAGCTGGTAATCATTTTTTCCATTTCTTTGAAGAAATATGAGGGTAATTGCAACACACATTTCTATATTGCTTACTAGGCAATGGCTTTCTCATACGACAGGCATTTGATTTTTTTTTCTGTACAAGTAGACAGCTCCATTGATTTGCTCTAATGGCTTCTGTACTTTAATTGCTTATATATTTGTTTAGTTAAAAAAGGATCCTGTACCCGTCTCTTTTTCTAAGTAATTTACACCGGTTCCTGCTATCCACACTCTAACTTAGATGTTTGTACATATTGTCTGAAAAATTTGAAGCATTTTCCCAATGAATTGAAATGAAAGACAAACAAATGTGAATTATTAGCCTCAAAAGGAATGAGTAAGTCCTTATCTAACCAATGAAATAAACATATTTCCTCTAGACTTCTATTCCACTTCTGATTATCTGGATGACTGCAGGTATATATTTTAATGTACTTCTGTAAAGAAATTACCACAGTGGACAATGGAAAGACTGGAATTGTCTCTAGAAGTCCATCTCAGCTCCTTGAATAACACGAATATAATACTTCTCCTCCCCCAAAGCTGGAACCAAATCATTGCCAAGGAACAGAGTGGTGCAGTTTCCCCTTGCAGAAACCACAGTTATCTGCCCACCCCACAATTCAGAACTACACCTTCTTTAAAAGTTGATCTGGTAGTACCTTAAATTGAGATAGCTTCTGTTGCATAAAATGTTTAAAAAATCATTTTATTGGGGGCTTTTACAACTCTTATAACATACATCATTTATATCAAGCTTATTTGTACATATGCTGTCATCTTCATTTCCAAATATTTCCTACTTCAGCCCTTGGTATAAACTCCTCTTTCCCCCTCACTCCCTTTTTATAAATTGTTCTACTGGGGGCTCATTCAACTCCAATCACGATCAATACATGTGTCAATTGTTTGCAAACCACATTTGCACGCTTATTGCTATCATCACTCTCAAATCATCCTCCCTCCACTTAGGCCTCCAGTACCAGCTCCCCATGATTTTCCTCCCTCCCCACTTCCCTTCCCCCATGAACCCTTAATAATTTACAAATGGTTATTTTTCATATCATGCACTGTCCTATGTGTTCCTTCCCTCACTTCCCTATTGTCCATACCCTAGAGAGGAGGCTATATGTAGATCCTTGAAATCGATTTTCCCCTTCCACTCCACCACCTCAGTATCAAGTTATAACCACTTTTTTCCCTTTTAAAATCAGGAAAGGTGAGCATCAGGGTACTATCCTTTCACCATACTTATTCAATCTGTATACTCAGCAAATAATCCCATATGCTGTAATATATGATGAAGAATTCAACATCAGGATTCGAGGGAGAGTTATGAACAACCTGTGTGGAATGCAGAAGACGCAGACCTGCTTGCTATAAGTGAAGAGGACTTAAAGCATGTGCTAACGGTGAGCAATGATTACAGCCTTCAGTATGGATCATGATTCAATTCCACTCAGTGCCTTGGAGTCAATGCTGACTCCATCTCAGCTCCTTGTGGATTTCAGAGACTGTATATAGGGTTAGAAAGCCCAGTCTTTCTCTCTGGAGCTGCTAGTGGTTTTGAACTCAGCGTGTAACCACCGGGGACCACAACTCAATACAAACTAGACCCAGACCCATAGATAACATCATGGCAAATAAAGTACAGATTGAAGGTGTCAAGGATTTTGTCTTGCTTGGATCCACAATCAGTGTTGACGGGAGCAGCCATCAGGAGACCAAAAGCCATGTTGCATTGGGTAAATCTGCTGCAAGACCCCTTCAGAGGCTTGAAAAGCCAGGATATGACTTGGAGAACGAATACCCGTCTGACCTGAGTCATGATATCTTCAATAGTCTCATATGCCTGTGAAAGAGAGATAATGCATAAGGAAGACAGGGGAACAATGGATACATTTTAATTATGGTGCTTGTGAAGCATATTGAAAATACTGGGGACAAACAAATCTGTCTTGGAAGAAGTAAAACCAGGATGCCACTGGAGGCAAGAGCTGCTGAAAGTTTGACTCCTATACTTTGGACACATTGTTAGAAAAGACCATCTGCTGGGAAAGGACATGGTACTTGATAAGTAAAGTGGAGACTCTGAAAAAGAGGGGGCTCTTCAATGAGATGGATGGCCACAGTCATGGGCAAAGATGGCAAAGGACTAGGCGGTGTTTCATTCTTTTGCTATGAGTTTGAATTGGCTTAACAGCATCTAATAACTTTTTTTTCGGCCACCTCCACCTTCAGATAAAAGGATAGACGTGATTTATATTGCAGTTATTGCTCTCTTAACAAAACTATGGATGGATATATGTAATTTACCATATGATGTATGGAAGTATTATCAAATCATTAGTTCTGTATTCTTCCAATTACCCTTTCCCTGAGTTTGTGACGTGAAACTAGGTGAAACTTTGGTAGCATAAGCTACACCTTTGTCTCTTGTTTATTAATGAGGCCTCTAGGGAACTCAGAATTGCATAGATATGATTATGGAAAATGAGTACTTTCTTTACCCAAACCATATTTGTCTATGTCATGTACATGTAGCTTAAATTACATAAGTAAGTAAAAGGTGCCCATCAAATGATAAATCAAGGTTTATTTCATAAATTGGAGTAATTAACTTTCTAGGAAACTGACAAATAATACTACCAATTTTTCTCAGAAATAAAATATTTTCTTTTCATAACACTCCTTCCTTCAAACCAAACTTCAAAGCGTTTTAGTAGACCTGGCTTACACCTGCCTGTAGCACCGCTCTCGAGGATCGTAAGTTCGCCTGATAACATGCCATGAATCAAAGCCTTGTCTCTAAATAAATAATTTTAAAGCCATATTATTCTAAATAAGTAAGTCATTTATCCTGGATGATGGCATTACAGATCTTTTCCTCTAGCCAGCACTATAACTTAAAATGAAACTCAATTATAGCAGTGGAAAGGTAGGTTGTTTATTTCTTTGTCCTATGACATTTTCATTCAATTAACACGCATTTGGAGCAAGGAATAGATGCATAAACTAGTTGGCTTTCCATTCCTAATTCTCCTCTCTCTTCAATCATTTTCCCCTAAGCCTTTTCAATGTAAAATACATACAGGGGAGCTAATTGTTAAACTCACTGTCAGGAACATATTGCTGCCTAGAAACAAATTCATCATCCATTTATTAAGTGTCCATTATGAACAAGCCATTGTGTTAGGGATTCACAGATGAAGAGGACATCTCCTTACTCCCACCCAAATAAATTATAACTGACTTGGAATTTGCATACTGCCTACAGTTAAACCTATTAACCATTACTAATCCCAATAGGATGCTTCCTTTTTAGACTAAGGAATAGATATATTTGTATGAATCTCTATCCATTGCCCGCTCTCTGATTGCTTTGAAACACATTTTGGTTCCTTTCAGCTTGGATCTGTTTCTCCAATTTCTGAGTGAAAGAGCCCAGTCGTCTATAGACACCAGTCAGACCTAATGAGCTGATAATTTGATCTGAGCCTTAGTTGACAGGATGAATGTCTATTTTATAACCATAGGTTCCAGATCAGACAGGCATCCACATTTTAAATAGTCGTATTGAACATTTCCCTTGCTTTCTGTCTTTCATTGATTTATTATTGTTTAATATTGATGCTTCATATACTTCCTTGAATAAGGGAGTGCATAACTTCAGGAGATTGTGTTAACAAAGATTATTTAAATCCAAATGTTGAACTTGTGATCATATAATTGGATTCTATTAAAGAATACAAAGAGTAAGTCCAGGTTGAGCCCCGGTGGCGTAGTGGTTGAGTGTAGGATGGCAGCCCGCAGGTTTGACAGTTCAAGTCCATCCCTGGCTCTCAGAAGCAGCGCTGGGTAGCTCCCATGACCACCAGAGGGCAGTGATACCCCACCAAAAAACAAACAAGCAAAAAAGGGTAAGTCAAAAAGCCTTTATAATTAAGGGCTCCAAAATGCACACGTTTTAAGCATGTCTGTGATCAATGGATGATTGTAAAGATATTCTTTCAGTAACACACTTAGTCTTGGTTTTTTGGGGGGAGCATCTCTGCCCTCTGGTGGTGGGAGTAGGAGTCCCAGCCTTGTTCCTGGAGAGCTGCTGCTGGATTTGAACCTCCAACCCAGTAGGCTGCAGTCCCGCGCACAACCAATACGCCACCGGAACTCAGCCCCTTAACTTGGTCTCATTAGGGTAATTTCAAACAAACAAGAAAAGTGGAAACAAACCAGTGGTTTCTGAGTGTATGTACTGGGTCAGTTAAATTCAAGACAGAAAGGTCACCTTAGAAGGTTAGAGTGGCAAAAGGTTTAAAAGGATTCTCAAGGGGTAATCTTGGGAGATTTTCTCTAAAGATGATCCCCGGGGCTTATAACCAAGGAATTTTAAGAAAATCAAAAACTGTATTGCTGATAGAAGGGCCAGGGGAGTCACACAATGGAATTTTTTCCCACCATAACAATGAGCCTTCATAGCAGGGGCTACCCTGTGAGGATAGCCTTGGGAAACCGTACGCAATTCATTCTACTAGCTGGAGCTGGAGCCTTAGAGCTTTTCTTCCTCAAACTCAGTGGACATTGGAAAAGAACTTAACTTGAGTCCCTTGAGGCTTCTGAACTGCCATTTTGACATGGTATAAGTGGAAGAGTGTAGGACTTTGCAGAGCAGAGTTAGAGAAATGAGAATACTGCCTTCAGAAGGGTATAGACTTATATTGAGGATGTGATGCGAAAAGCTAAAGTCACATTTTGATACTTCTGTTCAATAAATGTTTCTATGATTTTGTTTTGTTTTTGCTTTTTTGGCGGGGCATCATTGCCCTCTGGTGGTCGTGGGAGCTACCCAGCCTTGCTGCTGCTGGATTTGAAACACCAAGTCAGTGGGCCGCAGTCCTGCACTCAACCACTATGCCACTGGAGCTCAGCTGATTTCTATGATTTTATTGCAATACTTTCTGACCTTCCCTCACATTGTAGAAATGAGGTTTTAGATAAGATAAAACATTTTCCAAAATTGCACAAAATAAAATATACCCAGTAAGTGCATCCATGTGACAAAGGTAGAATAGAAATAATAAAATTGAATAAAACACTTAAGTTTTTTTTGGTTGCATTTCATGACACCTATTGGATATTTGGAGGGTTTCTTTTAGACTAAGAGCTTCAATTTTCTCCAGTGCATTATGCATGCTAAGGTTAATGAACTGTTCTTCTCAGAGTTACTTTATGGATTAAAATGTATAATAGTAAATATATATTAATTTTGATATATTAACATTATTATATATGCATAGATAATAGTTTAGGTGGATTCCTATGAAATTGTCAAGATTCCACAATTTGAGAAAATTCAAAGTTTGCCCCTTGGTGGCGTTTCTGTCTCTGAGCAATCTTTATGTAACTTTGCAACGCTCTTCCCCTATTTCTCCTCAGCTCATTTGCTGGTTTAATCTCTTTAATCATGCAAAAAGTTACCTTCACAAAGACAACACATTCCCATGGAGTTTTTCTCATCCTTGGGCTATGGAGAGTAGTGTTTGTGCAGTCCATTAGTCCATTGTTTCCTTTATCGCTCTTCTCTCCTCCCTGGACTTGGAGAGACAAATAGTTGCATCTTAGACGGCCTCTGGAAAATTTTGAAGGTCCCCGGTGCCACTACCCAATGTAGAAGTGGTCTTTGTGAATTATTTTAAACCAATTGACTTCGTATTCCTTGAGATTTTGACCCTGATCCTCTAGGTCCAATGACTCATTCCTTGAATATGTTTGCTAATGCCTGAAACCATCACAGGCCCAAATCTGCCCTGCAGCTCCAGCTGGACTGGAGGAGGTACACTGGTGGAGGTGGGAACTGGAAATGAGGGAACTCGGGGTAGATGGACCCCTCAGGGTCAGTGGTGGGAGTGAAGTTGCCAGATGGTGGAGGGAGGGTGGAGTGGAGAAAGGAAGCCAGCTGTGGGGATCTGCAGACTCTCTCCTATCTGGAGGGTGGACGTACGGAGAAGTGAGCAGGGGGAGCTGTCAGGCAGTGTAAGATATGACAAAACAATAATCATTGCAGAGTAATGAGGACTGGGGGGAGGGGGGAAAAGTTGGAGGGGAAAGGAAGGGGTCCCATATCAAGGGCCCAAGAGGAGGAGCAGATGTTGGGAGAATGTCGATGAGAACAAGGCAAGTGGGGGTGCTTGGCACAGTGTATGTAACTATGTATTGAACTAAGTATGACGGAAAGCGATGTATGACCACCCAATAAAATGATAAATTAAAATTTAAAAAATTTAATAACTTTGCCCCTGTATGCTTCACCACAATCATAGAAACATTTGTAACAAAGGTAAGTAAGTAAACAAGCAAAACAAATACCTAAACTCACTGTCATGGAGTTGAGTTTGACTCCTGGTAATTCTGAGAGAGTAGAACTGCTTCTGTGGGTTTCTGAAACTGTACTTTTTCATGGGAGTAAAAAGCCTAATCTTTCTTGTGCAGAGTGACTGGCGTTTTTGAACCTTGGGCCCTGTGGTTGCAGTTCAGTGTTTAGCCCACTACACCACCAGACCTACTAACAAAGGTAAGTACACATATAAAAATATCCTCTGTCAAACATATATTTGTGAGGATACTCTTTTACCTGTTCAACCTAGGTGCTCATCCAAGCATTTTCTCATAGATCACTACTATTGCAGGATTGTGTATATCACAGTATTTTCTTCTGTTGCCTTTAAGCCTTGCAAATCTTCCAGTGCCTTCCCTTGCCTCCATCCTTTTGTTCTAGTCTCCCTCTTACTGTATATTGTCTTCTCCTTCACCCAAGTTCACACTTGTCTACTTTCTATTCCCTGACTTTCCTTTCACCCCATCAAGTAACTTTTCTTGCTTTTTATAATAGTTTCCTGCAATATTTCCCTTTCTGTGATTGAATAGTTTCGCTCGGCTCATGTCCTCCAGGTTCATGCATATTATGAGATGTGTGGCAGACTCCCCCTCACCCTAACAATGTGTCATATTCCATCATGTTCAAGTACCAACATTTCTTTATCCAGTCTTCCTCTGCAGGGTATGTAAGCTGTTTCCTTCCTTTTACAACTGTGAATAATGTTGTGATGATCATGGGTTTGCCTCTATCTGTTTTTATAGTGGCTCTTATTTCTCTAAGGTATAGACAAAGGAGAGGGATTGATAGGTCATATGGTATTTCTATCCCCACTTCACAGCCCCACCAGCAGTGCTTGAGAGTGCCAGTCTCCCTGCAGTTTGACCAATATTTGACATTTTTCTCTCTTCTCCTTTTTTTATTTTTCTTACTAATGTTGGAGCGAAGTGATTTTTCTTTTCTTGAGAGGCAAATGCTTCCCAGCGTTTCTTCATGCGTTTGTTGCCTGCCTGAGTATCTTCTTGGGTGAAGTGCCCTTGTGCATCCTTTACCTGTTTTTTATTCAGATTATTTCTTCTTCTTGTTGAGGCATTCAAGCTTTTTCTATATCTTACAGATTACCCTTTGTCTGATAAGTTACTCCAATAATGTTTTCCAGTCTATGGGTTCTCTTTTTAATCTTTTGATGCATACTTGTCTAACTTTTGGGAGGTCCCAGTCCTCTAGATTGTTTTCTGCTATCTGTCTTTTTTCATTATGTTTGATAGTAGCTTTTTAACAAATGAGGGCCCGTTTGTTTTTTCATTCATGCCCTTTATAGTTCTAGGTTTGATATTCAGATCTTTGATCCTTAGTGAGCTCCTCTTTATATGTGGTGTGAGGTATGGTCTTGTTTCATTCTTCTGGGAGAAAGAGGAGGCTTTCTATTCTGATAGCTACAGTCTTGGTACCCGCCCTCCCCAGAGGCAGTTCTGTCCTGCCTTGTAGGGTCACTGCGAGTGAGAATCAACTCAGTGGTAGGGGCTTTGGTTTAGTTCATTCTGCCGCAAACGAATATCCAGTTTTGCTAGTGTATTAAAATATTTTTTGCTAGTGCATTTTGATAAAGATAATATCTCTTCCTTATTTGATACATTTTAGTCCTTTGTCAAATATCAGCTGTCCATAGGTGGGAAGATTTACTTCTGGCTTCTCAATTTGGTTTCTTTGTTCCATTACTGAGTGGTATTTTTTGAGTTCAGGAAGTGAGAGCCCTGCTACTTAGAATCTAAGTAGTTCTTTGATTATCTGGGGTCTCTTTCCTTACCATATAAAGTTGGTGATTAGTTTCTCTCTCGCTCTCTAAAAAATGATGCTGGAATCCAGATTGATATTGCTTTATATCTGGAAGTCATGGGGTAAAATTGGTAATTTCACAATCTGAAGTCTTCCTATTCATTAATAAAATATATCCTTCCATTCATTAGATCTCTTTTAGTTTCTTCGAGAATTATTTTGTAGTTTTCTTTGTGCTAACCTTTTGTTTCTGTAGGAATATTTATTTATATGTTTCATCTTTGGAGTGTCTATTGTAAATGATATTGTCTTCCCGAGTTCTGTTTTGGAACTATCATTGTTAGTGTAACAGATGTTTGTTTGGTGATCCTGCATGCTGCCTCTCTGCTGAAACTTCAAGCATTTTATTGTTGAGTCTTTGGGATTTGCTGTATATTGGATCTACAAATATGTAGAGTTTCGCTTTTCTGCCAATTTTCCCATCTTGTCTTATAGCTTTGATTAAAATTCCCTGCACACAATTAAACAAGAGTAGCATCCTTGTCTAGTGTTTTTTTTTTTTTTTCTGTAAGAATGCTTTCAGGGGATGAGCCCCGATGGCGTAGTGGTTGTGCGCGGGACTGCGGCCCACTGGGACGGAGGTTCAATTCCAGCAGTGGGGCTGGGTCTCCTACTCCCACCACCGGAGAGCAGTGATACCCCTCCTCCCCCCCCAAAAAAAAACAAAAAACAAAACAAAACAAAAAGAATGCTTTCAGTATTAATTGGCTATTAATTTTGTAATATGCTTTGCAGTATATTGAGCAATTCCCCTTCTATTCCTGTTTGGCAATTTTTTTTTATTCAGGAATGAGTTCTGGGATTTGGCAAATGCCTTTTCTTCATCTATTGATATGATCATGTGTTTTTTTCTCTATTGTATTTATGGTGGATTATGGTGTGTTTTTTTAATGTCAAACCATTTTTGCTTATCTAGTATGAATCCATTTGCTCATGAAGCATTAGTTTTTTATGCATTAGTTTTAAAATATTTTTAAATCTTGTTTGACATTATTGTCCTACAAAATTCATAATTTTGCTTGTATTAATATTATTAATTTATTTTTGGTGAAAACATGCATGGCAAAACCAACAGTCTATGGAATGATCAGTGACAACTGGTTGTATTTTTCACATTGTGTCAACATTCTTGGTATTTCTACCAGTAGTCTTACTTCCAGCTTCTCTGTCTTTGATCAACCATCCTATCTATGCTTTACAATAGCTATTGACCTTTTCTCTTAAATAGATGATATATGTGTATTTTTTCTTTTTAAAAAATCATTTTATTTGGGGCTCATGCCACTCTTATCTTATTTTTTTAATTAAAAATTTTTTGGTCTTTTTTGTGTGTGGCATTACTTCCCTGCTGGGAGTAGGAAGCCCAGCCTTGTTCCTGGAGAGCTGCTGCTGGATTTGAACCATCAACCCTGTGGGCTGCAGTCCCACACACAAGCAATATGCCACCTGGGCTCAGCCCCAACTCTTATCATGACCTCTACATACATCAATTGTGTTGCTGTCATCATTCTTGAAGCTTCCGCCTTCCACTTAGGTCCCCCAGTACCAGCTTGCCATATTTCTCCTCCCTCTTTCTCCCTCTCCCCATGAACCCTTAATAATTTGCACATTATCATTATTTTGTCATATCGTACCTGGTCTGATGTGTCCCTTCACCCACTTCCCTCTTGTCCGTACTCCAGGGAGGAGGTTACATGTAAACCCCCACAATTGGTTTCCCGTTTCTACTCCATCTTCCTTCCACGCCGAAATATTTTTATTGTATTCCATTGAGTAGGATTTTGTTAGCAATTTTAGGTAATATATTTTTGAAGGATATTTGTATATGTTTTTCTTTGTATTGTCTCTGCCTGGTTTGAGTATTAGTTTTATGGCCACTTCCTAAAATAAGTTTGGAAGTTTCCCATCCTATTCTAAACCCTGAGATAGTTTGAGTTGAATTAGAGTCAACTCTCCTGTGAATGTTTGCTAGCATTTACCTGTGCAGTAGTATAGGTCCTGACATTTTTTATTGTTGTTGGTAGTTTTTTAATGGCCTGATCACTTTCTTCATTTGTTATAGGTTTTTTTCCAGGTTTTCTACTTCAGTCCGTATTAATTTAAGTAAATAGTGTGCTTCTAGAAAATTGTCTATATTTTATATTTTCAAATTTGGTAGACTGTAGTTCTACATAATCTCCAAACCAAATTTTTTGTTAATGAGTCCATTCTGACTCAGAGATAGCCCAATACAGGTTTTCTGGGATATTATAAATCTTTATATAAACAGAATCTCCTCTTTCTCTGGTAGACCCTCCACCCCCCTGTGGGGTTTGAATTGCCTACCTTGTGGTTAGTGGTCTAGTGCCTACCTGATAGTGCCACAAGGGCTCCACTATGTTGTCAGAATTGCTGTTAAGTGCCATCAAGTCAGCATCGAGCCCTAGAGACCCTCTGCACAACAGAATGAGACAGTGCATGGTCCTGTGCCATTCTCACAATGGTTCTGATTTCTGAGCCCAGTGTGCAACACTGTGTCCAGCCATCTCATTGAGGGCCGTCTTCTTTTTCTCTGCTCTGTCACTTTACCAAGCTTGATGTCTTTCTCTAGGGACTTGTCTCTCCTGACAGTATGTCCACAAGAAAATATGTATTGTGGATTTCTGTTTTCTGTTTCATTCTACTCAAACCTTTATTCTACCAAAATCTTTATCACATCTTCTGGTGTCTGTAAGTTCTTTTCCTAATTGTTAAAGATATGAGGTTGAAATATTTAATCTTTCTTGATGTGTGTGTTTATTGGTGTGAATTGCCATTTGAGTACCATTTTCATTGTTTACCATAGATTTTAGCATTCTGTGCTTTAATTCTTATTTGATTCCAGTAATATTTCAGTTAATTTAAATTTTTTTCTACTATCCAGTAGTTTCTAAGCAGGGTGTGACTCAATTTCTATGATTTTTTGCACCCCACCCCCCTCTTTTTCTCATTGATTTCTAATTTTATAGTGTTGTGAACTGATATTCTTTGTAATATCTCCATGTTTTAAAATGATTGAAGTTTTCTTTGTGACCTATGATATAGTCTGGAGAATTTTCCATTTGTGCTGGAGAAGAAGACATATTGTGTTGGGTGGATTGTTCTTTATGTGTCTATGAGATTGGTTTGGTTGATCGTGCTGTTTTATTCTGTGTGTTTGTTGAGTTTATTTCTAGTTGTCTATTCTTCATCAAAAATAGTGTTATTGCAATCTCCTACTCTCCCTGTAGGGTTATCTATTTTTTGCTTCAACTTTTGAGTTTGATTAATGTGTTTTGAGCCTCTTTCACTGCAACCATAGATGCTTATTATGCTATGTCCTTTTGTTCAATCGATCGATAAATTATTATATAATGCCCTAATTTGTTTCTTTTTTGGTCTGTGTGTATAAGAAAGAAGTTTTTATACAAGAGCTCTGAACATTAAGAAAACATCCCAGTCCAGTCCAGTCTATTAGCCCATATGTCCGATACCAATCTATCAGTCCTCTTCAGACTCATGAAGGACATGCAATGACACCAGGGCAATCACAGGCTAGTGGGTGCAGAGTCTTCTGTATCCTGTGGCAGTAGAAGTATCTCAGCGCTGGTAGGGGTCAACTCCAGTTTCCAAGGCTCAGGGTCTATCAGCATGCTGTCATGCATCTTATCAGCTGCAATGCCTCCCAGGGAGTGAGTTCCTACTTTGTTTCTTATGCTGTATTTTTCTCTTAAAGTATATTTTATCAGAAATTAGTATTTCCACTGTTGCTCTTTTTTACCATGTTAGTATGATATATTTTTTCATCCTTTGGTTTTATTCTATTTTTATCTTTGTGTATAATGTGTGGCTCTTGTAAACAGTATATTGATGGGCCTTGTTTTCTTATCTATTCTGCTCTTTTCCATTTTTTATACGTGAATACAATTCAGTGTCATTGTTGGACAGTCTAACTTTATTGCGGTCTTTTTGGTGGTGCTGCTAGTTTCTTTATTTTGCATAATTTTTGGTGCTGATATCATTTTGTTCATGGGTTTTCTTGTCATTTTCTTCATTGCTGTTGGTTTAATGTTCGTGTTTTTCTTCTTCTTATTTCAATGAACTGTATTCATTTTATTTGATGCTAGCCTTTAAATTAGTAATATCTTCCCAAGTTTTAAAAGCAATCTGTTCTGTCTTGAAATCTACTTGATTTCTCTCCATTTGAAAGTTCTGTAGCTATACTACTACTTTTATTGATTTCCTGATTGTCTTTGTTAGAAATAGATATGCCTGGTTTCTTAGTTTCTACATCGTAGGCTTGTTTTACTTTGGATAGTTCTTTGTCTGTGTTGACTTCTGTGCGGTGTTCTCATTTATATTCTTTTCATTTTTTAAGACTTATTTTCTTTGGGGGGGCATCACTGCCTCTGGTGGTCGTGGGCGCTACCCAGTGCTGCTCCTGAGAGCCGCTGCTGGATTTGAACCGCCAAGCCCACAGGCCGCAGTCCCGCACTCAAGCAATTATGCCACCGGGGCTCAACCCCCTCTTTTCATTTCTTTGTCTACTGCTGCTGATTCTCTGTCCAAAGAACCCCTCTTAGGATTTCTGGAGTTTACAACTTTCTTGAATTTCTATTTATTTGGAAATATCGCAATTTTCTGTCATATTTGAGAGACAGTTATGATGGGTATATGATTCTTGCCCTACACGTTTTTTCCCAGAGTTGCATATTTGTCATCCCATTGTATTCTTGTCTGTCTGGTTTCAGTTGACAAGACAGAGCTTTGTCTTGTTGGTTCCCCATTTGTAGGTAAGACATGAAAGAAACCAAAGAAATGAGTAGGGAGCCTTGTATTGGTCAGCACCTTCTGCTAACTGAGTAACTCAAGGGGTGAGGTGGGGGATGCAATACCAGTCCTAGATGATTTTCTGCCATTGTATGTCAGACTAACACTTCTGCTGCTGGTAACAACTTTCGTCTTCATCACCCAATGCTGCAGTTACAGAAATACCACAACTGAGTGTCTTTAACAGACAGAAACTTATTTTATCACAGTTTAGGAAGGCTAAAATTCCAAATTCAGCATACTTCCACTAGGAGAAGGCTTTTTTTTTTGTCCTCTCTGGAGAAAGGTCCTTGCTTCTTTTGTTTCTACTCCCGAGTAATATTCATATGACCTGGCATCTCTCTTTCTTCCTCTCTTCTTATTTCAGGTGCTTGTTTAATCTCTTTGTTTTTGTTTCTTGGGGGGCATCACTGCCCTCTGGTGGTGGGAGTAGGAGGCCCAACCTTGCTCCTGGAGAGCTGCCACTGGATTTGAAACTCCAACTCAGTGGGTAGCAGTCCCATATGCAACCACTACACCACCTGGGATCAGCCCGTTTAATCTCTTTTTATGTATTAAAAGAAATCGACTTTAAACACACTGAACAATAATCATGCTATCTAGCATAACAAAGAGAGCTCATTCTTTTTTATTCTTTTTTTCTCGCCCCCCCCAACAACTCATTCTTAAATGGGATTATGATCATATCTATAGAATTTAGGATTTACAAGTATTTTAGAGATACATAACTTAATCCTTAATATACCTCACCTGCAATATATAAATTAATTTTTTACACAGAAACCACTAAATAGCTGGCAGTTATTAATCTCTCATGGAAGCTGTGAGTGTAAAATCTCCCCTCCCACAGTACTCTCCCCCAACCTCCAAGACTTGATACTGGAAAGCAAATCTGCTAGTGCTGTGATGACTGGGTCTCACTTTAAGTGTGCTGTTTCTTGTCTCAGAAAAATTTAGAATTTACTGTAAGGTTATGGATAGTGGTCCAAGGGTATGTTGTAGGGGAGGGAATAGTGGAGAAGGGGAAAAGTTGATGGGTTTCTGTGACCTACAAACTTAGAAACAGATGAAAGCTAGGGTGTATTAAAAATGAGAAGATACTATTACCAAGTGAAGAGGCATCTGGGGCTACCCTCAGTTGTGAAGAATTCAGCCAATTCAACAGTTAGAGGATGGAAATCCTTTGGGTTATTCATTTCTCTTTTTTGTTTTAATTTTATTATGATTTAAAATTTTGCAGAGTAAATCGGTTTCTGATTCAACAATTCATAAATTGATTGCAGTGCCCAAGATATACCAGCACTCTTCCCATTTCTGCCTTCCATGTGTGTTTCCATTATTATTCATTCTTCTTTCCTGTCCCTTCTTGCTTTGAAGGGTTTTTATCAATTAGCAAAGGCTGTCCTTTTCATTTTATGTGCTTGGTAATTCTGAAGAGTGTATATCTCTCAGATGTTATTTTTCCCCTCCAAGCCTGTATATCCTTTGGCTGAAAGCTGAGTCAGAGGAGGGAGTAGAGTTCTGGGAGTAAAAAGTTGCAAAGAGTCATAGTTGGAACTACAAGTAGCCATCAGATCCATAAGCCTAGTCTGCTTTATGATTTGGGGTTTTGTTCCACTCTGTATCCCCACTTCACTCAAGCCCCTCTTCTGTGATCCCTTTCAAGTAATTAGCAGTATTAACTGGACACCATCTAGTTGGGGTATTCCTTTCTTTACCTCTTCCTCTTCATTCTTTCCATCACTACTTTGATAAGTGACTGCCACTCTCCAGTTCCTGCATGGTGCATAGATTTTTTTTTACATTGTCTAGTAAATGAACAGAGTATTTGTGAAGAATTCAAGGGAAGCGACATGACTTGCTTTTTCCTTTCTCTTCAACTCTTCTTAAAATTGTGAGGTAAGGTAATTCTCTGAAGCAACCAAAAGGGAAATAATGAATGTTAAATGAGAGAAAGATCAATATAGGCCCAGTAGAGCCCATTCAGAACTGTTCTCCTCAAATACGTTTGCAATGGTGCCTATTGCATGTAAGTCTTCATTTAACGCATGTTTGTCACCATCCCAAATGAGCTATAAGTAGCTCAGTGTCATGGGCTGTTCAACATTTGTATGTGTTCTTCTCTCGCCATGTCACATAGGTCATTGTCCCACAAATTTTTAACTCTAAAGAACAGTAAGGCATCATTTACTTTTCAAATAACTGGTTTCAAATTCCACAAGCCTCTAACAGACAAGGAGCTATTCCTCCTGTCTTTTTTTAAATCAATTTTTATGTGCCATTTCCACTTGCTTACAGCTCTTTTTAAGTGGAGCAATATCCTACTGACAATATCCTCTCATATGCTTGAACACATCGATTATGCTTGGATAACTTCCTTTGTTGTGGTTCAATAGCCTGGATTTCTTCATTTTTGTTCAAGATGCAATTTCCTATTCTTTAGTCTTTTGACTTCATCTTCTTTGGATCCTTTTCAGTTTTCCCCATATGGTTTCAGAAATGGAAAGATGGAAACTTCACCTCCAAAGATTCCCAGAAAAAAGCTAAATGATTAACCAATTCTCTTTATCAAACATCAGCTCTCCTCAGAACAAGTGGAAACAATGCCTTTTTAAAAATATAACGTGCTTAGGTGAGGAGCAGTTCATGCTTAACCAGGTAGATCTCAGGCTGTACTAATTAGTGCTGAGCTCTGAAGCCTTTGAGAAGAAGGCCATGCTCCTGAGTTCTGGCTTGTGTAGGAAAATGATCATGACTCCAAGTGGAGTGGATCATGCTGAGTCTTGTTCAAACAAAGAGGGGTACTGAGTCTATGTGCCTTCCCCTTGGATCTGGGATGGTCTGTGATTGCTTTGATTAAAAAAAAATTAAAAATCCTCCTTGGACCATGGATGGGCCATATCCATGTTACAGAGTTGCCCCAAAAAAGCCCTGTCTAATTCTTGCAATATTTTGATAAATCATCATAATGCATTGATTTTAATGCCACTAATATTGATATGATTTGATTTGCAACAATAGATATCCAATAAAAGAAGAAGAAAATATAGTTCTCTCATTTGTCACATTACTGATGTACACACACACATGCCCTCAATTGTTCCTTAACATCTAAGTATCTGGCGAAATGGAAGAGGGACCATATCGGACCTCCTGAGTTTTCAGTAGGGAGAAGGATTCAGTTCTACACAGGCCCAAAGCCAGTTGGACTGAGGCAGAATCCAGACTTGCTTCTGCCTTACACCTTTCTTTTAGTCTGAGCGTACACCAGTAGAACCATTCCTCCCCTAGAACTTGACTTCTCTCCTGGATTCAAGAATCTTGTGCAATGGCCACACAGATTCATGAAGATGAGGGTTCATGAGGGGACATAACGGATCACAAAATAAGGAGAGAGAGGGAGTTTTGTCCCCCACACCTCTTTTCAATAGCAGCCATAGCCACGTGGTCCCTTGAATTCTGCCTCAGGATCTCAGTGTTGTTCCTCTGTGCAGTCTCATTGAATTGATGGGGCCTTTGCTGCCTCAGACACTTTAGACAGGAATCTCCCATGTGCTCCACTGGTGACTCTTTCCTGATGGTCTCTGTGCCTTCTTCCAAGGTTGCTTTATTATGGCAAAACTGACCAATCTTTGAGTTTTGAGTCCTTACATCTATTCCACCTCTTGTCCGTCAGTTTGTCATACTTGTGTGTTGCTGTGATGCTGGAAGCTCTGTCACTGGCATTTCAAGTGCCTACAGGGTCACCCCAAAACAACAGGTTTTGGTGCAGTTTCCAGACAAAGAAGAAGGTTTTGCCCTATCCCACCCCCCAACTTCAGAGGAAGAAGCAACTGAAAACTTAAGAAAATAATTTTATTGGGGACTCATACAGCTCTTATTTCAGTTCATCCATCCATCTATCCATGCGTCAAGTACATTGGTAAGCAGTTGAAAACTTTATGTGTAGTTTGAAACATTGTCAAATACCGAAAGCTTATGAAAAGAAATAGCACATTGTGGGGAATACTGATGGAGGATGGGTGCTTTGGGCCCAAGGACACTAAAATGTAACTGAAGAAGAGCTGATTTATGGGAGGGAGATTAAAGCAGGGGACAGGAGCGGAGCAAAGCCTGTGGAAATGAAACCTTCAGGGTCTTAATTTGCTGATGGGGCATATTGGAAGTGATGAAAAATGAAATGGAACACATAAAGACTGATATCCTAGGCATTAGTGAGTTAAAATGGACTGATATTGATAATTTTGCATCAGAAAATCATAATATTTACTCTTCTGGGAATACCCAAATCAAGAGGAGTGGCTTGGTCATCGTTGTCAGAGAGGATATCATTAAATCATTCATGAAGTACAATGTTGTCTGTGATCAGATTCTAACTATTCACCTTCAAGGAAATTCAAATAATAAAATTATTATTCAAATTTATGAATCAACCACAAAAACTGGTGATGAAGAAATTGATGAATTCTACCAAAGAGTTCTCACTCAGAAATTGATCAAACATACAATAGAGATACATTGATAATTATTGGCAATTGGAACGTAAAAGTTGGAAACAAAATGCAAGGAACAGTAGTTTGAAAATATGGACGTGGTGATAAAAATGAAGCTGAAGACTGCATAATAGGATTTTGAAAAACTAATGACTTGTTCATAGCTTTTTTTTTCAACAACACACAATGTGTCTGGACTGCCTCGATGAAATACATAGAAATCAAATGGACTACACCATGGAGAAGCTTAATATCAGCAGCTAAAACCAGGCCAGGGTTCCCTGCTAGGCTGAAGGAAGACCTCCAGGATATCATCTATGAAGAGAGCAAGAGGTCATTAAAAAGGCAAGAAAGGGGCTGAGCCCCGGTGGCGTAAGTGGTTGAGTGCGGGATTGTGGCCCATGGGCTTGGCGGTTTAAATCCAGAGGTGGCTCTTGGGAGCGGCACTGGGTGGCTCCCATGACCACCAAAGGGCAGTGAGGCCCACAAAAAAAAAAGACAAGAAAGAAAGAAAAGATCAAAGTGGACGTCAGAAGACACTCCGCCATTTATTTTTAATTGTACAGTAACTAAAGCAAATGGAAGAAACAAGGAAGTCACAGCTGAATAGAAAATTTCAAAGGGCAGCTTGAGAATACACAGCCAAATATTATCATGAAATGTGCAAAGGCCTAGAATTAGAAATCCAAAAGGGAAAAATTTCAGTGTATCTGAAACTGAAAGATGGCAAGGAAAAAAATACAAGCCTTGCCTGGTAATATTAATGCATCTTAGAGGCAAGGATGACAAGATTTGTCTTACATGATTTGGACACAGTATTTGGAGAGATCAGTCCCTGGAAAAGGGTATTATGCTGGGTAAAGTGGAGGGGCCGTGACGGAGGGAGTTTAATTGACACAGTGGCTGCCTCATTGGGTTCAGGAAGAGGAATAACTGTGAAGATGACAGGATCGCGCAGTGTTTTGTTCTGTTGTGCACAGAGAAGCAATGGGTCAGAGCCGAGTCGATGGAACCGAACAGCAACAAAAGCAACACGCATTATTTGTAAAGACTATGAATGGAAAATCCATACCTACAATTTCATTTCCTCATGGGATCTTTAATTGGGTTGTGGCCTCTGGAATTAATGTAGAGGACTACATTTTTATTGTATAGTTGAATGTTTCCAAATATTTCTCCAATAACTTGGATTCCTAATTATATATATATATATACACATATATATGTATATGTATATATATATATTCTTTTGAGTTCATCCAGGGACATCTGGAAAGATAAAAATTTTGAATAGGTCACTTTATGTCTTTATGGCAGCTTCTGCTGTTCCCATCTTAAGCTTTCAGAATATCTATGTAAGAAGTACAAGCTGCAGAGGATATATGGGGACAAAATACAATGTCTCCATTGTTAAAGGATTCATGTAAGTTCTACTGCAACCCATCCTAACTCAAAAGGTTAATTGTAGTTTTGTAGTGTCACATATATTTACGCAGAAGGGTAATTTCTGACTTACTTTTGCTACAAGAATAAAGCTATCAAGTGCTAAAAGCAGAGAGATGAATTTGTACAGGATTAAAACCAATAAAATAACGTTATCTGTGATGTGATTGGGGAAAGTAGTTCAACGTGTGCAGGTGTGGAAGAGGAAAACACTGTAATATTTTCTAGTGTTCCTTAATCAACGCATATGGATCAGTGGATGCTGTTTGTTAATTCTATTGAAACAACGCTGTTCTCGAGGAGTCTGGCCATGTTATTGGTAATATCCTTCACCATGGCTTGATTACTACCAACTCCCACTTACATTTTCTGAGAATTTTTCAACTCTCACATCATGATCTGAAGCAGCAGGTTTTATACTGCAGCGTCTCTAATCCATTAACAGGACTTAATCCTTCTGGAACAATCACCCCCATTGTTTACTGTAACAGAAATAAGGTTTTATATCTTAATAGGTCTCTTGATTCCAAGGTCAACCAACCACAAGATTTAGTTCCTATAGACTCTGCTCTTCTTTTTATGTCAGGGTGTGTCAATATAGCTACTAAAACACTTCCACCATTAGTTGACACGAACACAAACATTTTTCACTTTAATTGCCCCATGAAAGCTTGACCTATATATTCTATTCACACACCTCTTATGTGCACACATGTATACTACATGTATATATGAAATCATACACAGGCATGTGTACACAGAGACACACATACACAAGCAAGCCCATACACATCCAAACTATCCAACACACAGAATCACAGATATGCATGCTTACTAACAATTATAGTGGTAAGCCAGTTGCCCTGAATTCCTTGGTGTATGGAGCTCCTCTCATATCTAACAGACGTTTCCGGTCTAATGGACTAATGTCACCCTCGCTGAGTGACATATGTTTGCCCAGTCCCTCAAATCAAGGAGAACATTTGTTGGTGACTTTTGCAAGCCCTGTGTGAGGGCCTCTAAAACACAATCATGTGATTTTGTAAGCGTTTCAAAATAAGATTACTTTTTATAGCTCACGATTTCTTTCCGTTGTGACTCTAATTCACATTTCTCCCTCGGTGAAGTGCCACTGGAATGGCTAACCTTTTCGGGATAGTGTTAAGATTCAGGTGAATTGGAAAACATTTACTTTGAATTTACTCTGATATTAATGTGATTTTTCCCCCTTCTATGGCTATATCTAACCATCCTATGTAACCCTGGCTTCCAGAAATCCTTAAATAATCCATGGTGCCAATAGGAATGTGCAGGAATTCTGGTATCAATGTATTCTATGGACTCAGCTGCAAAGTTTGTAGACACAGTCCCAAAGCAAACCCATTCCTATTGCGTGGATTCTGACTCATTGCGACCCCCTAGCCCAGAGCAGAGCTTCCTCGTAAGCTTTCCATGGCTGTCATCTGTATGGAAACAGCCAACCAGCTCCTACTCCCAACGAGTAGATAGCTGTGGCGGCCTTTGAACTGCCAACTTTGGGATTGGTAGCCAAGTGCTTAATCACTGTACCACCACAGCTCCTTTGAAAACTGTTGATTAGGGAGGAGAAACACGGTTTGAAATATCTGAGTACTTTGTGCAACATAGAGTGTGCACATATATTTTATGAAAGCCATATAAAAAGGGATTTATTTAAAACTCTGTGTGTGCATGTGTGCACATGCGTGCAAAAACCTATAGCTTATTATCGAGAGCTGGTAAGACTTAGAAAGTTGCATGATTTTTTGGCATCCTAAACATTGCATTTTGCCTTACTACATCCATTCTGATGAAGCAACACAATGTCCTGGCTTTGTTGCAACCAAATGTGCAAGCTCTAGGTGCAGCAGAACATAAAATTACCACACAAGCAGATACAGAACCAGAACAAATAAATGTCCCAGTGACACGACATATAATAGTTCAATAAGTTAAAGTGTGTGCAATTACAATCATCTGATTATACATTTAATTTAGCAGAATACAATGTAAACTATAATTTAAAACACATTTAAATCATTCTTCCTTCACACACACATGTAATTTTTAGCATCGTTCATGGACTGGCCTTAATAATTCCAGGTACCAATAGTAGAAAAGTGTAGAAAAATAGATCTGGAGAGTTACAGATCATTTCAGTGACCTACTTAACAAGTCCGTGAAATAATTCTAGGTCTTTAAAAAAAAACTTCTACAGTGGAAACTACGTTAGTTCTACTAATCTCTCAGATTGTATTGTGAATACTCTGATACATTGTATCTTTCAAGGATTTCTAACAGAAAAGCGTTGTCCAATAATAGTGGTGTTTTTAGTGGTAGAGATTTTCTTTTGAAAGGAAATATTATTTGCTTATATTTATCTCCTGGCTTATTTTTTAACCCTTTGGAAAGAATGGCTATACTTTTTCTCAGCAAAATATTCACTGCAGATCTATTTCCTTAGGCTAAAGAGTTAAATTTTTTTCTCCAAATCCACCAGTGCCCAACACAGACAGCTGAAGTATCTACAAAATCATATGCATTGCTTTTATCTTTTTTCATCTTTCCAGAGGAAATAGCAATTAGGTATCCTTTCTGGTTTTATTAGAGACTCATTAAGACTATTCAGAGAGGCTTTGTCTAAGAAAAATGCTGTCCATTTTATGGAAATAAAGATTTTTACTTAAGATTGGATTTATCATCCATTATTTCGCAAGTGGCTATGTGTTAGGCCGATAGCCAGGAAGCCAGCAGTTCGACACCATCAGCTGCTTGGCCAGAGAAAGAGAAGACTTTCTAGTGCCATAAACCCACTGGTGGAGTTCTACCATGACCTCTCTGTTGCCCTGTGCTTGAATCAACTTGATGGCCCTGAGATTTTAAAAATTCTGATTTTGCAGACACAGCTATTATTGCAGACAAGTGAAAAGTGTTGCTTTTGTTCCTTCTACTTAAAAGGTAGGATAATTCTCTAGCATATGACTATAAAATAAATGTATAATAATTCTATCACATCTCTGAGTTGTCAGAGGGAACACTGAACATATAGGTATACTAACAGAGAAAGCTGGTTGCTAAGGATTCTTTCTTCCACCAACACTCTGCCCATTCATGCCCTGGAAATGAAAAATAACTGTCAAATACAAAATAGTCAAATAATTAAATCCCAGAACCCCAACTCCCTGCCATTGAGTTGATTATCTGGTATAGAGTACATCTGTCCCTGTGAGTTTCCCAGACTAGACCTCTTTACGGGAGTAGAAAGCATCCTTCATTCGCAAAGCAGTCCAAGAGAAACCCACCACCCATCAGGGCTCCTTAAAATAATTAAAAACAAGGTTTATATGTCAATATTGAAGACATTGAGGAAGAACAATTAGCAAAGTCTCTATTAGAAAGTTATGTTTTCATTAAGGGAGTTTATTTGCAAAATTAAATTTTAATGGAATATAAATAAAAGTAGTAGGTGTGATACATATGTACATTGCACACATATGTGTCATTTTTACTAAAATTCACAAGTAGCAATTCTCTTGTGATGGCATTTATCATGAAAGCCTAATTTTTTTTTTCTTCCTTTTTTTCAATGATTTTTTTGGGAGCCCTAACAGCTCTTATAACATGCAATACATCATTTGTATCAAGCATATTTGTACACGTTACCATCTTCATTTCCAAATATTTTCTACTTGAGCCCTTAGTACAAGCTCCTCATCTCCCTCCTTTTTATTTTATAAATCATTTTATTGGGGGCTGAAGGTCTGAATTTTTATCTCCTATTTTTCATATGCAGAACCTTAATGAACTCAATGTTTTCACTTGGTAGCATTTATAATTAAGAAGTTATTATGCAGTGAAGGTACAATAGCTGTGAAATAATATTTATATATTTAGCAGTTATTGATCACTATACATTATTCAAAATAGTCTTTGTACAGCAAAGATTAAACTACTTGGCTGTTCCCAAAATATTCCATCATGATTGACAACCTTTTAAACCTTAGGACCCACTTCTACTCTGCCCTATAGGGTCGCAATGAATTGGAGTCAACTAGACTTCAGTGGGTTTTGTATTTTATTTGTAATCTTGACAACCTCCACACCTACAGGTTTCACACTTTTATGTATATCCTGGAGATGATTCTTTGACATAAATAAAAAAATAAAGGCCACTAGTCAGTCCTGTTTCTCTGAAAACACAGATTTGTGTGAGAGAAGTGATGTGATAAAACTTGTGTTCTGGTTTTAACCAAAATCATTTTTCTATCCAATGTCTTTAGTGAAGAAGATGCCTTTAAATCCCAAAGTCCAAAAACCAGCCCCAATATCCCAAAACCCAAACTTCCTGGCATTGAGTTGATTATCTGCGATAGACTAGATCTGTCCCTGTGGGTTTCCCAGACCAGTCCTCTTTATGGGAGTAGAAAACATCCTTGTTTTCTAGGTTGTCAAGATTATAAATAAAGTACAAAACCCACTGAAGTCTAGTTGAATTCAATTAATAGCGACCCTATAGAACAGAGTAGAAGTGGGCCCTCAGGTTTCCAAAGTTGTCAATCATGATGGGATGTTTTGGGAACAGCCAAGTAGTTTGATCCTTGCAGTACGAAGACTGCTTTGAACAATGCATCGTGACCAATAACTGCTAGATATATAAATATTATTTCATAGTTATTGTATTTTAAGTACATAAGTGAAGTCTTTGGCATGAAAAGGCAGTCATTGAGAGAGAACGAAAGTAAGGCGTTTATTTAGATTTACATTTTTGTCTAGAAGAACAAATCTCTGAAGTGTAGTTCATGGAGGCCCTGATACTCTTTAAAAGTAGCCTCTGAGGTCCAAAGATCTGAGATAATAAAATCCCAAGAAAAATATGCCATAAATAGTAGTTTTTACTTGCACATTATAATTAACCTTTAAGAAACCTCCAGGTGTCCATCTTGATGTAAAGTCAAAGAAGTATACCAAAAGAATTAAAAAACATTTCTGGGAGGGTTTCACCATCTTTAAATTCCATTTTCTATGAACATTTTCAAGCATAACGGGCTCTGGTATTGCAGTCATAAACTCTTGGATGCTAATCTTGAGGCCAGTAGTTCAAAAACCCTAGCTATTCTGCAGTAATGCGACACAGTCTGCTTCTATAAAGATTGATGTCCTTGAAAATCCTATCAGATATCTTCACTATGTCCTATAGGCTCACTGTGATACAGGATGGACGCGATAGGAATGCGGTTTCCTTTCAAGCTCTCCATCTTTATAAGGCCAGGTTTTGTTCATAAACTGGTCAGTACTGAACTGACTCTGACTCATGCTAACCCCACAGGTTTCAGACTAGAGCTACACTACATGGTATTTCCATGTCAGTGATCTTTTGGAAGATCACCAGGTCTTTCTTCTGAAGTAATTACAGGACGATTTTAACCACCAAACATTCAGTTAGTAGCTAAGTGCCTAATAACTCATGACACTCAGAGATCAAGAAATATAACCAGCTTAAAGGCAAGAGCACACATGAAGTTCTAGTTATTTTCTATTATGCCATACTTTAAAGAGCTTTTTAAAATCCACAACAAAAGCACTCTTCAGTTTTCATTTCAAAAATATTTTTATAAAAATATGGATATGCTGTGGATTTTTAAGAGTCATTTAAATGAACTAGTTGGTCAATGTGTTTTAAATGTCTAAATTTCAATTTTGATTAAGACAACTATAGCAAAATGAAATAGAAAAAATCCCAGCCCATTTCCATGGACTTGAATCTGACTTACAGAGACCAGAGACCATAGGGTTTCAAGACTGCCATTTTTACGGAAGCAGACTTCTGCTTTTCTGTGGAACAGCTAGTGAGTTCACACCACTGTGGTTATTTTGCCAGGGTTCCTAGATGATAAATATTGACAGATGTAATTCACTTGACTAAAAATTATTGGGGATCATCATCATCAAGCTGCTTTGGATCTTCAATTATTTTGATCAGTGAGTTAAGGTCCTAAAATCAAAGATATTGCTAATTGGGCATTTAACATTCAAGTTAGGTATTAAATATGGAATGTCACGTTAGAGCTCTCATTTGTTTACAAGGCCTTGCTCATGGAAGGACTGAGAAGTATCAAGTGCAAAGCAGCAGATAGGAGTCGATAGATCAGAACAATCTGTGCTCTGGACTTCAAAGGAGAGAAATAAAAGGGAGGCCTTGTTTTTCTTCTATTCTCGGTCTCATTAGGATTTGAAATCAGAAATGGAGATGAGGCTTAAGAACAAAGAACAACAAAACCACTCCCCCCACCTCATGAGTTTCTTTTGTCCCCGAGTCCCCAGAAACTGTATAGTCTCACAAAACTGGTGGGAAACTTTAACACACATTGAAACACATTTTTGTGATGCACACTAAGAAGGTGACAAGAAAGTACAGATGATAAGAAAGTACAGATTATTCATCAACTAGATCACTCCATGTCCCGAGGGATGGCTACAGTACAGAATTAGATCAGATACTTTTGCAAATGGGTTCATCATGCTCCAGAACATTGTGTCTTAGAATTAATAGCTTCATAAATAGTGGATGAATACTTCAGTTTTGAGGTGCAAAAGTGGTGCTAGTAGAAATTTGAAGAAAAAATATGCATACAGGAATGGATTTTAAACACAAATGATAGAGTTTTATCACTGGGGCGCTTAATGCTGCTAAGAAGATAGTATTTTCCTACTCTATTCTTTCATCTTTTCCATCCAAAGGGTGGAATATACAAAGGGTGTTCAAAAGGTTCATGGAAAATGGATATTATGAGAAAAACATGCTTGGATTTGAAAAAAATTGCACCAAAATAATCTCATACTAACAAGGATATGACATCAGTTTGAAAAGATCTTTCAGAAAAATATGAGCTCTGTTAAAATCAAAGCTAGAACAAACATGAAATTTATGGTGGCACTTAAGTGGAGAAAATAGTGAAGTCATTGATGTTTACAAAATGTGGGGAGGGAAATACCCCCCCCCCCCAAATCAACACTTTACAAATGGCTAGCTTGTTTTAAGAAGGCATGAGACATGGTTGAAGATAAAGCTCGAAGCACATCAATTTTCTTGTTCATGTCTGAAATGAAGAAGACTAACAATATCAGAAACAATAATAAACATCATACACATCAGAGAAGGTTTAGTGTTCTGCTCCATCAGTGGCAACGCTATTGTGCCCAGATCAGCTTCAGTCAAGAGCAGATATTTCAATGGGAATGTCAACAGATGGGATCAAGATCCTGAAGCATTGCTTGAAAAATTCAAACATGAGATGAATCTTAGCTTTAGCAATGCAATCCTATTTCCCCAAGGCTGTAGAATTAGCGGTCACTGGACCCTGGTTCATATTCCTTGCTTTGAGGGTGCCCAATGAATGGTAGCCCAGGACTGCCATATATTTACTATTTTAATATTCTTCTTCTTTGTTAATTACATGTAATAGCTTGGTAGGCATGGTTCTGCCTTTGTGATTGAGTGTTATTGCAAGTTTTGCCCTATCACCAATCCCCTTTGTTGGTGTAAATAATGTGTGGTCACTTAAGGTAGTTTAAACTACAAAAGTCAACAAGCTATGTATTTTTTGTCTGAAAAGTCAACCTATACATGCATAAATTCTGTATCAGTGGCTCAATTACTGAAATTATTAAGAGATTGGCTTTATGCCCCAAGGGGCTGATTTATAATGTTCATAATGACATCTCTAAAGTGAACAAGAGAGATTTGCCAACCATAAATATATGGATATATAGCTATGAACTTGAGGTTCATACTTAATTCTAGCTCTAGTTTAAGAACACTTAGATCCTATGACATGGCATTCATCACAACTCACCCCATAAAGGGATCGCTAAAGATATGGGTGCTACAGCCAAGTGTGTTGAAGAAACCAATTGTTGTCTGACTATCAGAAAGAATAGTATCTGCAGGCTTAAAGGCTAATCTTAAAACAAGGAACCACATAAGTGAGATGTCAATTAACATCACATGGAAAAAGCATACCAGTTTGTGTGATCCAAATGTTGCAAACAATAAAATCCAAAGGAGGGAACTGTATCAGAACTTGAATTCTGAACCTCTGGTCTTCAGAACTCTATGGATGACAGTGGGAGTTCCAAATCTCTTTGCAGTGGCCCCAAGTGGATTAGATCTGCGGTTAGGCTTCTCTAACCATAGTGGAATGATGAAAATAGCCTTAATATCAGACAGAAATCATTGTAAAGTCCATCATGGCACATGCAGTTAGGTTAAATTGCAACAACTCATCATTTAATTCCTCTATAGATTTACCTATTCTGGATTTCATATACAGAAATTCAGGCAAAACGTAATCAGGAAGTAAATAAAAACAATCTCATCAACAATGACAAAACAAAAGAGAACAATCTCCATCAAAAGATAGTAGAAAATATTTAAAACGGAACAACTTTAAGTTGGATTTAAAGAGAAATAAAATAGAACCTCGAACTACCCCTGTCAGTTCCCAAGATGGTAACTGTTTATGGGCATAGGAATCTTTCTACTTAGCAGCAGCTGGTGGTTCAAACTGCTCACCTTGCAGCCCAACACGTAAGCAAAATCTCAGAGGCATCTCAAACTGAACATGAAAAATGTTGAATCGCTCTCAATTAGATATCTATCTATCTATCTTTCTATCTATCTATCTATCTATCTATCTATCTATCTATCTATCTATCTATCTATCTATCTATCATCTATCTATCTATCTATCATCCATCACCAACCACATAGCTATGAAATTCCCAATTACTCATACCCTAGTCCATTGCATAATATTTTTCTTCTGCATTTATCATAGTGGTTGCTTAATTGATTCTTGAAGCTCATTTCTCCCCACTTTCCATGTTTATCCTTTAAAGGATGAGAAAGGCTTTTATTGGCTTCCTGTTACCTTGAAGGTAAATTGCAAGCTTTCCTTAGCAAGGCCTCTCATGATTTTATGCCTGCTTACTGTTTTGTCTCATTGACTTTCACTGCTCATTTACGAACACAGTCATCACAATATCTTCAGTCAACTTCTTCAAGTCATGTTTTCTCTTCTCTTTAGAAGTTTGAATGTGTTGCTCTGCACTCTGTAACGTTATGTTCACCTCTGAACACCGTATCCACCTAACACTCATTTTCCTTTTATTTCATTTGCCAATTAATGACCAGGCTGCTGAACATGGGACACAATCATGTACTGCTGACAGAAGTGCAAACTGCGATAAGCATATTGGAAATCTGTTAGCCAGTCTTTACTAAAGCTAAAGCTATATATGCATGCATATGACCCAGCTGCTCTACTCCTACAGATAAACATAACATCAATATTTGCACCTGTTCACCAATAGACCAGAAAAAGAATATTCATAGCAATGTGATTTATCCACTCCTCTAATATGTACTTGGACAATAGCTTTTTTGACATCCTACACTCACATTCCGACCGACTTTAAGATCTCCGTGGTCTCCTCCCATAGTTCATGCACTTTATTAAAATAGCTTATTCAAATGTGTCTCTATATACAGCTATTCCATGAAGAGGGAAGATGATTCGCATTAGTTGTATTCCCACCCCCTAGCTCTGCTCTTGCTGTGAAAGAGAGAGGACAGATAAAAATAACATTCAAGTTTCAGATACTTGGTTACTGAGTGTAAGAATTTTAATAATAAGGAACAGGACAGATTTCTGTAGAAGATGGGAAGTCTATTTTCAGACAATTTAACCTTAGCGCAATCATAGTCTATACTTCTTTTACTGCACTCCCTCACGATAACCTTCCAATTTGTCATTAAGATATCCTTTGAGCTTTCAAAAGGGTTTTTCCTGTGATCTCCAAGTCTGCCTCTCAAAAATACATGTTTTCTTTCATATTTATGTCTCCCAAAACATAATTATGTCACATAATTATAGACATGTACCTAGCATTAAATCATGAAACTTTGAATTAAGCCTTTAAAAATGTCTTTCTGACAGTACAAAGAAAAGCAACAACAATAAACATTTTTTTTCTCTATATTATGCTCCCCAAATTTTTATACAGGCTAAAGATTACAAAAATGTGTGATACAAATGGAAACTATTTACAAAGGATACACATCCTTTATAAAATATACATGGTATCTAATTTATAAAGGATTTTTAATAATTTTCCATATGCTTTCCTTATATTGAAATACATAGTTAATTTTAAAGATATAAATCGTATACATGTGTAAATTCCATAGAAAATAGTCAATAAAAGAACAGTACATGAAGTTTCTTTTTATTGTGCTGTAGATTTTATTTTGTAGAAAATATGAGGTGAAATGCAAGGTGTTGGTCATGCTTCGTAATATAGCAACAGTAAAGATCAAAACATATAAGAGAAAATAAATGTTGGGTTAGCTTTGGAAGAAGGTAAGTTAAAAGTCCATGAAGCACTTTTCACCCTAAACTTTTATTATTACTTTTGGAATATCTTTTTCTTCTGAACTTTCAATTCCGTTAACATGTCCAACCCAAAATATAAATATACAAATTTCAGTCTAAAAAAAAACCCATAAAGCAAAGCAAATAGGGCTGAGCCTTGGTGAAATAGTGGTTGTTCGCCAGACTGCGGCCCACTGGGATGGAGGTTCAATTCCAGCTCCATAGGAGCAAAGGCTGGGCCTCCTACTCCCACGACCAGAGGGCAGTGATGCTCCCCCAAAAAGCAAAGCAAATAGAAGGGAGTTCTATTATTTTGATTTTATTGGTGAAAATTTTCCATCCAAGAATCCAAAATTGAAGTACTAGGAAAAAAATAACAATGGGTTAGTCAGTGGGTTGATACAATGACTTCCCCAAAGGAAAAAAAGTTATTGCCTTCTTGTTATGGTAAGAAAAGCACATAATAGTGTCCCAAGCAGTTTTTACCCCACAAGTACTACTGTTATCAAGTTGATTCTAACTCATAGTTTTCAAGCTTGTAAATCTTTTTAGGAGCAAACAGTCTAATTTTTTTTCTCCCAAGGAGTGGTTGGTGGTTTTGAACCACCAATCTTATGGTCAGCGTTCAAAAAGACCACAAATGCACCACAGGTACTATGTGCCAAAGATGCATATTCACTCTGCAGGGCCTACCCATTTTCCCATGTCTCTCTAGCTAGCAAAGGTCTATGTATAGCAGATGTTCTAAGTAATGCAAACTCTTTTATTAGCAAAGTGACCTCAGTTGTGTCAACGGGAAAAGGCATTAGGAGATGAACTAGTTTGCACACCTGGAGAGAGCCACATTACCACAGTGCATATAAACAATTGTTAATAAAAGTAAGAGCAGATGGAGAAGTTTCTTGCTCATCATGTTCTTCCTCCATCTTAGGGAGAAATCAGAGACCCCACATAATTTTAATGAAATCATTTATGAATCTAAAGGAATTGAAAATATATAATAACCTCGGTTTATAGCTTGACTACATACATTGAGAGTCTTGTACAATTCTAATGTTTTGAAAAATAATACCCAGATTGCTTGTGATCCCCACATGGTAGAGAGCCTGCTAAAACCACACCCATTGCTATGGAATCTATTCCAATTCATAGACACCCTATACAGGGTTTCCAAGGTTGGAAATCCTTCAGAGGCCTGTTAACCTTTTTTTCCCCTTACTCTGAGCAACTGGCAGGTTTGACGCACTACCTTGGAGTTAGCTGTCCAATGCTTCCCCCGTGAGGGCTATTGGACCTTCATAATATGAGACAAAAACAGGAAAACCTTCTTCTTGCCATAGTCTAGCGTGTATTTTTGTTAGTTTCAACTATGCTGAGTCCTTCTGTCTTTGCATGCAAAAGAACTATCTACTATCCTGGTAAGGTGAACGCAAAATAAGTTCAAGGTAGATAAAGGATCACACACACACTATAGTGAACAATGGCGAGAAAGGAGAACATCTAGAAAATTATTCAGGGGAAGCAATTTACCATGGAAATTTTTAAAAATAATTTTATTGGGGGCTCTTACAGCTATTATAACATTCAGTACATCATCTGTGTCAAGCACATTTGCACACATGTTGCCACATACATTTCCAAACATTTTCCATTTGAGCCCTTGGTATAAGCTCGATTAACTATTCTCAACTACTTTTCCTTAAAATGCAAATCCACACGTGAGACTTCTATTTTTTTAGATCTTTAACCAATTAGGGGACACACATAGAAGGTGTACTAGAAGGAATGGCTTTCAGCCTACATAGGAGATTTCCAACGGACTGAAGAACATTCTCAAACCCAGGACCTTAGTGTGCAAAGAAGAAGGCAAAAAAAAGTAAGTCTTCCCATTAAAACACATATTTAGGGAGTAGCTTTGCTTAATTTAGCAGCAAATGCATTTGGTAGAAATAAATAGCTTGCCAGGTAGATCCACAAAATGATTTGGAGGGTTTCCTTTACTTCATTTTATTTCAGTGATTGGGATTATTTTTCTTACAGGAAATTAGAAATCATCGCACATTTTAAACAAGAAAACAACATGGTCATATTTGACTGTTAGAATGAAAAGCCCAACAAAGGTGTGGAGGAGTATTGCCACTACTGCCAGGCTCTTCCCATGTTTCTCCCTTGCATCTCAGTACAGGCCAAGGGCATATACTTTTGCAAGCACCTGCAACTTTCTACCTGAGGACATGCTCACAGCCTCTGCCTGGAACGGCCCTGAAGCTTCAGGGAGTGAAAGTCTATGGAGGCATCTTTTAGTCAGTGGGAGTGGGGAGTTAGGAGACAGAACAAGACTTATTTTTTTTTCCTTGAGAAGATAATAGTTGGGACAGTTTTTCCAGATGGACGGAATCCAAGCTAATCTCATAAACTAGCTACTCAACAACAAATCCTTTATTGTTCCCATTTTTTTAATATCTCAGTCCTACATTTTCACTGCACCACACCGGCTCTGGGATCACTTTCTGCGCAGAGCACTTTCATACCCATTCTCATCTCCGACTTGGACTTGCGAGGACCCTGCAGGTGCGCCGTGGTAAGTGAACGTATTTCTAGAAAGTAGAATGGGATCGTAGAATTGGATTCATCATTGATCCAAGTGGAATAAGGATGCTACCTGTTACTAGTCGAAGGATTGGTCACAATTAATCCTTGCATCACTTTATAATACAAAGACGCTCATATACAAAGATTCAGAGAGCTCTTGGGTGGTAAGGGAAAAGGTGGATTATATCCTTGCTTTAGAACTTGGCGCTTGAAAGATACTCTGTTGTGTTGTTCATTTGACCCGTGCTCAGAGCGGCATGATGTATAGAAAAGAAACGACCGGGGTCTATGCCATCCTCCTGACTTTTAGTATATTCGATTGCGTTGTTGAGTCTACTGTGCACCCGTCTCATTTCATTCGTTTTTGCTGCCCTTTACTACTTTACCCAGCGTGACGCACTTTCATTTTTCTTTGTTAAAAAAATAATTTTTCGGGGGTGGAGGGTTCTTAATAGCTCTCATAACAATCTTTACATCCATTGTATCTAGCTTATGTGTACGTATGTTGCCTTCATCCTTTTCAAAACATTTCCTTTCTACTTGAGCCCTTGGTATCAGCTTCCCCTTTTTCCTCCCTCCCCCCATTTCACTGCCACCCTTATGGATTTCTGGTAATTTTTTTTCATATCTCACACCATCCACTGTCTCTCTTCACCCTTGTTTCTGTTGGTCATCAGGCCTTCTTTCTCCCGGAAATGAGATTGGTTGGGTATTGGCAAGTACCTTCAATTCACTAAACTAAGAAATGTTTTACAGGGGATGCTTTCCACCACACCCAGTTATGCAGCACCCAAATGTCGATAGTCCCAAGGTTGGAAAATCCTGGCTTGGAGCAACTCGCCTTGTCTGGAACTGGAAGCAATAGGATCCTCCAACAAGCACCTGCTCTTGTGGGGCTGTGCTGGTCATTTCAGGGATTTAGTGCCAGCGGCTAGTGCCTGTAGTTACTGATGAACGGACGAATGAGGATAAATACCACCACTTCCGTGCCATGTTGGCTGGAATAATGTTGAGGCTTGCTCTAGGCTGTTGGCCCGAGCTCCCCTTTTAGGTCACACGTGATTTGCCCACAGCCAGGACCTGCCTGATAGGGCAGCCATGATTGAGTTCTTTCTCTTCCGTTGCTACTTGCTCACTTCTCTCCCAATGCTTTTATTGACAGCAGGAGAAATCGCAGTTTCAAAGGAGGAGAGAACTTTAGCCGCAAAGAAAGAAGGTTGGTTGTTTTTTTATTTTTATTATTTTGGTTTGGTTTGGTTTGGTTCATTTTGCTTCAGAACCCACTGGGGACAGAAGTAGGGTTCTAAATGCTGCATAGGGGGAAGTGCTGCGAAAAGTTCGCTGGTATATCTCGGGTGTCTGTATAAGAAGGTCGAACTGCTGAAAGGGCATGTGTTTAGGGTTCCTGTCCACACTTCCGTGATAGGACACTCTAGTGCAGCGCACGAAAGCACTCACAGGAACCATAGAGACCCGGATCTGAGTGCTAGAATATCTTCTTTTCCTTGCTACATGCAAATATTTTTAACAGTTTAAATGATGACAGGGTACCATTTATAGAAGGAAGAGGGGCAGCCATCCATCAGACTGTAAACATTTAAAGAAAATCTGCATCGTGGGCATTATTCCAAAGTCTACTTGGGAATGATTGAATTCTTCCCTGTAGCATACTTACAAACAAAATATACAGTTAAATAAGGATATGTGATATCAAATTTAATCCCCTTAATTGAACGATATATATCTTCCAAATTGTGGTGTGTGTGTGTGTGTACATAGTCGTTTTGGTCTGCTTCTTTTCTCATCGTTCTCCTTGCTTCTTCCCAACTGACCTTACTGCTCCCTGGTGGTGATTCAAGTCCAACAGCTTCACTGCAAGAGAAAAAACCTGATTGTCTCCGTGGGCAAAGATTAGAGTCCAGCATAGCGTATCAGGCCACGTACACCTGGGGCTGCTATAAGTCAAAGAGCAGTTCAAGGGCCTTTATCAACACAGTCATGACCTTGGTTCTTATTCTACGTAGATTACTTTACCCCTCCTTATACCTAAAGCCATTTCATATGCTTTACCAATTCATTCAGTTATTTCTTCAAATGGCATTGTATGATTTGACAGAACCCATTCTTTTTTTTTGGGGGGGGCATCACTGCTCTCCAGTGGAGAACCCATTCTTGAACCCTCCCAAACAACCGTAGCACCCACTGTTGCAAAATTACACTGTGCTTCACTCTCATTGCAACCTGCTTTAGCCTCCCCCCCAACCCCGGCTAAAATGTCAGTACAATGAAAATGGGATCAGCATCTGCCTTTTCACAGCTCTGTGCCCAACTCCTAGAATATAATTCTGTATTTATTATGTGTTCAATAAATATTGCTAATGGAGTCAAGCATTTGCTTTCAAGGTGTCAGGCTTTGTGCAAGGGGCCTACTATACATGTTATCTAATTTAAAATTAACAAGATCCTCCTTTAATTTACAGATTTTTTAAAAATCTGAGGATCAGATTCATAAAATAACTTGCTTAAAATTTTAGAGGTTTAAAGCATTCAAGTCATGATAGGGTTATATGTGGATATGCAGCTCTCAAGAACAAAACAGAAAACCTTCAATTATATATGCATTCTCAAATATGCATATGATGATGCATAGTAAAGGTGACATTAATACTAAATGGAAACATTATTGAATAACTGTTAGCAGGAAAAACAGCTACTCCCATGGGAAAAATATCATTATAGTGCCATCTCACACCATGTGAAGTACAGCTCACACTATACATACACTTTATTCCCATGTAGTTTAAAGGCTTAAGTGCAAGCAGCAATTTCTGAAAAAAATCTGAACATCAGGAGAACGGCTTCTGTAGGACAGAATATCTTGTATGAAAATGCTATACAAGTTTGAAACTGCAAAAAGAAAAGACTGATTTAGCTACATTAAAAAGTTAATACACACACCGATGATAACAGTCATCAACTATGACAGTCCAGTCATAGATTAGAAAAAAAATTTTCCTTGAAACATGTAACTGATAAAAAATTAGAACTCATGCAAGGTAAAGAACTTCTTTTAACCAATAAGTAAAAGGTCAAACATCAGTATAAAAAAGGGAGCAATTATAAGAAGGTAATTCATAGAAGACGACTTTGGAATTTAGCTTATCTAAGTGCCCTTGCTATCTGGTGCAGTTAAACAGAAATTCCAGAAGTGGATTTGGTGGCTTTAGCAAAAAAATTTATTTTCTTATAGCTTAGGAGCCTGTCAGGCTAAATGCAGAACACAGGTTTCTCTTTGTGTGGGTTCTGGGGAAAGGCCTGTATCTCTTTTCAAAATTGGTGGGGCTGGAGTTCCTCTGAGATTTCTATCTTCCATGGTCTCAATCTTTTCTTGATTCTAGGAGGTTCTCAGTTCATGGCCCCTATGTCCAAAGACGTGGCCTACCCCGTCTCTTCTTCTTTGATATACTAGGTACCTCTCTCTGCTCGGTTTCTCTGCCTTTTATAGCATGTAATGCTATCCATGAAGTGTTACCTTGCTAACAACATTATCAGTGGTTTAAATCCACCAGGCCCTCCAGGAGAGGAAGATGAAGCTATCTCTCTGTTCCTGTAAAGATTTGCAACCTTAGAAGACATACATCGGGTTACTATGAGTAAGAGTTGACTCGCTGGCAGTCATTGAGTGTTCCGGGCAAACCCCAGGAGCATGCCTTTGCAGCGAATCATGACTCTACCTGGATTAAGGGCTGTTGCATCCCATTCTTAATCTGCTTATTGGTTTATCACCTGAGATCATGTTGTGGAGGACAATGCTAAATTCCTGAGAATCATGGCCTTGTTCAATTGAGACAACTGTTGAGGAAACAGAATTCAGTTGATGACACCAAAGGATTTATTTCAACATTTTTACACTAGTATTTCTAAGCAATCTCTATGCCAATCAACAGGGAGAAGGCTCCTGTTTGTTTAAAGACCGGGGTTACACGTGGTGAAGCTCTCCACTGCTGGTGATTCAAACCCACCAGCTGCTCTGCAAGAGAAAAGTCCTGACAGTCTCCGTGGGTAAAGGTAGGATCCCAGCAAAGTCTATCGGGCTGCTTACACCTGGGGCTGCTAGAGTCAAACAGCAGCTCAGGGGCCGTTATCAGCACAGTCCTGCCCTTGGTTCATGATAGATGCTAACCCTATGTCCAGCATGTAAAAATAAATATATGATTGACCTTATTTCACTTAAATCTGAAGCATAAATTTTTCTTTTTTAAATGCTGGTTTGGTTTCGGTTTGGACACTTCAGATAGATTAGCACTTGGTGGTGTGATAGTATCCTGAAATAAGTAGAAACCTTCGTTTCCCAGATACTCTCCTCCAACATAAACATTCTAGTACTTTCAAGACTTCGTAAATTCCCTTCTTTTCATCCCCTTCCCTTCTCTGAGTTTATCTTGTAAGAAGACTGTCTTAGTGCTGCCATTTACAGATTGAGGTGCCTAAGTTACAGGCAGTATAGGTAGGGAAAGAGCAAAACAAGAAAACATGTGATGTGTTAAGAACAATGTCAGTTGTCAAATATATGAGCACCTTGTGAACTAGCTAATGTCTTAAATAAAATGCATATTGCTCTCAAGATTCCAGTGCATCCAGGCACAGACTTTTTTCAAACCAACCATGGTCACACATATTTCTGCAGACAAGTCCTCTCAGTGATGTTTTTCTATTAGGCGTTTTAGAGTCTCTTTTTGGGTCTACAGGCAAAAAATAATAATGTTTGAGGTCAAGGTTGATATCAAAATTTTAAGAAAACTCATGGGGACATCTTCCCAAATCATTGAAGCTTTGCAGCCAGTTTATGTACATGCTGCCCCACATGAACCAGCTTTTAGATGAAACATTTGAAGAAGGGTCAGAAAACTCTAATAAAGGAGCCAAGAGAGGGACGACTGTCAGATGCAGGAAGAAACAATGGCGCAAGTTCAGAGGAGAGTGGGGACAAGTCAAAAAGGTGCCACTGATGTGATCGCTATTGAAGTTGGTCCCTCACATGGTTTGGCATCTAAAAATTTAAGGGAACATTTTTGGCCTCAGCCATTTTTTTAGCTGATCTTTCAAGGAGCTGTTTAAGCTAGATTGAAGTTAACCAATTTGATTTAATGGCACTAATTGTAGCCAAGAACAAGCCTTGAATTTCCCAGTAGAACCCAGAGATCTAAACCCAATCACACCAGAGGCTTTTAAGGAATCTACCGGGTCAGGTCAATTCAAGGCAGAGGGCTCAGCTCAGAAGGTTATTGTGACTTTTGGGGGGACTCCAAAGGGGTTATCCTAGATTTTTAATGAAAGAAATGGCATGATCACATGAGCATATTATGAAGAAGATTTTTAAAAAATTAAAAACTGATTGGTGAAAGCAGTCCCAGGAAGTTGAACTGGGATTTCCACACACATCCCTAACCCCAAAGCGAGACAATGCAGTTGCTCATTCTTTGAGGATAGCCAGGGTTGTGTGATGAAAATTTCGGAGTCCTTACCTCATCCACCTGATAATAGCTCTCATCTGGCCTCTCGACATGCTGTTTTGTTTTGTTCCCAATAGGCAAAGAACATGAAGTGTAGGTTAGAGAGAGAGAGAACCGATGTCTTAAGAAGTCCATGGACTTAGATGGAGGATATGTCAAGAAAAGATAACTCTACGTCTTGATGTTTTTGTTTGATTAAGGTTGCTATGATATTGCAGCAATACTGAAACTATGGTTCTGTAATAGGAGGTCAATTGCCAATATGATCAAATTATGGCCCTTTGTTCACCAGGCTTATCCCACAACAGAAAGGCATTTCTAGATTTAACAGTTTTCCGTATGAAAATGATCAATATGTTTTGTTTTATTTGACCTCAAGTGCAATATAAACCCAAATCAAAATCTCTCATTACAGTTTAAACTAGTGAAACATAAACATCATAAATGAAAATGACCAAATGAAGGGATGAAGTATGATGGTATGGTGCTTAGACATAGGGATGCTTCCAGTTGTGTATGCCAAATTATGAAACTGTAGACAAACTGAAACCATTCTGATGAAAACTGTGATGGTGAGTATTCTAGAAATATGGCTATTATGGTCAAATCACTGTATCAGGGACACTTAGGAGATCAGGTGATGATGCACGGTGCTGGATCCCTCCCCCCAAAAAAGTGTAAAAATAGAATAACAGGACTCAAAATCAGGAGAATTGCAAAAGTGTGATGCTCCACTATCAGTAGAATTTCTCCATATGCAAGCATAATACACAAAAGGACCAATAATAATGCTGAAAGGGACTGACAAAATGGTGTGAAGATGATCAGGTGTGACCTCCTTCAGTTACAGAAAGGAGAGTTCGACTCCATCCTTCTGTATCTTATTTTGACACTAATGGTCTCCCCCAGAATGCTCTATTTCTCTACTGGGTTCAATGATCTGCTGCCAGGATCATGCAGAACCCACTTGTGGCACTCCCACGACTGTGTGTGCATTAGGAATTTTAACAGGTTACCCTAAATGAAGATCAGAAACCATTAAGGATGCCGACCATTTATCTGCTATAGCACCTCTTCTCAGGATGCCTCTATCTCATTCTCAGCTTCACCACGACAGTCCCTTGACCTCTGCCGGGCTGTAGCAAGTGTAACGCTGATATATAACCAAAGATCCTTCATTCTGTATGCAGGCCTCTTGCCCCAAGGCAACTCCACTTTGCTCCTGTGGGCCAGGAAGCCTGCTGTGTTGCCCACTGTCCTGCTGCAGTCCTGTTTCTGCTGCCGCTGCCAGAATTTTTTCCAGACCCAACCCTTGCTTTCTATCCATTGACCTTTTCCCCCCTGAAAGCCTCAATTGCCCCTACCAATCATTTGACTCATCCTAAATAGCCATTCACACATAGTTCTTCAGCCTGGCAAGGAGTCTTCAGGGCCAGGTTACTCAGGTATCAGTCATTGAGGTCTGTTCTAGGTGCCTATTTGATTTGGCGGGATCTCAACGACACCCGTCCTGCCCTCTGATAAAACTGTACTTGGGAATTATTCCCTTTCTCTTAGTCTCTCTTGAGGTATAAGCAGATGATTAGATTTGTCTCATTAAATATCCCATTTTTTTCTTTCTGTTACCTCCAACAAACATTTCCACCATAGGAAGGGACTTCAAGTTCAGCTTCCAAATAAAATTGCTGGTAGCCTGACCAGTCTGGCAAGCGTTTTTTCCTTTTTACTGTCAACCCTAATGTTGTCAGGTGGGGAGAAGGTACAATTCATCCCATCAGGCTCTCAAGAATTCTGGCATACAGGATTAGGACAGATAAATCCTCTTGCTTCTGACACTCCTTCTTGTATTTTTGGTACTGGAACCTCAGCCTTCAGCATGAAAAAAAAAGTGATTTCATGCAACGTGGGTAAGACCTGGACAGTGACACCGATATCTTCCCCTGCCCTCTCTTGTGTAGCAGTGTGTGTCAGCCCAGGGTGTCAGCCCAGAGTGTCAGACATCTTTTGCTTTATGGTTGGGGTTTACTGAACTCAGCCCTCGCCTGCCAAGCTAGGTCAAATAGGTACCCGCAACAAGCTCAAGGACTTATTCTATCTCCCTGAATTTCAGATCAACAGGCCCCTGCACACAACCTCATCAGCCCTGGCCATCCAAGTTAGCTTAAAGCTCCTAGGTTCGGGATCCACAGAACTCCTCAAACTTCCCACCAGCTAGCACTCCCTCTTCTCTCTCTAACCCAGGGATCTTAAAACTGCAGCTCTCAAGCTATATGCGGCTCTTTCGGTGTCTCTGAAGTAAAATCGGGACATTTATAGGATCTTAATCAGATAATGTTGATTTCGTTAGTTTGTAAGAATATAGCCATTTATATTTTAAATGTGTATTTTAAAATTGTTGTGAGGGGCGGGATCAGCCCTCTCTTCTCAAAAGATTGCCAACTTCTGCCCTAGCCTGTTGGGTCATTAGCAGTTGAAATGCGCTCAGTGGCAGTGGGCAGGGGTGAGTTTTCCATGTTTTAATAACTAATTCACAGCCCTTAATGATCTTCTTAAGTATTACAAACCATTTTACTGTAAAATAGCTTATTGTTTCCTACAGTTAATACTAGGTAAGAAGAAGTACACACAACTAAACTATGTTCTAAGAAAAAGTTTTGAAATATAAATGAAAAACATTAAATAATGCCTGACAGAAGCAATAAAACTATCATTTATGATATTTCTTGATTGGCATCCTCACTTGCCATATTTTCACTTTTATCCGACCATGGTTGCTGTGTGATTTCTCCTTAACCATCTTTTTACCCGATTCCATTGGGATCACATTCCTTTCGAGCAGGGCTGCTCACACTTTTTCAGTATGTCAGCTACTTATAAAATGATCAAGTCAAAATGATCTACCAACTACAAAAATGCAAAACATATATTTATTTTTATTTAGTAATTTATCCATAAATGCACTGAGAATTCTTTATGTGTACAATGTATGTTTATGTACCCTGCATAACCTCATTAGCCCAAATTGCCTAACACTGCACAATGAACTATGTACATTTTTGTCATTACCTGTGTTTACTCTGATGACATCCACTGAATGGAATGAGCCAGGGATGCACAGTCAGTAGCTGCTGACTTCCAGCTTCCAGTACACTTCCAAATGATCATCAGTCATGGTGGAACGGTACTTGGACTTAATGATCTTGATGTGGGAAAAGACTGACTCACATCAATAAGTAGAGTCGAAGAATGTAGTCACGGAGGTAGCACATTTTCTCATGTTTGGGTACTTTCCCTTTACAAGTAAGTTCCAGAATGTTCATGCACTCTGGACTTCAGCTGCATGTTGGCTTATAGTGACAAAATCTCCCATTCTGTATGAAAGTGGTACGTTTTTGTCTTCTTACATGGTCCAGCTCCCCCACTCATTTTAATAGTTTTCTTAAATTTAAGAGAAAAAACCCAAGGTCTAAAAATTGGCAATAACATATCTTGTCAATTCTGCTACACTTAGCGCAGTTGTTTGCACATGCGTTTGACATCTAAGATAGCATCTGATTGGCTGCACTGTAGATCAATTAAGTGGAAGAATTGATCATAGACTTACATTTATTTTTTTAACATCATGCATTCCACCCACTTTACATTTGCAGTTGATTAGTAAATCACAATTGACGGATTGAACACCCCTGCATTAGAGGTAGGCCAATTAGACATTGGTCATTGTGTTTGTTTTATCAGAAACTGGTGACTTCTCTCCTCTGAACATATGTTCATTTTTGAAAAGCTTTTTTCCACTTCTGCTGAACTTATAGGAAGTGTTCTGATAATGTCTCCTTTAACTCTTAGAACACTTTCAGGGATTCTATAAATCACTTCTACTTCATGAGAATATGGGGAGCAACATAAAGTTGAAACAGGTGACAGAAGGCCCCCCCAGTTGTTTGGCACTTTTCATTTCATTTTATATGTTTGTTGAAGTAGCAAATGAGAAGGAGTAGAAATGTAATAATACATCCAAAGAATGATGTGTTTTAGGAAATGAATAAATAAATATTACAATCATACTTCCTACTGATTTTTTTTAACTATAGACTGAAGAACATTAGTATGGGTGTTTAGAATTCACTGTTAGAAGATTAATTTTTTTTTAAAAAAGAGTAAAGAGTGCGAATTTTGGATTTCCACACTGGGCAGCTGCCCACCTTAGCGAGAACCCTGATTACAAGTACCATTTTAACAACCGGTTTGCCAAACATGACAAAGAACTAATATTGGGTACTAACTAAGGATTAACTAAATAATGGGCGAGAACCACTGATAATGGAACATTTAGACTATAGCATTCATATGCCTACAGACTTGGGCTTCTGGCAGGAAGATTCTCCATCAAACACTTTGTTTAACCAGCCTGACTTTTATCCCTGGTCACTCCAGAAGCAGTCTTTTCTTCTGTAGCATCAGTTTAACAAGTCTTCAGTTTCTTTGGGGGCTCTGGTGCTGCAGTGATTTTTCATTGGACTTTGACCTTGCAGGTTCAAGTTCAAAACTCTCAGCCCTTCAGAGGGAGAAAGACCAGCTTAAGATAGTTTTACTTCCCAAAACAATTACAGTCTTGGAGATTAAGAGCCAGTTCTGCCTGGTCCTACAGGGTAGTGTCATTGTGAGTCATCATTGATGCAATGTCAGTGAGTTTTTCTTGAGAAACTCCTTTGAGCTATGACAGATAAAACCCACCGAAGTAACAATTGAAGAATCAAATTAACTTCACTTCACTTGAGTTTGTTTCTCTCACAAGGCCCCATGCTTCCAACAGTCTGGAGACACTGTGATGCTTCCCACTTCTAACATCACCTGAAGACGCCGTGTGGAGACCAAGTCTTCTCTTTTGGCTACACGAAAGGACAGATTTCCACGTCACACCAGTCCACGTCAGATAAAAACTAAGAATAGCTTAAACATGGCCCCCACACCATTTCTTCAGTGTTATGTAAACTAAAATATGCTCACTACTCAGGTTGTTTAATGGCATACAAGTGAGTATGGGTATTTATAAGACTAAGGGAAATAGTTGCCTGATTTTCTTTAACCTGGCCTTGGCTAAGCATGGCTTGGTTAGGCATGGCTTGGTTATCCTTGGTTATTTTGTCCACAGATTGTAAGGTGACCTGTAAGTATGTCATGGCGTGTGCTTTAAGTTATCCACCTTGCCATAAAGTTGCAATTGAACAAGTCATGGAAGGATTAAAAAATCTTAATATTTTATGGTTTTGTGGTCTACAATCGGACAGTACCTAAATGCCTTGATGTTTTTGTACTTATAATTCTTTCAAGTTCCGGTTCTGTTGTAATTCTTAGAGAAAATACCCAAGTAGACATTGCTGGAAGATTCTAGCTACTTCTTGTTTGAAAATACCAGCCACAGAATTCCTTGATTTCTTGTTTACTGATTTTCACATTTTATCACCCCCCTCCCCCAGCACATATTCCAAGTTCACTGCCATTGAGTGGATTTCAACCCACAGTGACCCTGTAGGGCAGAGCAGAACTGCCCCCTTTGGGTTGTTGAGACTAAGTCTTTATGGACTCAAAAAGCCCTGGAGTGGCTGGTGGGTTTGAATTACTCAATTTGTGGTTCACAGCTCCATTGGCAACCACCTATGCCAAACCATAATTGTTTTATTGATGTCTATTTCAATTCCATAATCCCATTCCCATGCAACCATTTTGATCACTGTCTTTTTTCTTTCCAGTTTATCCCCTTGTGTGACCTGATCTCTCATAGTTGCCGTTGCATGGGACTTTCTTCCTTTACCTATCGCTTTACTTCTCAATCACTGATGGCATCCTTACCCAGGCTAGCTGCTTTCACAAGCACTTTCCGTCTCTCTGTCTCATCTCTTTTCATTGTACTGAGCTACTTCATGTCTATACCTACAGCAGCTAAAGCAGACTAGTAAAGCAAGCCAAGCTTGAAAAAATGGCATCCGTGGATCTTTACTTGATTGAGGACTCAGCATTAATGGAAAGCAAGAAGGATGGAGACAGCTTATGTCTAAGGAATCTCAAAAGCTGAACACTGCCCCCACATACCCTGTGGACTACATCTGACACTATCCATATGCAAAAGAACTTGCATAACTCACTGCCATTGAGTCAATTCTGACTCATAGTGACCTTAGTGACTCATAGCAGGGTAGAACTATCCCGGTGGGTTTCTGAGACTGAAAACCTTTTGGGGAGTAGACAGTCTTATCTTTCTCCTTAATGCAAAAAGAAGGCAAACAATTTAGTGGTATTATAATAAACATGTTGATTTTACCACTTAATCAAAAAAAGATATCTTTTGATTGTGTTATTAATGTTTTACTCGCAGAGAAACCCACCAAGATGCAGTTTTCCTACTTTCTTAAATAAGAGTTGCATATCTTTTTTCTCTCTTAAAAAGCTTCCCGGGTGGTGCAGCAGGTTAAGGGAAAGGGCGCTAACTGAAAGGTTTCCAGTTCAAACCCACCAGCTGCTCTGCACAGATAAGGCAGTCTGCTTCCATGATGATTGACTGCCTCTGAAACCATGGGCAATTCATTCTACTCTGCCCTAAAAGGTCCCTTTGCTTTTGAATCAACTCCAAGGCAGTGCTTTCCTCTCATCTCAAAGTTAGCAATGGTGCTTTGCATTATTTACTTGCATCTTATGCCCTTTCTTTTCGTTACCTGATGAAATAAAATATAACAGCTTGTGCCAGCACATGCATCAATCTACATTCATTTCAAAAATATCTTTTCCCTCCCATCCAATCGTTACCAAAGATAGCCTCTGATCCAATCCAGGGCTGACCTCTAGATGAATAAATTGCATTCCGTAAGTCTTCCCTACTCAAGAATATCACTCTCTCTGCTCCTTTTTGAGATTTCATCTTTCTTGGATAGGTTCTGTCAGCACATGAATAAGTTGTCTTATTTCCCAGCACAAATGAGACTTCTTCCCTTAACCTTGCATCCTTTTATAGTTATGTCTACATTTCTGTGTTCCTCTGCATAGTAAATTCTTCAAAAATCTTTATATTGCAGTTGCACTGTTCAGCAGATGAAAAGTTCAATGAGCAGTCTTCTTAGTTTAACGGTCATAAAATCTTTTGTGGTATGAAGGGCTAAGGCCAGCATGACTGAATTAGTTCAGGAACCCTATCCCCAAAAACAGTTTTATGCAAACTGATATGCACTAAATATCATCTTAAACTGGCATGTACAAAATTAATTGCATAAGTGAAATTGTTTTTATGAAATTCTTATAGCCATTTTGTTCTTTCAATTATCAATATGATTATGAATATTATTCCTATGGTTTAATCATGTTAAATCTCTTATTTTCAATACTTTTAAAGTGGTTCAGTTGACATTAAATATAGGAAGCATTTTAGGATATCCATAAGCCATTTTTCTATAATCACTACCAAGAACATTGCTGTAGATAATTTTGGGGGGTAGCTAAATTATCATGTGATTTTCCTCTTCCTAGCACTAAAACACTAGTGAAACACTATCATGAACAGAAATAGTGATTCTCAATGCTTTTGGAAATATTCCACACTCTTTCATAAATGTAAAAGATTAAAAATTGATTATATTTTATATTCAATATTGATGACATTTAAATATTTTTAGTCTGATAAAAATAGAAATGATAAGACTGGTAGAAGAAAGTGTTTGCAAATATTCTAACAGATGAAGGAATGGAAAAGACAACAGGGAGTACTCAAATGAACAAACGTTGATAATCCCAAATTTTCAATCCTAATTCATCCCTCCATTACATACAGGCAGGTTGTCAGTCTCTAGGTTACCAACACCTGACTTTCTACAACCCACAGTTAGGAAGCAGCCCCTGTACAGCTTCCTATTTTAAGACTTTGGGATGCATACAGGGGTCTGTAAGAACATGTGGTTGCTGCTTTGCAATGCCCAGCAAAACATTGTCATAATGATGACAAAGGTGTTTTAGGATACCTCAAAATGTTCCTTTTGTTTACTTCATGCATAGAAAGGCACACTGTATACACGAAGACCCATATTTGATTAGCTGACATTAGATACAAATGGGACCAGACTGTTTTGACTCTGTACAGGTTCACCTTAAAGACAGTAAGAAATGGAATTCATTTGCAATCTGAGGACAACCCAAAATGCTAATGTCTTTTCCTTGCAGTGCTTGTAGAGTTCTTATGAGTATCAGTTTCATTCAATAGCCAATTTCTAAGAAAGATTGTGTAAGAAAGTGACAGATTAAAATCAGGCCAAATGTTAACGTTGGGTTAAAAGGCCAAAATAAATACTGAAATTATGCCTCGAAGACATTGGAATGTGATTTAGTTAGTAGAGAAAGGAAAAGAAGTAAACTATAAGAAGGAAAAACAGCTATAAAACTAATGAATGTTTTCCTGAAAACATGAGGTGTTTTCTCCTCCCGTTCGCATACTGTGGAAACAAGCTGCCTCTCAATGAGAATGAAGCACATTGCACTTTAGACTGATGAACAATATACTTCTTTATGCAGCACACAATCAATCTGTGGAATGCAATTTTGCAATGTATCATTGTGGTAAATAGTTTAGCAAAATCCAGGAAAGCATTCAATGTTGCTATGAATAAGAATGGCATTTACAGCTCTGAGAAGTAGGTCACAAAGTTTAACAGGTTCTCAGCCCTCTAGCAAGGGGGCATAAGGAGAATTCCTACGAAGGTCAGCAATAATATTCTCTCCTCTGATATTATGGTATATAACTCATGCAGCATTAGGGGGTGTTTATGTGACTCTCTCCCAAAGCTGGGGTCTGCTTGGTTCTAAAGAAAATCAAAATGAGTTCATTAACCTCAAATGGTAATATTGGCTTGAGAAATAAAAAAAAAATGTCCATTATATTATCTTGTGTGGATGTTTGTTGTCAGTTTCCGTCAAGTTGGTTCAGAGTCATGGTAGTGGCCCATGTGTTACAACATGGAGATGTCTCGTGGGGCTTTCTGGGCTGTCATCTTCTCAGAAACAGACCCTCCGACCTTTCTTCTGCTGTCCTGCTAGGTGGAGTGAAGCTGCTGCCATTTAGGATATTAGCCACGTGCAAACTGCATGTATCCATCAGGGGTCTTGATTGTAATGTTTGTCCCAGATGGAATCAAAGAAAAACAGACATACATATGTATGCAACATGTGTATATACGTATTGGACTGCTAACCACAAGAGTAGCAGTTCAAACCCACCAGTCACGCTGCAGGAGAAAAATGAGGATGTCTCTTCCTATAAAGCTTTTCCATCTCCTGAAACCCACAGAGGGAGTTTTACTTTGTCCTAAAGGTTACCCTGACCCAGAATGGACCCAATGTCAGTGAGTTTGTGTTGTTGTTTTTTAAAAAGTATACATACAATACATTATGCAAGCTATATCTAAGTAATGCATGTATATACACATATAATTAATACATAGAGACAGAATCCAAAGATTCAAATAGTACAAAAAAATACAGCGCAACAAAAGGACAGGAAATAACTATGAATCCTGATGTGTGTTGAATGAAAATAAGCTATTTCTTTATTCTCCTAAGTGGTTAATTTTTATTCCTGTTTTAGTTAAAGTGACCTAATGACCTATAATTAGAAAAGTTGACTTATCCTCTTTTGTTAAAGCTATAGTTCCCAGTGGAGAGTCGCTTCTTCAGAATCTGAGTTTTGGATTGTAAAACATGGCCATTTCAGTATGAAAAACAAAAACAAGAACTATTGCATGAGAGTTATTTAATTTGCATGAGGCAAAAATGTCGCATTGTAAGTATCCGATCAATGAGTGCCATCAATAGCTGACACCGGTTGGCTCTAGAGAGGGCTGCTGTGGAGCACGCTGTGAAAACATTATCTTCAAAGGAGGAGTCTGCGGCATTCTGGCGAGGACTTATAAAGCCAAAGGGTGATAGAGCAGAAAAGCGTAGAGTGCAGCATTTTCTGTGTTCAAAAAATCCCACAGAATAGCTTACAAGTTTATTTGGTCGTATGAGACTTAACAAGAGTCCCTTGTTTTTAATAAAAATGGCTATTGTCCAAAAATTACCAGACTGAACTGATATTCAAAAGCTCTATGTATTCGTTTGTTTAAATAAGTTATTTATTTCAATAGTTTTATTGACACATAATTTACATATAAATTTATAATGTAATCACTCATTCATATTAAAAAAGTTAATACGCTCATCCCCGCCATTAATTCTAGAGCACTTTCTTTTCATACTTCATATTGTGAATTCCCCGTTTTCCCCCATCTTCCCATGCAATGCCCCTAGGTAATGATTAACCCCGTTACTGTCCCTGTGGAATGATTTGCCTATCCAGGATTTACTAAATAGTGAAGGAGTATTTCATCTCCTTGGAAACTACCAACCCTGCAAAGTCTGTTTTTCTGTAGAAACCTATTGAGTGAGTCGTCAGCCCTTACCGAAGTGTATGGAGATGGCAATGTAGTTTTTATTTTTCCTTTTCCCCTACTCTCTTTAGCAAAAAAAACAAATGAAAACAGTAAAATGATCTTTCTTGTTCACACTCTCCATACACTGCCATGCTTCATCTTTGACTAAAGCAACAATGATGTGGACTATAGCTCAAAGGATAGCATTATTAAAATATCAGTTATTGAAAATATTCCTTCACTAATTTCGTTTGATGGAGTTGTGTCAATGTAAGACCCTATCTAAATTGATTTAATTTGTGAAGGTTATTTATTCCCGCTGCCCCAACCTCCCCCTCGGCTTAACAGATATTTCTTGTCGAATTGCTTTTTGGAGACACCGTTTTCTTGACTACATAGCCCTTAGCAGTCCCGTAGCGTATGACCAGTGGAAAATGCCAGCAACATACTGGAGTACAGGAAGTGAGAGAGTTATTTTCAGTATTCACTCTTGCAGTTCTGCTACCTCACTCTTTTGTTAAGTCAGAATTTTTATTTTAAAAGATCACCTTAATTTTCTTTTATATTAAATCCAGCAGATATTTACCCATTTAGTTTTATTTATCCTTTAACAGTTGCAGCATTAAACAATGACAATCTTTACTCTCAACCCTAAATAATGTTATACTCATTATATTTCAAATTGTTTTGCTTTCTCATGGAGAAAAAAGAGCCCAGCCATAAACTTTTGATACTTTACAATTGCTAGTCCTGAACACAATTTTAATATGAAACTGTTACTGGTACTTGGGCAATTTCTATGATGGGCAGAGAGAGCTCAGTAACAGAGATAATCGTGTGGCTAGTCTGGACGGTCAAGAGCTATGATCTTTCATCCATGGTACAATCCATTTTAATATTTGGTTTATATCATTCTTTAGATCTTCCAGTTTTTTGCTAAATAGCTGATGTACTATTTCTTCCTTATAGGATGCCATAGGCTCTTCATAAAAAAGCTTGAAAAATCTCACACTGAATATTGTCTTGCGTTTCTTCGCATTATAATCACTTGTTTCAATTCATTTGTACAATGCACTGTCATCTGTTCTCAGCACAAAAACTATATGAAACCAGCATTCAGGGAAGAAATCACAACCATGGTAATCAATAATCACTCCACCTTCTTTCATTTGATTTTCTAACTCATCAACTACTCTATCTTCATATAAAATGGGACAGTCATACTCTTCATCATAGGCATCATACAACTTCCATCATCTGCATCAACAGTTACTTTCTTGGCATGGCTTGAATAAAGTTTTGCATCATCTAGAATTGTAGTCATGGAAAACTCCAGCATCTGGATTATAACTCTTGGCTCATATTCTGTGATCTCCATATCCTTCAGGATTTGTGCCATCATCTGGGCATCTTTTGGCATGCTCTTGGGAAAAGTCATCTTGCCAGGCTCCATGATATCCCATGATTAAACTTCTTTAGCTAAATCACCCACACTCAGGTATTTCAGTCTTGATCTTAAAGCACGTTCTTTGCCTAGTGTGGTTTTTCCAAACCCTGGTGTACCAGTGAGCAAGATGTTTGGCTGCAGCGTGGTCCTCACAGCTATTGCTCTGAGTCTCCATTGCTGCTTCACTCTTAACCAATAACTTATAGCCCCACTTATTAGACTAGTGATAACATTACACTTTTTCTGCCCTATTTATATATTTAATACATACGTACATGTACATGTGCACCTACACATGTCCAGTTTGCACCTACACATGTCTAGCTATTTCATGAGCTTCTTCTTTAACTTAAAGCTTTATCTTGAACATGCCTCAGGACATTAAATATTTTTAATGGTATTTTAATCAACAAATTTATTATAATACTTTTTAAAGTGCATACTTATTGGGCATTAAGGTCCTTCTAAAGTAAAACATTTGGAAATATGGATTAAGAATCTCAAAGTTCACGTAGTCTTAGTACCAGTGAATATGCATTGTCTCCCCTTTTTTTGAGCTATTTTTTCAGTTTTATTTTGACATATTTTTAAAGGACAAGAAACTAGAAAATGTCTATAGTCCTATCACATCAAAATAACCACTTGTTACACTTTCTCTTGTTTATTATTGTCTATTTTTAAATATAATAAGGCAATCAATAGTGCAAGTTCCACCGAATTGCCTTGCCTTTTTCATTTCACTACTATTTATCCATATGTTTGGAGGCACTAACAGGCTCTGTCATTAGAGCTGGAGACATGTAAGCTTATAGACCAGTGGCCGGAAGAGGGAGAGTTGGACAGAGAAAATAAAGAAATGACCTGTATAAATTAGACTGTGGTCATTGTTATAGAGATCTTACAGAAATGACAGCATAAGTTGGAGGAATTTTACATAGCTTTCAAGGAACACAATTGGTAAGTGACCAATGGCAGAAAAAGGAGAGAACCCCAAGAGGAGAGGGAATTGGAGCCACATGATCAAAGGGCATACAGAGAAAGAGAGAGCATCAAGGACAATTACGCTGGGATTGGGTACAATGGGAGGTGGTGTGAGGGGTTTCATAAGGGATCAATGAGATGTGTCATAAAGAACTTTGTGGGCCCAGTGTTTACTGTGTATGAGATGGGACCAAACAAACAAACAAACATTGAAGATTTTTGAAGAGTTGACATAAGAGTTTGGAATTTGAGAGAGAGGGCTAATTTGCTTGTTTTTAACCTTGTTGCCATTAAATTCCAGAGATCAACTTTGCGTCACGGTGACCATATATATTGCAAAATGAAACTTTGCTCAAGACTGCGTCACCTCCATGATCTGGGACGTATATGCCTGAGACCCCAAGACCATTATATGATTCTTGTGTCAGCACGTCTTAGAAAGAAAGATGCTCCTGGTTTTTGCTGATCGTCGACTTGACATAACTTGATACCCTTTCTTGGCAATTGGTCTTTTCTGATGGTTCCTTCAAAATAAGCAAGGCCGCATACCTAAGAAGCATTTGACTTTATTGCTTTTAAGACTGATTTGTTAGTTCTTTTGGCAACAGGTGTGGTCTTACTCAGAGCCATTGGGCTATTTGAATGTGTGTGCTGTTGTTGCTAGGAGCTATCGAGTTGGTTCCGATCCATAGTGACCCTGTGCACAACAGACTGTAACACTGCCCAGGCCTGGACCATCCTCCCAATTATTCCCAGGCCTGCACCCATTGTTGCAGCCACCGTGTCATTTCATTCCCTGACGGCCTTCCTCTCTTTTGCTGCCTTCCACTTCACGAAGCATGGTGTCCTTCACTCAAGCTATCTCTTGACAACATGTCCAAAGTCTGTGTGGTGAACTTTCACCAACCTTGTTTCTAAGGAGCACCTTGTCAGTCTTTCTTCCAGGACAGTGCTGTTTGTCCTTTTAGCAGTCCAGGGTACTTTTGCATAAGCATATGCATATGACGTGATGGGTCAGGTGTCCTCAACGTAATATCCTTGCTTTTCTTTTCTTTTTAAATCTTTTCCTTTCAATACTCTAAAGAGGTCTTGTGTTGTAAGTTTATCTACTGCAGCTCGTCCTTTGATCTTGACTGCTGCTTCCTTGAACATTGATTGTGGAGTGAAGCCAGACAGAATCCTTGACAACTGCCACTTTTTCTTCGTTTATCATGATGTTATCTCTTGGTCCAGTTGTGAAGATTTTGATCTTCTTTATGTTGAGTTGCAAATGCATATATGTGTGTGTGCCTACATACAATATATTTTCTAAATTTTCTTAACAGAAGATGTGACAGAGTTTCACACATAGTTTGCCCAAACAGAACTTTGTAAAAATGCTTATTGTCCATTCTTCTCTCTCTCTAAATGTCCACACTCTTTGAAGTTACTAAGGCAAATGAAATACAATTACACAATCTCTTTACCGATGTGACTGCTCTTCAGAATGCTATGCTAATTAAAATTTCTATTCAACTTTTATTCATAAGTAGATTCTTTCACTTATTCTCCATTCCCCAAAACACAAAAATGTAACGCGCCCATGATGTCACCCTCTCTTCACCAACAATGCATTAACCTGCTATTTGATGAGGAAAGCAAAGGAAATTTAGTATTTTCATGTAAACAATTTATTTTTGAATTAAGAAGCATGAGAAAAGCAAATAGAATTCTCCACTTTGATGCACCAGATACAAACATATTTGTTGAGTGACTTTTCTTCTATTTCTTAAATAGTGTCATATAAATCATATCCTCCATTTATCCATTGACAAAATGTTCTGCATTGTGTATATCTCAGTGCTAGGCACTTAAGACAGTGGATATGATAAAGTAAAATATATGTAGTCTCCATCTTTCTAGAACATATGACTGATCTGAAGAAAGGATACTGTCTTGGGTAAGCATAATTGAGAGGCAGCTGAGAGTATGAATCTCACAAACTCCAGATATGACTAGCTGCTCTAGAAAGTTTTCTACTTGGTTGACACTTAAATGTGCTTAACTTCATAAATTTTCAGCAGACAGTAAATTTCAGCAATGGCCAGACTTCTTCTCAAGTACTCTGGACATGTTGTCAGGTGATACCAGTTCTTGAAGTAGGATGTTAGGCGTGGTAAAGTAGCAAGGCTTGAAAAAGCTGGCCCTTCGCACGATGGAGTTGCTGAGTTGAAAACGACTCAGTGGCATCAAACAGCCACAAGCCCTCACCTTGATGGAACCTAACAAAATGTAATCAGCTCCATGAAGGGATCTGCTGACAGCAGCTACATGCTGGTGGGAGGTTTCAGGTGGAGTGGAACCCCTTACTTTGGTCTCGGTCCTAATGCACTAGACAGGAAATTTCCTTGGGAGCGTGGTTTAATTGCTATATGTCAACACAATAATGACAGTAAAATTGAACACATACTACCAAAACCTTCACTGAATTCTCTCTTTGTTTCTTTCTGACACATAAATTAAAATAAACCTCTATATCCTTTCATATGATCTGTTCCTATTTTCAATTGTGAACAGCACACTATCTTGTGTACTCTAGACAAAATAAAATGTGCATCTGTGGCTATCCACATTGATGGATATGAAGTAGAAGTACTTCTTTTTCAGTCCACTAGACTTCAGAAATATGACTAACCTGTGTTATAGGTCTGTGATATCACTTTATATTACATTAAACTTAAGACAGCTGGATTTCCCTTACTAAACAAAGCAACATGGTTGTCATCAAATCTGTTTCACCTTATAAATATTCTATCGGCAGAATAGGATTTCCAAAGCTGTAAACTTTTACAGAAGACAGCTACCATATTTTGATTGCATTTATTGTCCTTAGAGGGTTACAAAAATGCAAGAACTGAATTTCTTAGAAGATGCACGAGTGTTTCTGTCACTTGTAATTTTGTTATTGTAGAAAGCATTAAGATGCTATTACACTTTGAAAGTTCAATGTAAAATATTAGCTTATTTAAATAGTTTTAAGTTTTATTAAATATAAGGAGAGCACTGTTTCTCAATATTAGTTATTTTGAATTTATTGGAAGAAACTTTTATAAAATAATAAATTATATATAAATAATATAATATTTTCTATTTCCTGATATTAATGTTTTTGTAAAAATATTCCAAATATTCACCTTTTGAATGCAATTAAGCTTTGTTTATCTTTTAGATAACTTAATAAGACATAATTTGTGTAAGAGTTTGGCTATCATCATATAACTAGTAATTTATCTGATATAAAAACGACTATACATAGTATGGACAAACACATAATAATTTACGGATTGTATGTCTATTTTAGTCCTTAGACAAGCAATAATAAACTATCCACATGCAAAATGATAATTAAACATCAATTAACTTTTCTATTTTGTAACTTTTAGTCTACACACCATTTGTTTTGTAATTTTTGAGCACTAGGTTGAAAGCACCATCTTCATAGTTTCTTTCAGCTTGAATTTTTACATTGACACATTAGGACATAGTATGTGTAAACTTTTATTGGCACTCTAGCTGCATGTAGACTTCACCAATAATAAGGGTGGGGCTATAAAGGGACACGATGTCTCCAGAAAAGAACAAGATTCTGGTACACTTCAGGGAAAAAGTTTATCTTATTTATACTGTTGAGGTGTTGACTGTATTAACAAAGCAATGTAAATCAGGAAAGAAAAAATACTGCATAGAATTATGTCATTCAAAAATATTAGTATTTTAATCTAATATTTGTCCTTGTGCACATGAATGTTTTGAAAAACACCGATCCATGTGTATTTAAATTTTTGTTGGGTATCCATTCTTGTCTCAAACATTTTTTTTCTATCCAAAATTCAATTATGAAGATGAAATTGCCTTAAATGATAATTATTACTGAATAATGAGATCCACAAAACTTATTTCATGAAGTTAATAGTATTAACACCAGCATTGAGACCAGAAGAAATAAACAAACTAAGAAAAACTGTTGGTAACCTCCCCTTATAACACGTAATAGTATATATGACTGCTAAACGTATGCAAATAAAAATTGATAATTCCATAGAATTATTACCTGATAGAGTTTATCAGAAAAGGTGAAGATAATTCAGTATTTGAAAGCCTCTACTTGTCGTTCATAATATTAACACAGAAAGTATAAAAAACGAATAACATTTTCAGAAAAGAAAAAGAAACTTGGTATTCTAGTCTTATGTAAATATCTGTATATTTTAATGGAAACTACCTTAACTGACTAAATTCCATCTACCAAAACCTTTCAGTTTTAAGTTTAGATAAATTTCCATTAAACAAAGGAATACATTAAATACTGAGAAATGCTGATGCATTGCACCCTTGTTCTGGATATACTTTGCTAGTTAATAACAGAATAAACTTAAATAAAAATCAATGTCTTTATGAGCCATATATTTGCATGTAAAATTAAAGAGAATCAATGAAGAAATTATTAAAGCAAGTCAGTTGGTTCAGCAAGTGTGCTATGTTTAAGAGCAACATAAAAAATCAATACCATTCTTTTATGGCAACAATAACCAAATAGCAATTGTGATAGGAAAGTGAAACCCTTTACAACAGCAATAAAATTTAGAAATCCCAAGGAATAATGTTAACTGAGAGGTTGCAACACTTTTATGGAGAAAGCTATATAACATATCTGAAGTACATTAAGGAGAGCTTGAATAGATGGGAAAATACAGTTTTCCTGTATAGAAAGGCATATTATTCTCAAAATGTTAATTATCCCTCAATTTCTTCAACGTTCTATGTATTTCAAATGATAATCTCATCAGGGCTTTACAAAGCTTTACATTTATATGGAAGAATAAATTATTCACTTAGTAAAAAGAAAAAAAACCAACCCAAACTGAAATAAGATCAGATGAACAAATTTGACCTCTCGACACAATGGCATTGATAAAGTGATACAAATTAATGTTCTGTTTTACAGAGTATGGTAAGAGCATTATGAACCAAGAAGATACAAGTACATATGTGTATGTATGGGTCAGAAAGGACATCACAAATACTGTAGAAAGCATACAGTAGTTGATAAAAATGCTGAAAAACCTGGTTCTCATTTGGGGATGAAGAGACAGATGCATGGAAATTCTAAATCTTACTGAATAAAAATACGGAAATGGTTAAGAGAAAGAATATGAGAATGATTTTGCAACCTCGTGTTAGGAAAGGCTTTTAGAAACACCACCATCACACACAAATGTCAAATTATATTTGACACAATAGAGAAATTTAATGTCAATACTTTAAAGATGTAGGGAAAAATTCCAATTGTCTGATCATCTAAGCTGCCACTATCGGTCTCTCCCTGCCCAGAGGAAAGAAGGATGGTGAAAATCCAAGACACATGGAGACAATTAGTCCAAATGGACCATGAAAAAACATTGTCTCCATGACCCTGAGACCAGAAGAATTCAATGGTACCCGGCTGGGCTGTAAAGGGCCACATTAGAAAATCCTGACTATGGGAAAGAGATGTGTAGCAAAATTCAAAATCATAAAGATTTTGACTTACTGACTTAACTGTTCAGATGGAGATTGGAGTGACTCACAAGACTACAGCTCTTAATCATCCTGCAGATAAAGAAATGAACTCACATCTATGGTTCAATTTTCAGCCATACAATTGGTTGTATTAAGAATAATAATGTTAATGAGATGTGGCATGCCTCAGAATAATCAACCACGTGAGATCAAAGGGACATTTGCTGAAGGGCAACGTTCTTAGAGTCTGCACGGAAGGAGAAATGGAAACAAGAAATTCATATGGAGGAAGTGGGTTAAGTAATGTTAAATTATGGGGACTGGAATAAGTGAGATGAAACAAAACGAGAATTAATTGTTGGATGAAACTATGATTCATTTTGTAAACTTTCACCCAATTCACAACAATAGTTTTAAAGTGATTCAGAACTCGGAAAGAAAAAATAACAAGTCATTCCAAGATTTTATTCTATTTCTTTTCTTTTTTTTTTCAATGATTTTATTGGGGGCTCTTACAGCTCTTTTTTGGGAGGAGGGCATCACTGCCCTCTGGTAGTCGTGGGAGCTACCCAACCTTGCTACCGGAGAACTGCTGCTGGATTTGAACTGCCAAGCCAATGGACCCAAGTCCCGCACTCAACTATTAGGCCACCGGGGCTCAGCCCTCTTACAGCTCTTATAATATTCAAAACATCATTTGTATCAGGCATATTTGTACACATATTGCCATATTCATTTCCAAATATTTTCCATTTGATCCCTTGGTATAAATTTCTCCTTTCCCCTCCCTCCTCTTTGGTCCCCATCCCCCTTTTTATAATGAGTCATTTTATTAAGAGCTCATACAACTCCCATCACGATCCATACATACATCAATTGTATGCAGGCCGCATTTGCCCACTTGTTGCCATCATCACTCTTAAAACATCCTCCCTCCACTTAGGCCCCTAGTATTAGGTCCCTATATTTCCCTTCCCTTCCACCTCCCTCTTAAATTCTTTATAATTTACAAACTGTCATAACTTTTTCATATTGTGCACTGTCAAATGTGTCCCTTCACTCACTTTCCTGTTGTTCATGTCCCAGAGAGGCGGTTATATGTACATCCCTGAAATTGGTTCCCCCTTTCTATTCCACCATCCCTCCACCCTCCCAGTGAACTCCCACCACTAGCACTGAGGGATCATCTATTCGCCATGCTTCCGACTCCTGTGTACATCCTCTGGTCTAGCTGGATTTGTCTGGTAGAATTGGGATCATGATTCCATAATCCACACTCATGAAGCTGCAGTCAAGAGGGAGTGGGAAAATGAGGAGCTATTACCAAGGACTTAAATAGAAAGGAAATATTTTCAGAATGATGATGGCAACAAATGTACAAAAGTGCTTTGGATGGGTGTATGGATTGTGAAAAGAGTTGTATGAGCCCCCAATAAAATGATTAAAACAGAAATAAAATGACTTATTACATTGGGCAAATCTACTGCAAAAGATGTCCTTAAAATTCTAAAAAGAAAATGCGTTTCTTTGATGATTAATCTTAGTAGTGTCCATTCCATGAAAGTGGGCTCGGTTTGGGGAATAAGCTGAATAATGAGGAAAAGCGGAAACCTTTGAATTGTGATGTTGTCCTAGAGTATTCGTATTTCTATTATTTGGGGGATTATATTAGGAATTTTGGATGCAGCATGAAACCTTATTGTACAATGTATGCCGGAATCATTGAAATGAGTCCAGATCACATTATTTGTCCTTAAGAGCTAACTCTGGCAAGTAACGTTATTGTGAGACAGATGCTCATCACTCATGGGTTGTTAGAGTGTTACTGATAGAGGTGGATATTTGATCCTAAATGAAACATTTTTAAGTGCAAATCTTTAATAGACCCCAAGATAATTTATGGAGACTTCACCTGACCATTCGCAGATTTTGATTTGCACATGGAAGCTCGTGGGGCAGGGGCTGGTGAGGGAGCCCAGAATGATTGCACTCCCCCCTTCAGAGCTGGCTGATGGTTTTTTGAACCCCTGAACTTGAGGTTTGCAGCCCAGCAGGTAACCATTACGCCACCAGGGCTCCTTAAATAAAATATTTAAACTGTATGTATGTGAGGCCACTTAATTGAAGTACTTGTGGAACTGAAAATAAGTTAGTGATTTTTCTTTAATTCTCAAATGTGCATACTGATAGGGTATAATAGTGATATTGCACAATAAAAACTAGTAGTAGTTGGGGATTTGGGCTTTTTGAGTTTTGCAAACTTTAAGCACATAGAACCATATTCCAACATATAAGGAGACTTGCCTAATTGTTTAGAATGATGTTATCTTAGTGTGGAATGAACCTGGAGTGTGTGTGATAAACTCATCCTTGTACATCTACCAAAATAGCAAAATGCTGCCTCATCTATTCACATCAGAATGACTATAACAATACATTTGCCATTAGACATTAGAGAAGTGAAGTTCTCGCAGGCACATTTTAACATGAAAACTTACCAAATAGTGGTGTATCGTCATTTCATATCTTAGAGACCAACCTGAATTGTCAACTGTTGATGGCTCTAAACAGAGTCGAAAATTAAAAAATAAAGACTAGACTAGGAGTGCAGAGAGGTAAGAAAACAAATGGTGAAAAGCTAGCGTAGCCTTAATAAGTATTTGAAAGTTACACATCTATCTCAGACTCTTACAACTACATGAAATCCAAGGGACTTGGGGCTGGGCACATTTTCCAGACCTTTCTTAACCTTTTAGTTTGGGTAGAATTGCCCTTCCGACAGCAGTAACGATGGATTGGCACCACTGCCTGAGCCCCTCGAGGGGAATTAATCTCGGCCTGATAGTTGAGGAAATGCGGGCACTGGCTTTGATATAAAGAAAGTCACAAAATGTTAGTATAGTCTATTTGTGAAGAGCTACACCATCATGAATTGTTCTAAAAATACGAGGCCATTTTTATATCGTACATAATAACAGTGTGGGCTATGGAATTTTCTTAGACATTCGAAGATGGGACAATATGCTATTTCCAGTTCCCTTGAGATAGATTTCTTAGTTGAAATGTTTGGCGTAACTTTCTATTCTGTTTTAGTACCTTGTTTCTTACATGACAACATCATTTCTTTAGTGATGTGGAATTTTTTGAGAAACAATTACCAAGAAAATATGGGAAAATTACATTTAAATTTAGTTGAGCAGTCAAAACACAGTTTTCTAACGTCTTTTCATGCAGTTTCACTTTCAAAAAATATCCTGGATACTGTTAAAAGGTGAGTAATTAAACCAGTTGTCATAGAGTAAATCCAACTCTTAGAGGCCTCTGTGTGTCAAAGTAAAATAATGATAATAATAACAATGAAAGGGGATTTGCTGAACTCATTATCAAAGTTGGGTCTTCCTCAAGCAATTTAAGAATTCTACAATTAAACCACCACTTTCCTCTTCCAAGATAATTACTATACCTATATTGTTATGGTTGCTAACCAGAATAAATAATGATAGTATATATTTTTATAGTTTTGAGTCCTTTTGCTCCCTCCAAAATTTGGTCAAAGCTTCCCAGGTATTGCTTCATGTTTTGCTCCTAAGAATCTCATCTGTTTTACAGACAGAGAGCTAGTCGTTCATGTGCTTTCTAGGTGCCGTGCCATGGTGCCAACTCACAGCGGTTCTGTGCACAACAGAAAGAAGTATCCCTCGGCCCTGTGTCAGCTCACAACCGTTGCTATACTTGAGACCATCGTTGTTGACACTGTGTCGATTGATCTCATTAAGGGCTTTTCTGTTGACCCTTTACTTCAATCTTTTCACCAATTATCATGATATTTCCTACTAGTAAGAACAGCAAGACCTTGTGTTGCATACATTGGCCATATAGTCAGGAGAGGCCAGACCCTGGAGAAAGGCATCAAATTCTGTGAAGTGGAGTGGTAGGCAAAAATGGAAGGCTTTCTATCAGCTGCACTGACATGGTGGCTACACCAATCACCTCAAGGATAGAAACAATTGTGAGGAGAGCACGTGCCATGCAGTGTTTCATACTGTTGATCATAGATAGGGTCGTTGAGGGTCAGAGCTGACGCGATGGCAATTAACAAAAACAAGGACAACAACCACCACCACCTCTTGGTGGTGTTGTGAGGATTTGGATTTTATTGACATTGGGTTGCAATCAACACTGAAGGCTGCAATCCTTGATCTTCATCAGCAAATGCTTCAAGTCCTCTCCTCTTTCAGCATGTAACGTTCATCTACATATCGCAGGAAAGTCTCAGAATGCAATGAAAACAAGTCCCACAAAATAACAAAAAAATTCACGGGGAAGAGCCTGAGTTTATGAAAAGCAAAGAATAGCATAGCATTGTCAAAGAGAAAGAACTGACTTTCCAAGTCTCCCAAAGTACCTGTTAGAGAGGCATAGTAATTGGAGAAATATAGAATAAGAATTGTGAGTTTTACATACTCCAGGCTATCTGGTGACAGTAGTCTGCAGATAATTGACTACTTGCCAGTTTGATCAGAGAAACCCAACTTTTGGCAGAAAACAATCCAAATGCACCCCTCTGTGCCCCCAGGAGGTTTAGGTGAAGCCATTTTTCCAGGAATTTCATCTGGCAGGACCTTCAACTACTTATGGATCAGTCCATCATCAATTTTCTTATATCCATGTTTCTGGATTTCCGGCGATATTACTCTTGGTGTTAGTGCTATAACTTAACACATATAGCTAATGTCTTTAAACAAAATGAACATAGCTACTCTTCTGTATTAAGAAACCAAAGCACTGCTGTCCAGTAGAGAGTAATTGTTGTCAGCTTTCACACTCACATACCTAAACAACCTTAAAATAATAGAATTCAGGCACCCGACAGCTAAACTTTAATTATATTGTATGATAGTAGATTGCTACTATATTGTCATCATTTCAATTCTGCCTCTATCAACATAATACTTTATTGTTCCTTATTATAAACCCTGTTCCTTATTTATTGTTAAAGACTCAATAGTTGAATTTACACTCTGTCACAATAAATCATGCTCTCTGAGCTAATGCAGCATTAAAATGAAATCAGGCTTGCAATATTGTTAAACCATATATTTTCAAGTGTTTGGGAGAATAGCATAGACCAGACATTCTTAATCTGCCACAAGTCATGCATATCATCAAAAACTATCCATTGAGTGAGTGCCTCTAGGCGTCGTAGGGTTATTCCAAGGGTTATAGAATTATCAAATAAAGGGAATAAAAGAGAGTGGACCCACAGTGAATCTTTACTCTTAATAAAGTAATGTTTAGCACTATTCCTAAAACCATACACTCTGAGAGTTCAGATTAAGTGTTAACTTAGCAAGGCCATGATTCCCAGGGGGTCGTTGGATATTAGGTACTTATACTCCATTCTGGGAACTGTTGTGAGTAGCTGATCAGTGCAGGGGAGAGTTTCCTTGCACTGTGGTCTACATGCAATAGATGTGGGTGTTCTGGCAAAGTTCAGTCTCTTGTCCTTTCATGTGGATATTCATCCCCTAAACTCTTATTCTTGGAACATGAGTCTGTCATCTGAACTGTGTTTGGGGATTTATTAGCCTCCCTGATCCTGTGAGCCAACAGCTTTCTACCTGACCTAATTATGGTCTCGCCAGCCCTACAATCATATGGGTCAAGAGAGGCCTGCAACCTGACGCTTGGCCCACCCACTGCAATTACAGAAAAAAAATATTTATTAATTTAGATATGCACTTGTATTGCGTCTCTTAGAACCCAGCCTAAGACACGTAAATATGAAACTGCAAATTTTGTAAACAAGCGATTGATGGCATTTTTTACATTTTGTTGTCATAGCAAGGGTCAAAATGGGACTAACTTCCAGTTTAGATTCTGTGAAAAAAAAACGTTTTTACAATAGTATGTGTGTGCCTATCACATTATATAAGTAAGTGCTATTTGTTTTAACAAAGGAAATAGCTCAATGCTCAGGAGTTCTCAACATAGAAAATAAGTGTGTGGTCCTGTAATATGTTTATTGCTAGTAACATTTCTTCCTTTATTGGATTTTTCCATCTTTGATAGTTGAATTTAGCATTGTTTTTTTTTTAATTTAGCATGTTTTGAGGTAAAGGCTATCACATTGGTAAAAACAAGTGCACTAGTGCATCTTGAGGAAAATGTTGGCAATCAATGCTATCTTTAAGGGTTTAAAGCATACTTGGTTGGCTGTTCCATTAGATTTCTGTTTAATTATCCAGTCTGGCTCCTGTAGAAACTGGATGGACCCACAAAAATTACAGTACATTATTATGGATTTCAACAATAGTCTTTATCACAGCTGCTCTATTGACCTTGATATCATTGTTGGAGCAGATTAATATATCCTCGGGTACATGGTATATGACCATTGATTTGGAAAATATGTCCTTTCTATTTTAATCAGAAAAGACTAGTATAGGTTTGCGTTCATGTGGAACAGACAAATAAATTCATTAACAGTTTTGCCTCAGGGATAGGTTAACTCCACTGCTTTCCATTATAATATTGTCCAGAGTTCAGGACTGCCTGAATATTCCACAGAGCTCAGCACTGATGCATTACATCAATGACATTATGTGGACCAGGAAGGATGCTCCATACGTAAATAGCACCCTGCTGCAGACTTCAGGAAGACACAAGGGCCTGCCATAACTAAGCAATTTCTAGAGATGCAGAATCAGGATCATTACTCCAAAGGAAAGAAAGGAATCATTAAATCTTGGACTTCTTATCATGAAGAAGGGAGCACACACCAGGTGACTTTCTTCAGGTTATGTAGGAAATATATTTCATACCTAGGGACACTGATTGCTTTAGCCCATATCTGGGGAATACAAAAGGCTACCAGCTCTGAGTGCGGCCCGGAGCAGAAAAGATTTCAGCAGCAAAGCTGGGCTATGATGCAAGGTGTTCTGTTTGTAGTAACATAAAAAAGGAAAAATGATGCCAGATATGAAGGACAAGCTATGTTTAATTGATCCTTATTGTAGCTAGGTTTTTAAAAACCATGATATCAGATTCTTGATGGATGTAACTAAAAATGCCAATCATTTCTTCCCAAGTGAGCACGATGAAACGTTAAACAGAACTGAGCATAATTAATCAGCAATATTTTTTGTGTGTCTCAACAGTACTTTAAAAACATAGTTTACTCACAGGATATGAAATGATATCAAGAAACAACTACCTGTGAGAATACATTCAAAGTTTCAATGTGATGTCAGAAATGATAAATATCTTTGTAATTTCTTTGCATTATGATTAAACACAAAGTTGAAGAAAATATTTCTTTCCAGGAAACATTCCAATTAATTAATGTATTTGAAAAAAATTAATTTGAAAAAATGACCAAGAAATAAATCCACTGCTCACGAAGAGTAGAGTTTGAATTTAAGGAGACTACAGTTTATGCTAACTCTTCAGTAGAATTCTAATAAAAATAAGTTTTTCATTACTACTTTTAAGCTTTTTCTAATGAACTCTGAATAGAATCACTGAAACATAGATCAGAAGAGAATATTAAAATGCTCAGTTGCTAATTCATTTAAGTCTGCAATATTTGAATATCTACAATGTCATTAAAACCTCTTAAAGTTTATTAACTTCACAAAAAATAAAATAAATGCTATTAGATACATTTTCCTCTATTAACCACAAGTTTGACCGTGTTAATTTTATTTTTGTGTTACAAAAAATAATGTGATAGATAATCAAATAGTGGTTAAGTGAAGAATATTTTAGACATATGAAGTACAGAATAAAACCTAGTTATCTAAGAAACTTGTGAGACTGTTTCAGAGAGAATATATATATATATAAAATCATATTCTATATGTATGTAAGAGGTGAATGTTCATGTTATATAAATGTTATGTAATATTTTTCAAATAAAAAATACCTATGAAATGTCTATGCTGTGGTAAGTGATATTATTGATGCCATTCCTGGCATTATACAGCATTATTAGAATTATTCCAGGTTTATGGTTTGTTTGTTTTATTCTCTTCAACTGTGGTGATAAAATGTTCTTTTTGGCCTTTCCATTAGTGAATCATCCATTCTTAGAAAGTACATTAAGTTCTTTTGGCTTTCAAAATATTAAATATCAGTCATAATATTAGTATAATAAAAATTACATCAATTACCTAAAAATTGGAAATGTAGGTCTCATTCTCTAGAAGAATTAGTATAATTAATTCTCATAACAAGAGTGGAAGTAGAAGACATAATTTCATTGTTATCTCAGTTATAGCTTGTGTATGTTTAAGAAAGTAATTTAGTTCAAATTAATTTTAGTTTATATAAAAATTTATTTATCTAACAAAAGAAAAGAGCCAAAGAGTATTCTTTTGTCCAATCTTAACTGAATAGGGGGTATAAATCATGTCATAAATTCTTTTTGCTCTATTCTTTGAACTTTTGCCTCTTCTTACCTCTTAATATGCTAACCCTTTCTGCAAGGAAAAAGGAGTTGTTGAGTCCTGGTTTACACCCTCCCATCCCATCAGAAAGGGAGGACCTTTGTCCCTCGTTGTTAGGAAAGGGAATACCTTGAGAGAGCTTGATTAGACCCTCCCGGTCTTGCAACAACCACGGGTTCATCCAGTCACTGTTTGTCTAAGAAATAAAAGTTGAAGCCTGAAATCGTTTTCTTAAGATCACATGAAATAGGTTTCCAAAGAGAGGAAAACAAAATGTCTCCTATCTAGAAGTCAACTAAAGATCCTAGACGGATGTCCTAATACCTGAAAAGGGGATTTTTGTATATTAAATAAAGACCAGTTCACTTTTATTTAATCAGGAAAAAAGATCCTAGACAGGTAGGGAGTGAGGCCAGGGAGATAAAAAAAGACTATTCTTATAGGTAATACCTACTTATAAGCCATCTCATCTCTTGAAGTTTCAAACTACTTTGATTAAATACTTGAGAAGTGACAGACATGGAGGACTCTGGGTTCTAATCTCACTTCTTTAATATCTTAGAAGAGAAATTCAGTATTTCTGATTCACTCACAAACTAACAATCTGATACATATTATGGGACTCTAAGGACTCCCCTGTTAAGGATGTCCCTCTAAGACTTAGTCAAATAGATTTTTCATCCCTGTAATTATGAATAGTCAGAGACTGTGGAGGCTCATAGCCACACCAAGTGGAGTATGGTGCATGTGAAGCTCTGCCAATCTTCAATGTACAATGGAGGGCATTCGGGGGAATGCGTGCATTCTGAGTTCTCTCACTAATGATCATTTTATGTCTGTGCCACATGGTGCTTTGGCTGACATGGGTTGAACATTTTCTTTCATGGCATCTGTGTCAGTCCGTGTAGACTAGAGGAAAAATTTTCACAAGGAAAAGGTTTATATACATGAGAAACAGGACATTGAGAAAACATCCCTGCCCAGTCCAGTTCAAAGTCATAAGTCTTATATTAACCCATATGCCCGAAAGCAGTCTGTAAAGTCTCCTTCTGACTCATGACGTCACAGGTCAGTGGGTGCAGAGTCCCGACGCTGCCAGTAGTCTCCCCATAGCTCCTCGCTTCCAGGGCTCAGGGTTCATCAACAGCATCCAGTGGTGGCAGAAGCAACTCATTGCTGGCCTCTCCTGCTTCAGAGATCTGGCTCCGTCAGGGCAAATCCGTGTGGCTTCTCCTCTGGCTCTTTCAGCTCCTCAGATGCTGCCATCTTGTCTTGTCCGTGATTCATCATCTCGGAAACTAACTCCCAACCACGGGGGAAGATAGCTTCTCATCTTCATGAGGGAAATATCGCGAGATTTCCCAGAAGTCTCAGGAGAAAGCCATGCCCACATAGAGGCCTCATTGGCTACTCAATGGCTATCTCCAGATTAACAGGCTAGACTCCACCCCTACATTTTAATAATAAAATTAAAATAAGCACATGACTGCCACAGCATCTTAAAAACTGTGAATTGAATTATATGATTTAATGTTTTTTACAAGAGTACTCAACATGGTTCCTTTATTTGCTTACAAAGAGTCAGAACACATTAGAGAAAACAGAAAAAATGCTGGAAATAATTGTTCTTCTGTATCATCACTTTTATTAAAATATTCCTTTCTACAGTTTTCGTACCCCCCTCCCGATATTCAAGACACTTTTGGTGTTCCAAATTCAAGACAATTTCAGTGTCCCAAAATACCATTGTCTGTCACATGTGACTAGTCTATACATTTGTTAACTACTCATTTAGAAATATTTTCTATTTAGGGGTTGCTGAAAAACATCTGTCTTTTTACATCTTTTATGAGTTAGATAAAAAATAATGGAGCATCACCTTTCATAAGATAGCAAAACGAAATACTTATGTTTAGAGATGTTTATAAAAATGTAAACTTATTTCAATAGCACAGCATATAAATAGACACAATTTCAAAAATAATTCTTAGTGTACAACTTCTGTTATTTATGGTTTTAACATATGGCACTCTTCTCCATTGTGAGATCGTAAGGCTTAGAAATTTTGCAGAGGACATTTAAGTACATTTTTTGATTCCATGATTGTTTGCAAATGATTATAATGCTGCTAGGAAAACACAGGAGCTTAAAGAAAAGACAATAAAATATGTAGACTAAATTTTCAAAATAAATTTGGAGACTTATTTTCAAAGTTGTCATATACAATAAGCATTTGAACAATTTGGAGCAGAATGAAAGACATTCATTTCCCATTGTCACAGTGGGAACATCATCTAGGTTTTCAAGATATCTTTTAAGAGAGAAAGTAACTAGAAACCAATTATAAGGCTCTACATATAACCTTCTCCCTGGGGTACTGACAACAGGGAAGTGGGTGAAGGGAGACATTAGACAGTGTAAGATATGACAAGAATAATACAAATTTATAAATTATCCAGAGTTCATGAGGGAGGGGGCAGGCAGGGAGGGGAACAAATGAGCTGATACCAAGGACATAAGTAGAAAGCAAATGTTTTGAGAATGATGAGGACAACAAATGTACAAATGTGCTTGACACACAATGGATGTATGTATGAAATGTGATGAGTCATATGAACCCTCAATAAAATGATTTAAAAGAAAGTAGCTAGGAAGAATTGACAGATGTGATACAGGAAGGAGGACATTACACAGGCAAAACAACCATGAGATGGTTTACCCCAGAACTCAAAAAACACAGGACCCCAGGTTTATTTCAACTCACAGTGACCCTGTGGGGCAGGTTAGACCCGCCCCGGTCGCTCTTTATGGGAGTAGAAAGTCTTATCCTTCTCCTAGTGGTTTCAAACTGCAAATTTTATGATAGCAGTTCAACGAATAACACATTATGCCAGCAGGACTCAGTAGAAAATATATAAAACAATTGCCAACTGTAGGGTTGTAAGCAGTCCAGCTAGTCTCTTTGAAAAACAACTTCCCTATCAGCGACATGGGCTAAGAGTAAAGACTGCATAGATTTGATTTCTGTGCATGAAAACAAAAGTAAAAGCTTGCCATCAAAACAGTTCCAACTCATGGAATCATTTGTGTCAGAGAAGAATGGTGCTTCTGCAGGCTTTTTAAGACTATGACCGTATAGAAGTTGATAACCCAGGTCTTTCTACTGAGGCACCTCTGGGAGGGTTCAAGCTTCCTGTCTTTGGCTGAGTAGTCCAATGCTTAACAATTTGCACTACCTAGGGACTTCTTTAGGAATACGAGTCAAAAGTAATTATGGGGTGTTTGTTGGAATTGGATGTAGACACGCTTCAGGGTATATTCAACTCCACAAACATGCATTTTGGGGAGCAGGTGGAATCTTTATTTTTGTACTCTATTTGCTTTTCTTTGACATTTCTTATTCCTGCAGACATACTATTGCCTAAGTGAATGAATGCTAATTGAAATTTTGCCTTGCATCCAACCCTCATTGTTTACTTAAAGCATTCAGTCACTTAAGCTTTTAATCTGTACAAGTCAACAATCCATGTATTTTGGTATAAAAAGGCTTTCTTATGTACTTTCCTTTTGTTAATCGTATTGTAAATTCTATGCCATTGCCTAAATTAATGATATAATTAATAGAATTACCAAATGTGCTGTGGATATTATTTATATAATTAAGTAATTCATGATTCTGTCTCTAAAATGGACCAGACATATTTATTTAAACTGTAGATATATGAACCGATTTTGAGATCGCACTTAATCATAAACCCAATTTGGGTCTGAGGCCGCTTGAAATGTGACAGAGAAGGAGCTGATTTCCTGGAGGGTAGTCGACTATGATGCTGTAAGTCAGAATAAGACAGAGAGAGTGAAGCTTCCTGGATCTTCATTTACTGGTGCGGAACCACTCAAAGTAAGGAGACACAACAGCAAAATCTAAGGCTAAGAACTGGAAATGTGTGAAGTGTGAATGTAGGAAAATTGAAAGTTGTCAAAAATTAAATTGAATGTACAAAGATCAATATCCTAGGCATTAGGGAGCTGAAATGGAATTTAGAATCAGAAAATCATATCGTTACTATGCTGGGAATCACACAATCGAGGAATGGGTGGCATTCATTAGCAAAAAGGGCATTGCCAATCAATCATGAAGTACAATACTGTCTGTGATAGGATTGTATCTATCCTGCTTCAAAGAAATCCATCAATACACATATTATTAAAATCTATTCACCAACCACAAAAGCTAACGATGAAGAAATTGAATAATTCTATCAACGACTTCAGCCAGAAACTCATCAAAGATGCATCCAAGATACCTTGATAATCATTGGAGATTGGAATGCAAAAGATGCAAAGAGAGGAGGGAACAGTAATTTGTAAATATAGGCTTGGTGTTAGAAACAAAGATGACGATCGCATTATAGTATATTAGTAATATATACAAAGTATATACAAAATAACCTCTGTGCTTTTCAACCCTTTAAGGAGTCTTGTGGGAGCTCTGGTGGCTTAGTAGATGACACATTAAGCTGCTGACTATGAGATCAGCAGTTTGAAACTATCCACCACTTCATGGGAGCTTTCTTTTTCTATAATGAGTTAGTCTCAGTCACCTACAGGATCAGTTCGACACTATCCCATAGGATCACGGTGAATCAGAGGGGACTCAATGGCCAATAAGGTGTACAGAACTCTGAGTCAGGTACCAAGTCAGTTTTACTGCCAAGAAGGAAGAAGCATCAGCTAACTGTGTGTCCAATCTCTGTGTGAAGTGGTGGCTTCAAGGACACCAGGATCTACACCACAGAGACCTTGAGACAGAATTGGGGGTGGGGGGGCTCCTGGCTCACAGACAAGTCAAGCCGACTATCTTTGCACAGGAGTCTGATTTAAAGAGTAGGGTGCCCTTTGGGAATTTATTAGAACTAAGCGGGCTTGGTAGTATTTGCTTGGCCAGGAAAGAAGCAAGAGAGTTATGTGACTGACAGACTGAGGACCAGAAAGAGATGTGCCTGCTGGTGGCATGGCAGAGAAGAGGGACTGCTTAATGTTTTTTTATCCTATCCTGACTCCTTGTAACTTGTTAACTCCCCTAACCACCCTCCCTCCATAATAGTTTTATAAAAAGTTGTTAACTTCCCTAACCACCCTCCCCCACATTGAGTTTTATGTGGCCACTGCAATGGATTATCAACCCCAGAAGAGGAGTTCTATGGGAAGGAGAATCGGTGTCAGAAAGGGATAAAGAAGGATGGAGGAATGTTTGACATCCTTGGGCAGATTATAAATATATATATATATATATATATATATTTATATTCAGAAAGAAGGTGAGAGAATTGGGTTTCTCATATTTAGAAATGGAATACACAGTCTCTGAGTACACAGAGATAGCAGATTGTTTTTCCACAGCTGGTGCTGGAGCAGGCAGACTACAAGCTAGGAGTGAAAGTCACTAGGAGAGTCAAAGGATACGTGTACATGCCAGCCCTAGAAGGTGACAAACTGGGCAGTTTAGAGTAGAGACATTCCAAGTCTGGATGTTGTTCCATGCCAATGAAATGCACAAACAACTTTACATTTTAAAAGAACTTTAAAGAGACATAAAATGGTCCCGAAACTCGTGGAAAGGTGGGAATTTCACTTATATTGAAGAAAATATCAATTTAACCACACATACGCTTTCTATTATGTCACACTGCCCAAAACTTGAGAGAGCCGAACCATATATTCTGTTGACAAGGCTATGGAGAATAAGCACTCTCCTATATTGCTAGTGAGGATGCACAAGAGTACAATCTCAATTGACAGGAATTTGGCAAAGTGTAGTCGGTGCCTTTATGCCTCTACTCTTTGCTCAACAGTTCCATTTTCAAACATTCAGCCAGTTAGTGCACTCCAAAAATGCCAGAAGAAGAAGATGAGGAGGAGGGTCAGAGGAATGGGGGACAGGGGTGGAGGGGAAGGCAGACCACGCATATATTTATCATAGTGTGTTTTAACCTAGTGAACAATGTTAGAAATAATACATTGCATATGTAGGTGAGAAAATAATGGTATACACACATAGTAGAGTCTTTGGAAGAATTGGATGAATTATTTTAACCGATACAAGTGCCCAGGAGATACATTGTCAGGTGGTCATAAAAAGATAGGAACCAGAAACATAGGGAATCCAGGACAGGTGATTCCTTTAGGACCACAGGTGAGAATGGTGATATCAGGAGGGGGGAGGGAAGGTGGGATAGAAAAGTGGAACCAATTATAAGGACCTACATATAACCTCCTCCCTGGGGTATGGACAACAGGGAACTGGGTGAAGGAAGACATTGGACAGTGTATTATATGACAAAATAAAAATAACTTATAGATTATCAAGGGTTCGTGAGGGAGGGGGTGGAGAGGGAGGGAGAAATGAGGAGCTAATACCATGGGCTTCAGTAGAAAGTAAATGTTTTGAGAATGATGACGGCAGCAAATGAACAAATGTGCTTGATATACAATGGATGTGTGTATAGATTGTGATGAGAGTTGTATGAACCCCCCAAAATGATTTTAAAACACAAATACAAAAGAGTATGTATAGATTATCCTGCATCATGCAATGAAAGAAGAGACAATAGGACCACAGACTTACGTGCACGCATTTCACTTTCACAAAAAGAAGCAAAAGAAAACCAGAAACTACTGGCATTGTCCAGGGAATCATTGGACAGTTGTGGATTGGGGAATAAGGAATAGTTTGAGTTGATCTTTTATATCGTTTCCATTTGGGGAAGCATATTGCAGTTTTATAAAAGGACATTAAAACCAAATAAACAAGGGTGTCCAAAAAAATAAAGCCTCATGAGCTCATCAAAAAGAAACCCCAAACCAAAGCCAAAAATAAACAAAAAGTAACCTTATTCACTTTTGCACATGGTATTTTGACTATTAACCCTGAGTTTAAAGATGAAAAAGAACTGCAAACAACTATTATATTCTAATTCATGGGTTTATTTTTGCTGTGTTAGTTGTTTACAAACCTGAGCTCTTTGCATATGAATTAACAAAAAAACAACACAAAACAAAAGCTAACACCCTCCACCACCCCTCTCGACCAGGTCAATTGCCATCAAATTGATTCCAAATCCTAGCGACCCTAAGTTAGGCAGAACAGGGCATCTTCAGAATAATTCCAATAATGTAAATCTTTATGGACGCAAGCAGCTTCATCTTTTTCTTATGGAGCGGCTGGTAGGTTTGAACCACTGACCTTGCAATCAGGAGCCAAGTTTGTCACTACTGGGAAAAGGAGTTACAGATTTTAACAGAGAAAAGATGGCTAGCAAGAGCCATATATTGCTAGGCTGACATTGAAATTATAGTATGAAATCGTGGGTTAAACATACAGATGTAGAAGTAGGCACACTTTTGTGGTGGTGATTTAGATATAGATATGGGTAGAGATAAAGTCACAGAGAGCAAAAGTCTTCAAGTAGCAATCAGCACATGTAGAACTCAAATTTTGATTTATAAATGACATTACCTATTAAAAGGAATATGGGTTTCTTAGAGAAATAACAGTTCTAGTTCAGGAAGCACCCAAGATGAACTGGGAACATTTTGTTTTGTTTGAAAGTAGAACTTATAAAAAATGACACATACATGTCTGACGAACATAATGTGAGCTTGAAAGGGCTTATTCTGGCCAAATCTTGGAAAATTTGAGCAACAAAATTAATAATAACAACTGAATACAATCCAGTCAGTGAAAGTCCTTTTTTGTTATTTATTGATTTAAATAACTGATGACTTAAATTATGAATTTAAACATGAATATGAAAGTGATAAAGCTTTCAGACAGTAGAATATAACCTAATGAATGCAGAGAAATATTAGAAATTAGAATATTAGAAAATATTAACTAAATATTAGAAAACTATAATTTTAGTAACAATTGATTCAGACAAGAATCAACAGAGGATACTAAAAATAACAGATGAAAAAAATGAAAAGAGAGTAAAAAATAACAGATGAATGATAAGAAACAATCATATTTACATACTTTCAAAATATGTCTGTATAAATTATATATTACAAAGGGGAAAATATTATGTTAGCAATGAAAACTTTGGCAGCCAGTGACAATATTAACATCACCACCAATAAGCTACAGGCCAGATATCATGTGCCTCTTGATATGAGGTGCCTAGAAGGCTATATCATTACTTTTGGAATTTTTCAAACATTTATAACCTAAATATCTGCAAAAGGAAAAATCAACAACTTCCAAAATAAAGATAATTACACTGGTTTGTGCTCCTCAAATATATTAGACTCTACAGAAAAACAAAAAATAAAGACTGAGGAATTAAAGACAAGAAAACTCAAATACAATATATGATCTTTGATTGAATTTTAAACCAGGAACAATATTAACAACAACAAAGAGCTATAAAGGACACTACTAGAACAGATGAGGAATTTTGATTATCCACTTTAGATTAAATAATAGTAATCAATCAATTTAGTTTCATGATTTTGATCATTGTACTATGATTATGAAAAAGAATATTTTTCCCGTGTTGAACAGTGGGTGGTTTTAAACTGCTACTGTTTACTTAGCAACCCAACTCCTAAGCCAACACCACCACCAGGTTTGACTTAATTTATCTCTACCACCCTGGTGTAAACCGGGAGGAGTGGAAACACTTGTGGATGAAGATCGAGCATGACCGTCTTCAGTATGGAGTCAGACTCAATGTAAAGAAGACCCAAATCCTCAGAACTCATGAATAGGCAAGAGCATGATGAATGAAGAAAAGTTTGAGGTTGTCAAGGATTTGGTCTTGCTCGAGCACAATCAATAAGCACAATCAAAACTAATGGAATAAGCCGTGAAAAGATCAAAAGACATGTTGAATTTAAATCTACGACACAAGAATTCTTTGAACTATCGAGTGAGGATGCTACTTTTAGGACTAAGTAAATGGTATTTTTCCATTGCCATATATGCATGTGAAAGTTGGACTTTGGATAAGGAAGAGTGAAGAATTGATGTATTTGAATTGTGGTGCTGGACAAGAATATTGAAAATATCATTGAGTGCTCAAATGTCATTGACTGCTACGACCCATGTGTCATAGAAAAAGTCTGGCCAGAATGTTCCTTAAAGGCAAAGATGTCAAGAGTTCCTCTTCCATACTTTGGACATATTGTCAGGAGAGGCCAGTCCCTGGAGGACATTATGCTTGGTAAAGTGGAGGAGCAGCAAAAATGAGAAAGGTGCTCAAAGAGATGAATTGACACAGAGGCTGCAACAATGGAGCTGGGCATACAATTTATGGGTGGCACAGGACTTGGTTCTTTCATGCATTGGGTTGCTATGGATCAGAATCAACTCAATACCATCTGAAAACAGCATCATTTCCTCCCTTAGGGTGGGCCCTTAGGCATAGTGGTGAGGTGAAACTCTTGTAATGGACATAGATTCAGACAGTCCATTTTGTCATCCACTAGCATGATAGGTGATTGGAAACATGACTTTGAGTAGCATGAATGGAAAGTCATGACCAAAAAATATGAAGAAGAGTGTGTGAATGGACCTCTGGGGATGGCCACAAAGTAGGTATAGATATCTTTCTTTTTTTCATGTATGAGCCCAGGAGCATCAAGGAGATGTGGAAAATGTAGATGTTAGGTTGATCCATTCTGTTTTCAACTAGCCTCTGCCTAATCTTTCTCAAGGCTTTCCAAAGGAAGCTGCAAACAGAGTAACCTTGGGGCCAGGGATGCACACAACATATAGGTCTAAGGGCATGGACTTTCCATCCTGATTTAAAAACTGCCCTTGCTGAGTGTCCAATCTGTCATCGACTGAGACGATGATTGAGTCTTATTATGGCATCATCCCTCTAGAAAATAATTGGCCACTTGGCGGAAATTTGGTAGTATATGTATCTTCCACCCCAAGGGCAGTAATAGGCGTGATATATATTATGGTTCTGGATTTATTGTCCCTTCCTTCGATGCCTTGGACAGTATCCCAAACCATACAAGAACTTAGATGTAAAATGGTATAATGAAGTAAGTAGATTTAAAGAGCATACCGTATATACTTGAGTAAAAATCAACCCAAATATCAGCTGAGGCACCTCACTTTGCCACAAAAACTGGGTAAAAATGTGCGGAAAAGAGGCTTACACAAAAGTATGTATGGTAAATTATTTTCTCATAATTCCGGAGGCTAGAAGTAGGCTATCAGCTGTGTCAATACCTTCTGATTGATGACAGAGAAGCTGCCCCTTTCTCCTCGCTTCTAGGGCCTTCTAAGAATACTTGGCTTATAGGTATATTCTCCTAAGTTGTTTGTATTCCCATTGTATGTGACTTTTTGCATGTCTGTTTTTCTCATATATGTGACTTTGTTTTTGTGTCTGTTTTTCTCCTGTGTAAGACAGCACTGCAAATAGGCTAGGAATAGGACCTATCCATAAAGGATAGTCATAAAGACTAAATTAACAATTTATAGGACCCTCCATGAAAAACTCTGATTTCCCTATGCAAGGTTTTGAGTAGAGGACTTCATGTACTCAGAGTACTTATGAGTAGAGGACTTCATCATATCTCTTTTGTAAGCATAATTCAATACATAGCATGTACCATCTATCAAAATTGAAGACATGCCCAGCAATTGTACCTTTACATTTCTACTCATCAGAGTGTATATACATACTCCCTTACCAACTTTTGCAAAACACACCTAGCCTTTTTTCTTGTAATATCACAAACTAGAAATAATTCCAAAGTCATGTAAAAGTAAAAAGAATATGTAAATTACAGTAGAGGAAAACATAAAAACTTGAAGTTATCAGTGATCTGTTTCTATCCATGGAAGGAGCAGCAAGAAATCATGATATTGTGCATTAAACAAGTCGGCAAAAGATCTTTTTAATAGCTTAAAAGACAAAAAATGACACTTTGATGACTAAGGTGCACCTGACCAAAAACATATTATTTTTTTAATAAATTGTAGATTGGGCAATGGATTGCATTTCAGGTTATCATTTTTATATTCCACAAGCTGAACTTCTAGTCAGATGCCTTACTAGCTTATCTACACCCCCCCCAATCTTATTTTTTGCCTCATGAGGACCACCAGTTTTACTTCACTCAAGTCTATCATCCAGTCTATTGTGCTTTCTTAGTTCCTTTTCTCACTCTAACCCCCACCCCACAACAACAACACCCAATACTTCAAAGTTTGATTTGGTATGAAGTCTTTATCTTGTTTTATTTTCCTTTATAACAGCACTGTCGTCCAACATTTGAACTTTGTGTGATTGGCTAACTTCACTCAGCCTAATATTCTTCAGATCCATCTATGCCATGAGGTGCTTCATTGCTTTACCATTGATTTTTAGTAATGCATACTGTGGTAGTTACATGTCATCTTAAAGAATAAGAGTGAAGGCATAAAGCTTAGTTTGTCAAAAAGGTGCCTGATGGTATCTCTTGGTGGACGTGGCCTTCTCATAAGGACGTTCTGGGAACCTCCCTCTCTCTCTGCCTTCCTGTTGACAAGCCACAGAGAGACTTATTGACTCTTGTGAGAGACCCTCTCTCTGCTTCACTTTCCTGTTGGCAAAATATGTGGCTGAGACAGGCCAGAGCCTTGGATATGCATCTAAGGCCATTGGATGCACAAGACTTTGCACCTGCCAGCTGGTGACCTTCCTGCATTTTGCATCCTTGCATCTGGTTGTGTGAGTCTGAAAAGAGACTTATGAACTAGGATCGGACTTATGGACTTGATCTGGACTGGGCTAGGAGGTATGCTTGATATATAATTACTTCTTGATATAAAGCTCTCTCTTAAACATAAGAGTGTCCCTGGATTTATTTCTCTAGTCAGCCAGATATAACACACGGAGTTATTCCATTGTGTGCATATACCAGAGTTTCTTTCATTCTTCTACTGATGAGTTTTGAAGTTATTTCTATCTTCTTGCTATTGTGTACAGTGTTGCCATGTGCACGAGTGTGCATATGTCTGCTTAAGTTATTGCTTTTACTTCTGTAGGCTATAAGCCCAGCATAAGACTGCTGGATTAGGTGGAATTTCTATTTCCAGTTATGTGAAGTAGCTCCAACTGCGTTGAACAGTGGCTGTGCATATTTGCAGTTTCATGAGATGTGTAAGAGGATTCTAATCCCTGTACAGCATATCTAGCATGCATTTTCTCTTTTTGTTATCTTGACTGGCATTGCTGGTGTGATGTTGCAACTCATTATTGCCTTGATTACATTTTCTGGGTGGCTAGTGATCATGAGCATGTCTTCATGTTTGTTGTCCATTGAGCTGAGTTCTTTGGTGAACTGTCTGTTCGTGTCCTTGGCCCATAAGACATGCAGATGGCTCATGACTGTGCAGTGTTTGGGATGTGTCAAATAGGAGGCAAGTCAGCAGCAACTAGCAAGAGGCAAATGACAAAATTCTGTGAAGCAGTAAACATGAATTATTAGAAACATATGCATAATTCTGATAAGCATAATGCTGAGCAGAAGTATATAGACACTACTTTTAGATTATCCTTTTCAGTATATATATATATATATATATATATATATATATATATAACATAATTTTACAGACACATGCTTATAAGGTAAATCATAAAAAGTTAAAAGAAATAATTTATATAATTCAGGTTACTTGTTATTTTTTGAGAAAAGTAGTCATAATTATCGCAGGGTCTTATAGAAGTTTTTTCAGGTTAGTGGCTTTGTTTTATTCCTGAATCTTGAGAGTTTTTTGAACAGACATTTATTCTATGAATGGTGCCTTCCCTATGTCATGCATTTGCTTTCAATGTGTACTAGAGATCACAATGCAATGAGATTAAAATTCAAAATAGTTTAAGTAGCTATGTAATTCTGTAATATTTGAAGTCGTGCTAATTGCTGGGGAACATTTTTGTTATTAAGGTGTGCTTTAGTCTGGGTAGACTAGAGAAACAAACACATAGACTCACATATGGAGATAAGGGTACGGTTTATATACACGAGAGGAATAGGACATTAAGAAAGCATCCCAATCCAGTCCAGTTCAAAGTCAAAAGTCTGATATTAGCCCAGATGCCCGATACCAGTCTTTAACGTCTCCTTCCAATTCACGAAGTCATAGGCCAGTGGATGCAGAATCACGGCGCTGGCAGGGGCCCCATGGCTCCTCACTTCCAGGGCTCAGGGTACGATGGTGGTAGAAACAACTCAGCGCTGACAGGGATCTCCACATGGCTTCACCAGCTTCAGCGATCTGATTCCATCAGGGTAAGGCCGTGTGACTTCTCTGGCACCCCCAGCTCCTCAGATACTGCCATCTTGTCTTGTTCGTAGTTCATTTTCTCTGAGACTAAATCCCAACAACTGGGGAGATAGCTTCTCATCTCCACGAGGGAAATATCGGGAGATTTCCCAGAAGTCTCAGGAGAAAGCCATGCCCACACGGAGGCCTCATTGGCTACTCAATGGTAATCTCCAAATTAACAGGCCAGACCCCACCTCTACATCTCAATCGTGAAATTAACATAAGCACATAACTGCCACAAAGTGAATCCAGAAACACAGAAGAACCAGAGTGACATGGCAAGAACTAGAATCATAGGACATAGGTTAGTTTCTCATAATCTGGAAGATAGAAATCCAAATCAGGATATCAGCTGTGTGGATACCGTCTGAGAGCTTTAGCTACTAGTGCCGACTGGCAATATTTGGCTTGTAGGTGTATTTGCCTTGTATTTTCTAGGTAGGAGCTGAGATGACAAAGTGAGACAGTGTCATGTGGGAGCTTCAGCCATAGATGCCTTTAGAAAAAAAGAGAGATCGGAAAACATACCCTGGATTCTCACTCCAAATCTCTAGCCAGCATCTTCCAAGTGCCAAGCAATATAAGCCACTGGACAAGAATCTGGGAAATCTAGTTTTTAGAAAACATCCCTTTGTGACCTGTAATATAGTTGAATAAAGAAAAGATTAGAGGATAGATATCAAAGTAAAGAGAAAAAGGATCAAAGCACAAGGCCAGCTTTCTTTTCTATCTCAATTAACCTTCCCCTCCCACTCCAAGCTCATGAGTAAAGTAGAGTAGACATTATTTCATGTAATTTAGATGGTTCGTGTTGGGATCATTTATTTTTAAATGTTATATTTATTATTTGTTTCCCCCCAAATAAATTATCCTGAACTTGGATAAACACACACTTGATCTTTCAGTTAGTATAAGTATAAATAAGTAGCATTGCACTGAAAGGATTATAAAACAAGCTGAAATCTGGGAGGCAAAGAAAGATGTCTATTATCTTATAGGATTGGTTAAAACGCATAGAGTAGATGAATGTGTGAAGTGTCTAAAAATAAGGATATGCCTTAGTATTGCCTGTTAATGCTCATAAGGGACATTGATTTGAATGATAATTCCAATTGTTGGTTTTGCTAATGTCTGAATTGTGCTTTCAGAAATCAGTTCTTTTGTTATATAAAATAGCAGCTTATAATTAGGGGGGGGGATTCACATTTGAAACAAAAGAGTTGATTTCTAATTCTAGATGGTAGAAAAAATAGATAGTACCATGAAATTTAAGACCAAAAAATGCAAAAGAAAAGGGAAAATGTGGGGCTGATGTTTCATTTTAATATGTATGTGCTGCAAAGTTGGTATTCTCCTTCCTATTCTATATTTTTAATTTTAATATTTTTATCCATCCCTATATAACTTAGAAAGAAGAATGTATATCAAATTTTGCTGGTGAAGATTATCATATTTCTTACAATATCTAGTCAGTGTTATTCAATAGGGGTTTCTGAAATGGTGGAATAGTTCTTTATTTATTCTAATATAGTAGTCCCAAGCCATACGTAGTTAGCTTTTGAGCCCTTGAAATGTGACTATTGTTTTTGAGAAACCTAATTTTTATTTTATGAATATCAATTACTTTGAAGTTAAATTTAATTAACCCACAAGACCAGTGACTACATTTTTGGGGAGCATAAACCATTACACCATTGTTATTATGCCAAATTGATGACAGTATATTTTCTTTTTTGGGAGGGGACATCACTGCCCTCTGGGGGTCATTGGAGCTACCCAGTCTTGCTCCTGGAGAGCTGCAGCTGGATTTGAACCGCCAAGCCAGTGGCCCACAGTCCCGCACTCAACTACTACGCCACTGGGGCTCAGCCTCGCAATATATTTTCATTCCACTCATATCTTCCTCCTACAATGAGCAATTTCAAGAATGGCAGTTTGGGAGCACTGAGGTAAAACATTTATTATTATGATTATTTGTCAATCAGAACAACCAAGTCATCTGTGATGAGGTAACAGTCAGATCTATATGTTCACGCAGTCTTTAAGTATACTCTCATCACACTTACCAACATGATTAGGCTCCAAAGATCATCATGTTATTATGTAAAAACTGGCATTGTGTGAAAATGGAGGATGACCACCTCAGATCACAAGGCGAATCATATAATGATGTAACTTGGAAGTAACATAATGACATCATTATAATATGTCAAACCACAGAGTGTCATGGATCAGACAAGTTGGTACAGACCATTAATCCGCATGACTCTTATCTCACCCTCAGCATTTATTGCTACTAGACAGATGTTAGTGCACAAAATATTGTAATACTATTGTCAATGTGAGATGTCACATAACCAGACAGTGAAGAATAGATGCACTCAGAATTCGTGTGCCCACAATTCTAGGGCTAAGAAAGGCATTTGTTATTTACCTTATGTTCTTAGGCATTCTTGTGCAATGTAGACGGTTAAGTACTGGACTCTTAAGTGAAGAGGGGGGTGGTATGAACCCAAGCAGAGGTTCCTTAGAAGAAAGGTCTTCTGAAAGGACCCAGCCTTGAAAACCCTGTGGATTGCAGTACTTCTCTGCAACATGGGGCGGGTGGGGGGGCAGGGTGTGTGTCAGCAGGAGTGAGAATTGAGACTACAACTTGGAGGATGCTTTAGGGTAGATTATGAAGCCATGTGGTAGCCCGGGTGACACAGTGTTAAGCCTTCTGCTATGAACCAAAAGGTTGGTTGTTCAAACATACCAAGAAGCTCTGGGGGAGGAAAGACTTGGTGATCTGCTCCCATAGAGAGTGTGGCCTAGGAAATCCAATAGGGTAGTTCTCTCCTGTCACCTGGAAACAAAAATTCAACGGGGCAGCACTGAACCAACCCAGCATAACTCTGCCCCTGACACACACACACATATGTTCTGATAGCCTTTCAAGAACGCAGACAACCCTATTATAATTGATAATGGGAAATTAAAAGCCAAACAAAGCTAAAAGATGCAAGTTGGGTTTCTTTTCATTCATTCAGAAAGCACCCACCCACCTACTGTTGACCACCTCTTTTTGGTTCCCATTATCTTTTGGCCTCCCTGCAAACTGATCTTCCTGATCCCATGCTTGTCTCCTGATATCTCTCCCTAACATTCTAGTCAGTGTGTTTGCCTCAAACTTAACAAAAATTATGAGTACGGTGCAGGGCTGGGCAATGTTTGCTTCTGTTGACCTTGGATTACTATGAGTCAGAACTGACTCAATGGCACCAATGACAACTGGTCAGTGTGATTCTTTGAGCGCAGTCCTGTGCTTAGTTCCACCACTGACTTCATTTTATTCGCAGTAAAAGTCAATTTTTGCAGTGGTCCTCTATCTTCTGCAGCCCTCATTTTTCAAAGTGCATCTGTAGGTTTTCTACTCTGTGCTCCCTCTGCCTCAGCTGCACGGTCCTTCTTTGGTTGCACCAGTGGATTCTGATGCCGGGGCTTGCCTATGAGAGTGTTCAGTACTCCGCTCCATTGAGTCTTCTTTCAAGCATTACCTGCTCAAAGAGGCTCCTTTGACTACTGTCCTCAGTAAGCTCCAGCCCACCTGATTTCCCCAACTTTACTCTGTTTGGTTCCTTCTTCCCCAACCTCCACATGGTTCTCCTCAGCTTCTAACATACTCGATAATTGACTTATCTATTTACCAAATGAGTTATTAATTATCCACTTCCCTCTCAATGCAAACTTAAAGGAGGCACATTTTTTTCTTTTTACCTTCCACCATCTTTCAAACACTTTAATATATCACCTTGCACCCAGTAAGCACATGGTAGAAGTGTATTGAACACATGAGCACGTTTATTAATTAATGCTAGGTATCCTTGGTGTATATATGATATATACTCACAGATCGCCACAGAATGAGTTTAATGAACGACATTTTTGTGAGTAAATAGATTTGATTGTTAATGCAACATGAAAATTGCCAAGTCAGAGTGTTTTAAATGGAATGTCATAAAGTTCCTTTTGTGGATATTAATATATTTCAATGTGTTTTAATTGTAATATAAAATCATAGATGTGTTCAATTGGGCTGAGATAATAATATTAGAGAAAATTCTAATTTTCTCGATGCCCAAGTCCTTCCATTTTTAATTTTAATACTTATGGCACTTCATTAAAATGCATGTTGTATTTAATTTTCCAGGAAATTTCAGCGCATAAATGAAGAATGTATATTCAAAGCAATTTCCAGTTAGACTAGTTGAAACTTTTTAATGGGAAGCAATAGAGCCTGTGTCTTCGAGAGGTGAGGCAGTTTTCTGTGGGGGGGTTGTTTTTGTTTTTTGCGTGCTTGTATGAGGTCAGTGTATCCCAGAATAATCAGGATCCCCTTGCTCAGTGTGCCTGTTTCCTAACCCTTTTATCACATTCTGTACCCTATCTAAGTTGCTGATATTGATTTCCAAGCCCTAAAGTTGTCATAGTATTCTCATAACACTTGACCACTGATGGCAGTTGGAGGAGGAAAACGTGTCATTTTTAGAGCCTCCTTTCTTAAAGGAATTAGATCGGTGACAAATTTAACTTGGAGCCCATAATAAGCCTGTGATTTTTTCCCCTTGCAATTCCTTTTAAGTGGTTATTTCTGATTGTGTAGTCATGGAAATCTTGTTTTATCCTTAAAGTTATTCTATAATTATCAATGTTAAATTTAGAGTCTCTCTCTCTCTCGCTCTCTCTCTCTCGCTCTCTCTCTCTCTCTCTCTTGTCCTGAAGGTCAAGTTCTCCCTTGTCTTCTTGGAAAGACTGTTTGACAGACAACCTTGCGAGGGAAGCTGCTATTTCCAAAAATTTCATGTTCCACCTTTGAAACTTGCTGCCACCCAACCTTCAAACTCACTGCCATCGAGGCCACCCTGAGCCTAGAGAACAAGGTCGAATTGCCCTAGTGGGGTTCTCTGGCTGTCACCCTTTATGAGAGTAGAAAACTCAAAGCCTCGTCATTCTGCCTGCAAGGGTCTGGTGATTTCCAACTGCATGAGTGTTACTCATTACGGCACCAGAGAGCCCGGCACATAATGATTATGTCTAATTCAGTTCTATATTCCCTGTAGGACTTAGCAAACTGTCCCAGTAGCACAGAGGTTAAGTGCTTGACTGCTGACTAAAAAGGTTGGCCATTCAAATCCATCAGTTTCTCTCAGGGAGACAGCATGTCAGCCTGCTTTTATAGAGATGTGCAGCCGTGAAAAGCTTCGGGAGCAGTTGTAGTCTGCCCTGCAGGCTCGCTATGAGTCAGAATACATTTAACATGAATGGGTTTGGTTTGGGTTTCTAGAATTTAGCACCAAAGAGATACTCTGTTCTAGCTATCTCCTTGATTATAAAATTGCTCATTATCTTTGGCCCAGAATAGATGTGTGCTTCCGAACGAGCCTCTTCTCCCTCTGCTTGCTTTATAACCAGGGGGGGTGGAGGTTATGGACCTAGTAAATTCATAGTAAGTAGTCTGCCTGTAACTTGTCCTCTCTACTGATGCATAAGCTGTTCCCATATCTGCCAGAATCGGTCCTGGGCCTCCTTCCAGCTCAAAAATGGCATTGTGACCCGTGGTTAAGAATTTGGGTTTTGACATATAATTGCTGAGTTACCCTGTCTCTTTACAGTGACATAAACCAAGCAAAGTTTCTTACTCTTTCTGCTTCTCCCCTCCATTTCCACCATCAACTGTAAATGAAGGAAAATAATTGCACCACTTCATAGGGTTGTTGTAGGGATTATATAAATGAGTACTTATTAAAAGCTTAGAACTCTACCTGACTCACTGTAGTGCTCCATCAATACTCTTACTACTAATAAAGTAGATACACAGGCATTTGTTATTTTGCTGTTATCTTTCTGGTTTCGTAAGCAGAGTTCAGTATATAATTTTATTTATACAGTTTGACTTTCATTTTCCGCACTTGTTTTTGACCAAACCATGAGCTAAGGACAAATCCTTTTACTCAGTCATCTGTTCAACCTAGCATAGGGTTTAATATTCATTAATTCGATAAATATGGCGGGGATGAGTGTGAGTCAAAAAGTTCATGAAAAAAACCCATTATATTTCAAGACCTCTTTCCAAAAGCTTTTTGAAGGCCTCTCATATTAGTTGGAATGAATGCATGAATAAATTGAAATATATTTCTACGGAAATTATCAGCCCCCGTAATGATTAGTTTCTAATACCAACTCAAGAAATCTCATGATTACTTTAAGGTATTGTGTTCAAATTAGTTATCTTGATGGCATAATTTATCAAGGTCAGGAACTGGGTAACTCATATAACTCAATATCATGTCTGCTTCAAGATTCACCCTATGAAACAGATACTGTTAAGACATGAGCAACATGAGATACAAAAGAATAAAATATTTTCACACTTGGCACACAGGAACTCAAGAATATAACATATTTCCACTGACAATTCATCCAACTGACCTGTATAATTCTACATAGAACATGTCCAAGAACAATAGAATGCTTTAGGGCTGAGCCCTGGTGGCGTAGTGGTCGAGTGTGGGACTGTGGCCCACTGGCTTGGCATTTCAAATCCAAAATCAGCTCTCCAGGAGCAAGGCTGGGCCTCTCACTCCCATCAGAGAGCAGTGATGCTCCCCCCCAAAAAGAAAAGTATGATTCTTTAGGCATTTCAATGTTTCATATTGAAATCAACAATGTTTAAAGTCTTTCAGTATTTCTAGACAATAATCAGGGCCTGATAATACACGTCTATCAATTTCCATAGAAAAATAGGATATTTGATTATTTTACCAATGAACTGTTGTACAGCAAACCCCTAATGATGAAACAAATCACCTTAGACTATTGGAGTCTTATAGCTCATCTGTGTTTACGGTCCATTCTCTGACTTTAGAAAATCATGCATATGTTCCTATTACCCTTAGACTTTAGAAAGTAAATGAATTCTAGGATCCTTCTTCCAGGTATCTCAAATGCTCTCTCATTTAACTTTGAGTTGTAGAGCTCTACTTCTAGTTTCCTAGAAATACACCTATGAAATAGTATCCAGAAAAAGCGTATGTTTGAATGAATTTCTGCCTGTCATTGTTTGAGTTTTCCATTCCTACATTCTTTCCCCCTCTGGGCATATGCCACACAAGGCCAACACTCAACTTCAGAGGATATCACTGACACTGAGGTCTAGGAAAGGACAGCATTCACTGGCTGACCCCTTCATATTTGACCATAAGTTGAATATTTTTATGCCATGGTTTTCCCCCCAGAACATAACTCATCAGCTTTTTAAAGTTCATAAAATAAACAACAAAATAAAATCAAGTATGGATAAGATGAACTCCAAATTTAAAGAAAAATAATACAGCTCATAAAATGGAGCTATCCTTTTGGTCTTCGCTTTTTAGCAGCTAGTGGGCAAAGGAGAAATCCTTATTTACTCACATAACATCCTCCATACATTGCAAACAAATCCATTGCTTTTGGAAATACAACAAATTATATAGCTCTAAAATGTCGAAATCTTGCTATTGTTAATTAAGTTTATCACAGAAGCAGACACTGATTGCTACCATTATCATTAGGGGCCATTGAGTTAGTTCTGTCCCACAATGACCCTGCACACAACAGAACAAGACACTGCCCAGTTCTGGATCATCTTCACAATTATTCGTATGCTTGAGCCCATTGTTGCAGTCACTGTGTCAATCCATCTTTTTGAGGGCCAGCCTCTATTTTTGTTGCCCGTCTGTTCTATCGAGGATGATATCGTCCGACAGGGACTGGTCTCTCTTGACTTATCAACAGGTCCAGAGTACATGAGACGAAGTCCTGCCATCTTTGCCTCTAAGGAACACTCTGGCGTACTTTTTTCCAGGACAGATATTTGTTCTTTTGACATTCCATGGTAGTTTCAATATTCTTTGTCAACAGCAAAATTCAAATGAATCAGTTCTTCTCTGACCTTCATTATTCAATGACCAACTTTCACATGCCTATGATGTGATTGAAAATACCATGGTTAGAGTCAGGCATACCTTAGCCCCCAAAGTGACACCCCTGTGCTTTTCACCACTCTAAAGGAGTCTTGGGCAGCAGATTTACCCACCACAATGTCATTGGAGCTCTTCACTGCTCCTTCTATGAGCATTGATTGTGGATCCACCTAAGGAAAAAAAATCCTGGACAACTTCAATGTTTTCTCCATTTATCATGATGTTACCGACTTGTCCAGTTGTAAGACACTAGGCAAGATTTAAATATGATATTTATTGGGGTAAACGATTATGGTGGGGAGAAAAACTGAGAGAAGCTGGGAGAGCTTTCAAACAACAATATATGTTAAGGCCCTGTGGTTTAGAGATGGAAGGAAGAAGATTGGATAAGAAATGTCTTTGACTGCAGTCTATTTTTCAGAGTTTCAGGAAATATGATGGGGGTAGGGGTTGTTTGAAAGAAGATTGCCCATTAGAAGATTTCTGTATTTTGCAGGAATAAGTACACTTTAATGTCTATGCTGTCCACCATTATTGGCTAAATGCAGCCTTTGGGATGTCCAGTGATGGTTTCAAAGATTAATAACCGGGATCATTGATCAGTTATGTTCCCCACAATATGAAATCTATGAGCAACATTTTCATGGCTGCTGCACCTAACCCTCATTTTGTGGCTCTGAAAAGAAGATGACTAGTAAATGTAAATTATTTACTTGAGTCAACTTGAAACTTTGTGTGCCTTGGACACTAATACTTCTCTATTGGTTTAAACTTCATGGCCTAACAGATGATATTGGCTAGGATCTTTATCCATTTTACTCATGCTATTTGGAATTGGCATTCTGTTGAAGGGTCTAAACACATCAGAAATGAAATATGATATGAAGTGCAAGAAAAGCATATTTAGTAATAAAAATATATTTGTGGAGGGCAGCGAGGGATGGGGAATTTTACAAAGAGTTGTCATCTCCTTGCAGACTGCAGATGAGAGCACCCTAAGTTATGTGCATTTTAAAAAGTAATAAGGACTCATGAGCTAATGTAGGTAAACATGATTTAAATTAGAAAAAGTAGTTCTAAAATTTTATTGGGCATCAGAATATATGGAAGAAATTGTTCAAACACAGATCACTGAACCCACCTTGATGCCTACAATTTCAGTAGATCTGAGGGGATGAGGCCTACGAATTAGTATTTCTAGCAAGTTCCTGTATGAAGTTGATGTTGCTGATCTAGGGTAGTACACTGGGAAAACAAAAGAAATTAAAAGGAAAATCTTTTTTGTATCTTTGTTTTTGCTTCTAGCATTTGAGTGTATTTCAAATAATTGCTCTCATATTTCTTCCTCTTTAGTTAATCTTGAATACCTTATGAAAGTCATTGTTAGCAGCCCAGGATTTTTATTATCCAGCAAGCATGGTTTTGAAATCAGAACTCTTAAGCTCAGGTTTTTTTGGGTTTTTTTGCCCTTAAAAAATAAATTCCTTTTGATCCAGCCCTTGACAAGCACACATAACTTTTCTGCCTTTATAATTTAAACTTTTCAAGAATCTTATCTAATTGGATTCATAATGCGTGTACCATTTTGGTCCTGGTTTCTTTCACTTACCAATCTGCATGACATTTATTCATGTTCATGACTGTTTCACTTTCAATTTTTATTGCTGAATGGTATTCCTTTGGATGTACAGTATTGTTTTTCCATTCACCATTGGAAAGAAAACACCTCATTTTTAAGTACTAGAAACTATGAGCAAGAAACAGCTGGGAGCATAGGTTACCATTTCACTTGGGGAAATATTTACTGAGTCCCAGGGCAAGTTGAATGTTTAACTTTGTCAGAAACATTCAAAGTCATTTTCAAATTGATGCACTATTTTGTTCCACATATTTTTCAGTATTTTACATTGCCCGTGTATTTTCTATTCTGTTGTTGTAGTCAGGTGCCATTGGGTTTGCTTCTAACTGATAGCTACCTCATGTAGAATAGAACAAAGAATGACCCAGGCTGTTGCAATCCTGACCATCTTAGTTGTGCTACGACCCACTGTTGCAGGCATGGTTGCCAATCCAATGCTGTCACAGCATTTTGCTTATAGTTCTTTCAAGACAGCTTTCTTCATTCTTCTAGCAGTTCAGGGTACTTTCAATATCCTTCACCAACCCCCTCATTCAAATGCATCGTATCTATTTTAGCTCTTCTTAAAGGTATTTGGTAGCATTTTACTGGTTTTCAAATTTATATTTCCATAATGACTAATGATATTGACTAATGAGTCATGCTTTTATTTGCTGTCCATATTATTTTCTTTGGTGACAATATTGGTTTAGTGCTTCTAAACCAATTCCATTATAGATATCACAGAGTCACTATGATTCAGCACAAATGCAAAGATAGTGAGTTTTTTTAATAGTGAGTTTATCATCAATATTTAATTTATCATAGTCTACCCCCAAGTCATTTTATACCTTTTCACTTATAGTAGAATTTTAAGGCAGAACAATTCTCTTCCTCTTCTCTTACATTTGTGCTTTCACTGTCATAGGTATGTGGAGCAAACACCACAAAAGCACTATGTTTTTGTTACAGCATTCGACTTGCTTTTAAAGTGCTTTGAAAAAAAAGAAAAATAAGAGAATTTTAAAGATATATTTACCTTTTCTCTTGATACAGATTTCTCTCTGGTATCATTTTCTTTTCTGACTTGAGAGACTTGTTTTAAAATTTCATGCCTGTTTGTGAATTTTTCACTTTCAAAAAATAACTTTCCATGTTGAATTGGGTGAAGGTTTAGAGAGCAGATCATCAGTTTGCATTCAACAATTCATAAAACTTTGTTTCAACTCATCTCATCCCCCTTCCTTCTCTCCTAACCTCCTGAACTTTATAGTCTAGGAAATATTGCACTTTGAGTCATTCATGGTTGATTATTTTAACACAGGAATGACTTTAACTCCAGACCTGAAGAGTGTCTATCCAGCACGTTCCATAACACATTTTTTTCTTCTACACTCTCAGGACCATTCCGTGTGACATGCTCAGAGCAGTGGGCAAGGGGAGTTGGCACCATTTACTTCTTCTGACCTCAGAGCTGTGGGGACTGATAGTGTGGTTTATTAACCCACTGGATTTCTTTTCCCAATCTGTCTTTCCAAGTTTATTGCTCATTTTCTCCCCCGAATGGATGGGTCGCAATAGTTGCGCCATAGAGGCTGCTCCAGAAGGTTTTGTTTTTTGACAGTCCCTGCATAGTGCTTTCAACAGGCATTGCCAGGACCATGATTCAAATGCACTGGGTTTTCTTTTATAGTTCTTATTCACTGTCCAACTTTCACACGCAGATGAGGCGATTGAAAATATCGGGGTTCTGTTCAGACGCACATTACCTTGATCTTTAATACTTTAAGAAGGTCTTGTGAGGCAGATTTACCTACAGCAATGTGTCCTTTGACTTTTTGAATGCTGCCTCCATGTGCATTGGTTGAAATCAAGATGGTTGAAATTTTGAAAGCAAGATGAAATCTTTGATAACTTTATAAGAACTGTAAGATTTTTTATATTATTTTTTATTTATTATTATTTTATATTATTTCAAGGATATAATTTTATTTATTTTTATGTCTTCAAGGATATAATTTTAAAAGCATAAATAACTCTCACTGGAAATGTGAAAATCTAAGGAATTGAAGTATGATTTTAAAACACTTCAGATCGAAAACTTTGTAAATTAATTTCCACATAATAAGAACCCCTATTGAATTCTTGCCTGCAAGCAATATATTATTATATAGAAATATTATTTGAGAATTATTGATGTTAATTTTGAAGGGAACAAATTTTCAAAAGACTAAGCAAGTATTTTGTCAGTTATGTATTTGTGCTATTTGAGTCAATTACATAAACAACTATTATGTTTTATAAATATGTGTGTGCTTATGTAACACTTGCAATCATTATATATTGGACTTGTTTTATTTATTTTTTATTTTATTTTATTTATTTGTTTTTGGCATCACTGCTCTCCAATGGTGGGAGTAGGAGGCCCAGCCCCACTGCTGGAATTGAACCTCCGTCCCAGTGGGCCGCAGTCCCATGCACAACCACCACGCCACCGGGCTCAGTCCTTGGACTTGTTTTATTTTTAATTATTTTATTGGCGACTGTTAGAGATATTATAACATTGCTTACTATAATCATTATTAATGCATTAACTTTTGGTTTACTGAATTAGGAAAATATGCTTTAAGGCTTCTTCAGAGTAAGTTAAAGTTTGGATAGGCAAATTCTATAGCATCTATTTCTCATGAAATGTCTATTTCTCTCTTAACAATCATTTTAAGACAATATTCATGTGCTAGATTTTTTTTCATGTGCTACATTTTTTAAGAGAGTGGCAAAGGAGTCTCAAAAAGTTCATGGAACCATTTCATTTCCTTTTCATTCCATTTTTCCCAAACTTTTTGAAACGTCCCCCTTGTATCAATTTCCTGTGAGCTTATTAAAATATAATATTTTAATTTCTAACAAAAATACAGAAAGTTGTGAATTATTTTCTCTACATAATTGGTGCACCACAGAATCACCTGTAGTTATTTTGAAAAGAACATGAAGTTTCAATAAAAGTCATGTGCAATTTGGATGCTCTAGGTGCTACGAGAAGTGTCACAGCATCACTGCAACTGCATCATTATTCATTAACTACCAGATAAGTCATGTTTAATCTGGAAATGACATTTTCGTGACTCTACTTTTTAGCAGTATGGTTCTCTATTTTTAGGTAGAGGTTTTGACCATGCTTCTATTACTTTGTAATCAAGGTGGTTTGGAGGTGATACAAAATGTACTCAATTTCCCTGTTCAAATCCTGGGACATACGTTAGTTAACATTTCTGCTTAGAATATTTCATTTTCATGAATATACTTCTTTTTTGGGGGGGGCATCACTGCCCTCTGGTGGTTGTGGGAGCTACCCAGCCCTGTTCCTGAGAGCTGCCACAGAATTTGAACCGCCAAGCCTGCGGGCCGCAGTTCCACACTCAACCACGCCACTCAACTTACGCCACCGGGTCTCAGTCCCATAAATATATTTCTAATGAAGTGAAATATAATTAGTAGAAGAAAGATTTACAGGCATAAGGGCCTTGTAAATGCAAGAGATCTAGCAGACATTGACAACTGTATTGCTATCTCTCAACATAGAATTTTTGTATGTAGCTCTTCTTTATCCTTTCCGCCCATAAAATTATTTTAAAGTTATTGTTTTTTTGAAAGTTTAGTGTGTGTGGTTTAAAATGTTATTCTTAATTTTGCACTCGTTTGTCTCTAGAAAAAGTTGTGTCAATCTGAGTTGATACTGGGGAGACAAGAAACCAAGAGGGCTTGACGAAAAAAATCCCATTCTCCATTGGTAATTTTCACCAGGTTAATAAATAAACCCTAACTGCCACCCGTGTCCATTCTGACCCCTCTCAGACTCAAACAAGTAGGACACGGAGACATATCCTGAGCAAAATATTCAGTTTCTTCTACAAATCTGAATGATCAGTATAGGAAGGAGTAAACTCAAAAATGACTTCATTATGGGGGACAATCTGTACACATGAACTAATTTGGAATTTAGGTGAATGGACTTGTTTAAACTATCATTTACAGATGCAATAATATTTCTGGGTTTAGCCTTGGGGAGTCTTTACTCTCCAGAGCCAGTTGACGTGTGTCATTGTTTTCATGCACATCGCTCACTTCTGTTTCATAAGAAACAAAGCAGCTTCTCAACAGGAATAAGGTGACACTGACTGCTCCTATAATGCTTTGCAGTGTCAGAACCTCTATGTCTAATTATGCTTGTTATTGTTCTTAGATGCCATAGAGTCAGCCCCAACTCATAGTGACTCTACAGCAGAAGGAAAAAATGCTCTCCAGTTCTCTACTACCAAGACATGAGTTCTGTTTGAGACCATTTGTTGCAGCCACTGTGCCAGCCCATCTTGTCAAAGGCCTTCCTTTTTCCCCGTACCTCCACTTTACCAAGCATGCTGCATTTCTCCTAGGACTGGTCTTTCCTGACAACATGCCTGTCAGGGCTTAATATACATCTAATGAGAATTTTAATGTCACCATATATACTCGAGTATACGTCAACCCGAATATCATTGAAGGCACCTAATTTTACCATAAAAACTGTACAAAAGTTTGCTGAAAAACTTGGCTTAACATGAGTTTATATGGTATGAAAAACATGTAAAACTTGAAAGCAGTATGGTATTATTTCTCTAGATGCAAGAAAACAGTAATGAAAACATTCTTGTGCCTAGGTAATTTTCCATAAGGTCATTTCTTTTATTTCCACTTAAAGTGTGAGTCTCCAATTAAGCCAAATATATGCAATGCTCAATATTTTTCTTGGAATTAATTGATTTGATTGTGAAGACACCACTTAGGGAATTTCTGTGTCTTCACGAAACTGTGTGCCCAAAATTCTACCTTGTCTAGAAGAATTTGCATTCTCCTCACATTTTCCTTCATGTCATGGAAACATGCAAGCTCCCATTCTAAGGTATTTGTCATCGATGTTGACTCTGCCCAGAGCATTCACCCCAATATATAGCATATTTTTGCAACATACAGATTGACTGTGTTCATCTATCACATTAGAATATAAATTCTTCAGCAGCAGCAATGCTGTGGGTTTTTTTTCTTTCATGTTTTTATTTGAATTTGGTGAAGTTTTACAGTGCAAGTCTATTTTCCATTCAACAATTCACACTCTTTTTGTTTCGTGCCATTGATAAGACTCACCACAATGTAATATGACATGTTACACTTCTTCCCTGTGTTTCTCTTTCTTCTTTCCTACCCTTTCCTGCCTTTGGAACTGTGTCCTTGGACAAACGCGGACCTTTTCACATGGTTGGCTATTCTGAGGAGCGCATACCTCATTGCTCACTGTGGAGACTCCTATCCTATTTGGCTGCAACTCGAGTCATGCGGATTATGTAGTTCTATTCCAGAGCTGAAGTGTGATTAAGGAGCATAGTTATAGGGATTCTACTAGTCTCTATAAGATCAACAGGGGTTTGTTTGTTTGTTTTTAATGATTGGAGTTCATTGCAATCTGTCTTCCACTCTCTCCAGGACCTGCGATTGTGAGCTCATTCAGAGCAGTTGGAAATGGTAAATGAGCACCGTCTAATTCTTTTAGTCTTAGAGTCGTGGCGATCAATGTTTGCCTGTGTCTTTAATTCTCTTTCCTATTCTTTCCTCTGGACATGGAGACACTTATAGGTGCATCTTCAGTGGCTGGTCACAAGCTTTGAGGACCCCAGTCACTACTCACAAAAGTAGGATGAAGAACATTGTCTTTGTGAAATGTGTTAGACCAATTGACCTTGCTGTCTCCTAAAACTATGGCCCTGACCTCCCAGGTTCAGTGGTTCATTCCTTCCTGGCATTCGGTTATTCCTAAGAAGCTTATATACCTCGTCCCTCATTTGCTGTATTATAACCATGAATATGTTTACAGTACATAAAACATGTTTATAGAAATACCATTAGCCAACCCTATATATAGTCATGATGATAATACCTTTTATCTTCTCATTCTTGTAGACAATTGTGAGGTCTGATCATGCAGGATTATGTCTGAAACTGCATTTATCTGTGGTCTACAATTCTTGTGCATCTCTTTGAGACTTCCTTTTCTTTAATGATATTGGAGGGATCACTCCTTCATTGTATGTCGCTTATCTCACCACTTGAATTACTGTCTATTATCTAGTTAGTGGTTTTCCTTCTTCTCTTCTACCCCTGATAATTACCACTCACTTTTCTTCCAGTTTTGCTTTCTTTTCTGTAGGTTATCCTTTCCCTTGATTTTTAAAATACTAGTAGACTCATGCAGTATGTGTCCCTTTGTGATGGATTTATGCAATTCAACATCACATTGTTGAAGTTCATCGACATTATGAGGTATTTTTAAAATTCTTTTTTACAGTTTAAGATGGAAAAATATCTCATGGAGTGTATGTACTATAGTTTTCTGATCCATTCATCTACTGATGGGCACTTGGATTATTTTGGGGTGATTTTTTGCTATTGTGGATAATCTTGTAATGAACACTGGTGTGCATACAGCTGCCTACGCGCCGATTATTATTTTGTTAGGCTATTACTTGGTTGTGTGATTTCTGAATCAAATGTTATTCTGAATTCCAACTTCTTCAGGAAACACCGTACCATGTTCCACAGTAGTTGCACTACCTTATAGTCCAATAACAGTACGTGAGAGTTCCAATCTATGTACATCCTCATCAGCATGTCTTGTTTTACCTCATATTAAACCTTCCTCTTATTTCTGGGTCAAATAACATCATCTGGATCTTTTTATTTGCATCGCTCATAAACAGTTTCTTGAAACTCACAGAGACAGCTCTTCCTTGTCAGTATGACTCTGCGTCAACTCAATTGCAGTGGAGTTTGGTTTTTAGCAAATGGTTCTGGAAAAACTGTCTATTGGCATAAAAATGAAATGAGACCCATTGTCCACCCCCTATACAAACAGTAAAGACTGATCTAATACCTACAAGTAAAACCTAAAACAGAAGATCATCAAAGAATAGACAGACAAACTTAGGAATCCTGATTTGTGGCATAAATAGATGATCGAACAATGAAAAATAAAAAAGTAGCAGAAGATAGTACTATGGTATTATACTCTTGGGTGTTTTCAAAATTAAATACTTATATTCATCAAAAGACTTGTAAGACCCACCCTGGGAAAAAATATTTGGCAACATCTTCGAAAAAGGGCTAACCTCAAAACTTTGTCGAAACATGTAACTCCTTAACAAAAAGCACACGAACAATCCAGTTAGAAAATGGGGAGAGACATAAACAGACACTTCACTAAAGAACAAGTTCAGGCAGCCAGCAAACACGGGAAGAAATTTTCATGATCATCAGCCGTTAAAATCAAACCCAAGGCACAACCTTCTAGTTGATTCGGACTCATAGCAACCCCACACAAAAGCGGAGAGCTTCTGCATAGGGTGCCTGAGGCTGCAAATCTTCCTGGAAGCACGATCTATTTTTCCAGGCACTGGCCTCTCCTGATTACATGTCCTAAGTATGTGGGGAAAAAAAGCCATCCTTGATTCTAAGGAGGATTCTGGTGTAACTCCTCTTCTAAGGCAGATCTGTTTGTCCTTGTTGGAAGTCCATGGCACATAGAATATTCTTCACCAGTACCGTAATTCAAATGCATCGATTCTAATTTGGTTTATCCAACATTTACTTCATGCATATAAGGTGACTAAAAATACCTTGGCTTGTGTTAGGCCCATCTTAGTCCTCAAAGTAACATCCTTATCCTTAAGACTCTAAAGCGGTCTTGGGAAGCAATTCCTTCGTCTTTTTTAATTCTTTTCCTTTTAGTCAATTCCCTGTTGTGAGTCTCCCATTTCATCTCTTATTCATGCTACTTGCATCCTTTCTTTTCCTTTGTTAAATTTTCCAGTGGTTTGCTAATTTTATGAATATTTTCAAAGAGCCAACTTCTAGCCTTAGTTGTGCTTTTAAGGTGTATTTATAATTGTTCTACTATTTATATTACTTCTTCTGTAGAGTGTAGACTTCTTTTGCTAATTATTGGAGTTGTTGAGCAAAGGTATTGGGTTTTGTTCTTTCTCTCATTTTAGATGTGTACATTTAGAACTACAATCTTTGAGCACTGCTTTTGCTGTTTTCCAAACCTTTAGGTCTGTTGTGTTTTCATATCATAACCAAGGCCCTCCAACCTAGCTGCACATTAACATCCTCTGGGTAAGTACAAAATATGGCGATATCTGATAATAGTTTGAAGATCATTCATTACCTCTAGCCAAGAGGGTCTAGAAAGGGTTTCAGAAGTAGGCAGGAGAATTAGGAATATTGATGGATCTGGATCCCTTTCTATTTAGTACCCAGACACTCAAGTATGAGTTTAAAGTAATCTCATTTCAGATCCCTGGACATTCTGACTTTTGGCACAGTTTGTAAAACACCCTCAAAAATAATTGTGTGCTATGGAAGATAAAACCATAGGAGAAAAGGAAAAGAAATGCAGTTAAAGAGAGCACATAAAACCTAAGATATCGTGGTTTGTATGTCTGTGTTCACTTTTCCTATATAACAGTGGCTCAGTAGATACATTAAATCATAGTGACATTTACAAAAAGGAAATGAAAATTATTCACACTATAAATTTAGTTTGCTAACTGTACCATAAAAGGTCAATATTCCTGGGGAGTTGGTGGTGGTGGTGGTGGTGGGGTGGTGGTAGTGAAGGGAGAGGAACTGGTACCAAGGGCTCAAATAGAAAGTAAATGTTTAGAAAATGATGGCAAAGTATGTACAGATATGCTTGATACATTTTAAGTATGGATCATTAAAAGAGCTGTAAAAGCCCTCAATTAAATGATCTTCTAAAAAGAAACAAAACAAACAACAACAAAAAGTAAATATACTTTAAGAGTGGGAACAGCATTGTGCAAAGAGAAGGACAGGTAGAAAGCTTAAGGGAGAGCTTATTTTTGAAATACATATTCTTAGTCAAATCAAACTTATAATCCTTTTCTTATAAGACTAAAGCAGAATAAAAAAATTTGCACAATGTTATATAATGTGTTTAATAGGTTTACTTACATAAAGCTAAAGGTCCTAATGAGTAAGATAATATCAAAGAAGCATAGAATACATCATAAAATATGTATAACATCTTTGTAGTTTAGGATTATTAACCTGCATATATTTTGACTCTCTTATGGACCAGTCATGATTTCATGCTTACGGTTTTTCAAAAACAAGGAAGCGAGCATCAGACCAAATATATAATTCTATGCTGTCGCAAATGGTAGCCATAAGCTTACATATTGCTACTTAGATTGAAATTAATTTAAACAGGTCAATTTTTAAAGTCGGTTCATCATTAGTACTAGACACATTCTCAGGGCTAACAGTAGGCCCATCCCCGGTGCTCAGAGCTTTTTGTGACCCTTGGGTATTGTATTTTATAATTCAGAGGCAGGATATTTCCATCATCACACAAAGTTCTATTAGACAGTACTGAATAATTCAAACTTGCCAGATAATTCATTGTTTCATTTTAAAACAAAAGAAGTCATTTGACTTACTGTTTTTGATCATTGCCTAAGTTCTCTTCATTGGTATGTTAGAATAACCTTAAGTGTTCTTTTAAATAACTATGCCACTAATAGGTTTAGAAGTAGATTTTTTGTATCAAGTAAGTATTTTAATTTCAGAAATCCTCGCACTATACTGTGCTCAGAATCAGACTTTGACATAGCAGTGTTAGTGTATATATGTGTGTATATAAAGTGCTATTAGTGCTTATTTTTTCCAGTCAACTGCTTTTCTCCTTAATGTCTAATATTTTGTAACAGGTCTCACATTTGTAAAATACCTCTTAATAATACCTTATGAGAATGAATTCTCAAGTACACTAAATTTTGCCTATAATAAAAATAATACATGGCACGTGTAAGTGATCATTCTGTGAAACATATTATTTTTCTTTAGAAAATTAGACATTTAGGCTCAGCAAGGCAACATAACTTACATGATCACATATTCTGCTCTAATTTCAACCCCCTGAGCCTAACCATTGCACTGTATTAGCTTTTTAAAGATAGTTTTGAGATCTAGATATGAAACAAGTATCCATTTATTAATGAATTGAATTACATAATTAGTACAATTCATTTTTAAATGTCTTCAGCAGTACTTGTTGAGTGGTAGGTATACAGTGGAGAGTGGAACAGATTAAATTCTTGTCTTCATGGATTTTTAGAAATGGAATTTTTAAGGCAAAAGACCTTGATTAGATGTATTCAGTCATCTGCAGAAGAATCAAAAAGAGATGCAGACATTAGTTTCCAAGATCCATCAATTACTTGATAAGCCATGCTGCCAATTCCAGCAACTAGAGAGCATCCCATTATTCCCCCACTCAGTCATGTGTCGTGCAGGGATGAAAACAGAATACATAGTTATATAGGAAGACGATTACCTGGCATACTATTATTGTTGCAGGGAAAAATGATTCAAAAATAGAATCACCAAAACCTTTGAAAAAAGAAACAAAGTCAAGGTCAAAAACCTCATCTAATTTAAAGGTTAGAAGACGACATGTGGACTAAAGATTATTGAACTGCTGGAAACTTGTTTAGAATTTTAGATGGTTTCATTCGTCTATATGAATAAGAATTATTCCAATTTACAATGATAAACAATTTTATACATATGTGATAGTGTCAAAGAAACCGATACACAAGTAAGTTATTAAAAGGCAAGCTATGTATTTGTTTGGATGTGAAATTTTTCTAGGTGAACATAATCTAATGAAGTCTGTGACTTTAATTTTAGATTTTTTGTAGGACAGGCAAATCTTTCACAGTAATAATTTGCTCTAAATATGCATTTCTCTGGCTTTAGCAACAGCAATCATATCACAGTTGCTACAAAACCCAAATATTTTGTCTACTAAAATATGGCATTTCTTGTTGGTTCATTTTTTGCAAAATGATGTGTAACTCACGAAAGTAAATCCAGGAAGAAGGCAAGAAAAGAATACTAGCTAAATGTATCACCTTGATTCATATATTTATAAACACGCCTCCCTGGGGAAATGCATTGCTGCAATAAAATAACTTTTAAAGACATTACATCTGCACTAGAAATAATTCAAGAATATAGTTATACACTTATGGGGAAAGACTGTGACATATACTATAATCTTATATTTTTCTCGTCAAATCAAGATCTAAATATTTATGAGTAAGGATTTATGCAGCACCCACTAGTAAATGTGGAGCTTTGATACATTTTTATTCCTTGAAAAAAATGAACAAAAATATTTGTTACCATTTTTGCAGAGTGAGATCAATTCATTGACACATTAGTCTATCAAGCAAAGAAATCATGCATTATTCAAGGAATTTAGCTATATTCCACAATACTTATGTCTCCTCTCTGCTTAGATATAAATAACATAATTTTTCAAATAGTCTGAAAATAAAATTGGAAGGGTCACCATTTCAATAGCTGGGAAACAGTGATTTCCACATACTTACTTGTTCCTAGAAAAAAAATATATTAATGATATATAACATTTTGCAGTTTATTTGTGCTATTCATAAGGTCACTTATTAAGCTGGGCACAAAAATACTGAGGCACGGTACATGTCTTTCACAACTTTGAGTACAATAGTTATTATTTTTTTAGAAAAGCACTTAGTCTTTCTTGCTCCGTGTGCTGGGAAGTGTACTTCCCATGCTCTGGCTCCTGGTTCCATCATGATGAAAACATTTGGATCAAGGAGTTTCACTGTGCAGGAATCTAGGGTCCAGATGATGTGCTCCTTTCCTGGCTCTTGCAGGTCGTGACATTTCCCCTCTTGCTTCTCAGTGGGTTCATTTTAAACCCAGCCGGATGGCAATCAAGGTATCCTGCTAACAATAGCTCATAGATCAATCCTATCAGTGTCTTCCTTTACCTTCTTACCTCAACCCATACCAGGACAAAGTTGTTTGGTGGGAATTACAGAGACTTTGGTTAGAAGCACCACATTAAATCATTTACTGTCCCTGTACATTCCTATGTGTTACAAAGTAGGACTAGTCCATAGTTTTTCTATATTATAATCTTTATGGAAACATATCACCAGACTTTTCTGATGCTACTGGGTGGGTTTGAACTACCAACTTTTAGATGAGTAGATGAGTCAGCTGATCACAAAGTGCTAGCACTGCACGGGGAGTCTCTACCTCACTATCATTGAGGTAAATGTTCGACCTATGGCATTACAATTTATAACTTCCCAAACTAAAATGAATCATTAATCATTAAAGGATAGCCAGTAGTTATTTATTAGTATGTAACTCAATTAAAAATTCTTTATGAACAGAATCAACTCTCACCACAGTATAATCTGTTTGCAACACTATGCTAATTATTACAATTTGGGTTAAGATGCTTGATTGTTTTGCTTTTATTCATTTTTAATAAATAAAAATAGGCAATAAGATTGGATATGAGTGGATTATCTATTTCTCTCAAACACAGAAAACAAGTTATGATGAAGTCAGGTCTCATAAAAAAAATTCTGTCATAGTAGAGGCATTTGACAGCAAGGAAGCACAAAGAGTTCATCTGCAAAAAAAAAAAAAGTTCATCTGCCTTATCTAAGTGGAATGAAGTCCAGCTGCCTGTCATTTGTGGAGCTTTCAAAGATTAACACACCATTGGGTAACATCCCAGAAGTAGAGGTCAGTTACTTGTACGGTCAGTGTGCTGTCTTAATTAGCAGTCTCTACTTTATGTCTGGGTTCAAACACCCATTGCAATGGTCACAGAGAACTCACAGACAATATTTATGATTAAAACTTTTGGGAAGGAAGCTGACAGGCTGCAATGCAAGTGAGAAGTGCTCAGGATACAGTTGTTTATCAGGACATGTTAGAAGTTCTTTCAGGTCTGCTAATAAATGACCCAAAGGGACACACCACTCCTCTGCTCGTGGCAATCACTTCAAGTTCTATGGGTCAACAAACCCAGTGCCCTGAATTATGGTCCCAGAGGTACCCCGGTCCATTAAACTGCAGCTTGAAGCCACCCAGCTCCATCTCTGTGGGTCAGCAAGCCCACATTCCTCAGTTAAGTGCCCACAGACACCCCATTCTGCCAGCCAGCCTCCTGCCCCTAAGCACCCAGCTTTCCTTTTTCTGTGGACTGGGAAGTCCATGGCATTGTTCTGTGCTTTGGCTGCTGGTTCTGCTTGGCTCTACAGTCAGTGTCCACAGAAACAGCAGTCACGAGAACCAATGACACATTGCATTGGCTAAATCTGATGCACACACTCTCTCTTTAGAGTGCTGAAAAGCAAGGCTGTTCCTCTGAGGACTGGGGTGTGCCTGGTCCAAGTCATGGTATTTTCAATCCTCTCATCTGCATCTGAAAGTTAGACATTGACTAAGTGCGACCAAAGAAGAATCGATGCCTTTAAATGATGGCGCTGGCAACAATTATGGAAAGTACCAGAGGGCTCCCTAGAGGCAAGGGTAACAAGACTGTCTCCTGTGTTTTGGAGAAGCTGTCAAAAGAAACCAGTCCCTGGAGAAGGGCCTCCTGTTTAGGGACATAGCACCGCAGCAAAAGAGAGGCAGCAGGCCCTCAGCAAGATGGGTTGACCCTCCCCCGCGTCCCCCCCTTCCCGGCTGCAACAACGGCCACAAACATCCTGACAGCGGAGAGGAGGGCGCAGGATGCGGCAGGTTTTCATTCTGTTGTACAAAGGGTAGCTATGAGATAGAACCGACTGGACCATACCCGCCATCACCCTAACCCTCTTGGTAAATGATTCACTGCTGTCATTTTAAGAAGCTCTTTATAGCTCTATTACCCAAAGTGACTTACCAACATAAAATGGGACCTAGAATTCAGCAGTTCATGCACACCAGCTGGTGCACGGAGAAAGATGAGGGTCTGGGCTCCCACAGAACATTATCTGGTGTCGCTACAAGCTGGCTCTACTGGATAGGAGTGGTCCTTTGGTGATGGTGTGTGTGTGTGTGTGTGTGCGTGTGTGTGTGTGGCAGGTGGGTATTTACAATAGTATTGTATAGATGTATCAGGAGCTGCTCTGGAAATATATGTTTCTTTGATTCCTCACATTTTCATCGATGCTTAGATCTCCTTTGTAATAACTGTTTTGCTGAACAGCTGTCTGTCTAGCCCCAAATCAATCCATTTCCAAATAAAACTACTTGACAAAATAGTAAGCCATATGCACACGGATGATATGGAGCTGCCAACCATGAGGTCAGAAGTCTGAAACCACCAGCCACTCTTCTAGTGAGAAAGATGTGGCTTTATTAAAGATTTGCAGCCTTGGAAACCACAGGGACGATTCCAATCTGTCCTACAAAGCAACTATAAGTCATAATTGACATGACAGCAGTGTAAGAAAGCAATTTATACAGCACTAATTGTATTATTACACAAACAGATAAGCAAACACAATTCCATATATTTTCCTGAAAAGCTTTAATATGCTGTAGCTTTTACCCATTAGTGGATATTCCTGAGTGTTTTAAGATTTTGTGCTTTCAAATTTTCTTCTTTAAATGCAATTATGCCTGTATGAAATGACTTGGTCTCTCTCTTGAAAACTGCAGCAACTCAGTATCATGGGGGTGAAATTATTAATGCGTGTAAATCAGTGAAATGCTGACTCCTTCACACAGTTATGAAGCAATACTCTGTATACATTGAGAACGTTGTGGCGGTTTGAAGGCTATCTTTTTATAGAAATAAGAATATCAGAAGGAAAGGACCCCATGCGTTTCAGTTTTCAAAAATTGTCAGAGTCTATCTCGACCCTACTCAAACCTGTAAGAAAGAGGAAAATGGCCTCCTCAGAAAAGCCAACTGCTACATTTATCTCCTCCAAAGCAGTTGATAGGTACCAAACATCAACCTTTCAATTAGCAGCCAAGAATCTAACCCCTGCTCTACCAGAATTCCTCATTTCAGATTGTTTACTACCCAAAGGCATCACTTTGACTTTGTCACACAGATTGACAACGAGTTCACATGCATTGCCAAACAAACTTCAGTATGAGCCACCAAAGTTAGTATTAAACATTATCTTTTGTTTCATTAGCTTCTTCATGCACGTTACTCTTGCTTATCTGTCCGAACACAAAATTTATCTAAATATTAGAGTTGAGTCTTTCTCATAGGTCACGTTTCACTTAAAAAATTGCTATCAAGACAATTTTGACTTGTGGGGTCCTCATGTGTGTCATAGCAGAACCAGAGCTCTGGTGGCGTAATAGGTTACCCATTGGACTTTTTATCCCAAGGTCAGTGGTTTGAAACAAGGCATTCCCTGGGAGAAAGATGAGACTTCCAACCCTCATAACAAGCTGCCATCTCGGTTTTAGGCTGTCCTGTATGGTCACCATGAGTTGGGATCCACTCAATGATATTGAGCTTGGTTTGGGGACCTTGTGGTAGCTGACCACCAGGTATGTCCTACAAGTCACCTCTGGGATGGGATAGGAGGCTCGTGTTTAACCAATTGCACCACCCAGGAATTCCTATTCCATTAAACTAGCATGGATGTGATTATAAAAGCAAGGATTCATTCTTGTCTAGAAGGAGAACCTGAGCAGTTAAATAAAGGCCCATCTACACATTATTCTCTGTCTTATAACCTCATTTCTCTCCAATCCATCCCCACACTTTGGTGCCTCAAGAGTCCATCTATCTGGAATAGCCAAATAACCCCCATCCCTGTTGCTTTTACATCCCCAGAAGAACCAGTTAAGGACCCAGGGAGAAAGCACTTCAAAGTAAAAAGTGAGTGACTGACACACATGCATCTCTTTGTCTCCTGCTCATTCATTTCCAAGTGACAATCGCTGTACTCGAGGATGTTACGATAAGATATTTTTAAAAATCATTTTATTGGGGTCTCATGTAACTCCCATCACAGTCCATCCATCCATCCACTGTATGCAAAACACATTTGTGCACTAGTTGCCACCATTATTCTCAAAACTCTTTCCATTTAAGCTCCTGGGATGAGCTCCTCATATTTATCCTCCCTCCCCACCCTCCAAACCTTTGATAATTTATAAATTATCATCATTTTTTCATATCTTACACTGTCTGATGTCTCCCTTTACCCACTTTCCTGGTGTCCATATCCCAGGGAGGAGGTTATGTGTAGATCCTTGTAATCGGTTCTTCCTTTCTACTCCATCTTCCCTCTACCCTCCCGGTATCACCACTGGTCCTGAAGGGATCATCTGTCCCACATTCCCCATGTTTCTGGTTCCTATCTGTACCTGTACACATAAGATGATGTTTTTAATATCTCACCGTCAATGTCTGAGAATCCGGGGACTATGTTCATGAGATTTGCATGAGCTCAGATCTTTGGGTTGGTGTGAGAATGACTAAATACCTTCAGGTTCCAGAGCAATCGTCACCTGTCTGCGAGCTATCAGTTGCTGATTGGTTCCAATTATTTCTTCAAACATTGAAGAAAGACAAACCACAGACATAACAAGCTCCTGCTCATTTGCATATTCATAATACCTTAGTGAATCACTCGGACTGACACTGATGCTGGCTGAATGTTAATACAGAGCCAACAGCTGAGCTGAAGGGCAAAGCCATCTATAGAAACAAATGACAATTTCCCTCTGGAATTCGCAACTTAATGGTGGACAGCTTTTAAAACCGTTTTTCATTATTATTTCATCTCTTATTATAAGATTTTTCCACGCTTCTTATAGTATCTCATCAGACCCGTGCAGGGTAATGGCACATCATATCTCTGCATTTTAAATCACATTTGATACGAAGCTGCAAACCACTCCACCTGATAACCTTACTATGCAGTAGGTAGCCCAAAAACTCGGAACCCAAATTGTGCCCTGTGTCCAACTGAAGGACATTCTATTTTTATATGCTTTTAAAGCTTCACATTTGCCAGCAGTTAAAAGTTCGAATAGTTAAGCACCTCTGTCTTCAATTTGTCTTCCCCCTTTGCCCTTTAATTTATTGTACAAACCTCCCTCCACTGACAATCCCCCCCCCCCGGCTTTGTCACGGCTCTAATGGGCATGTCTGCCTTGGCTTCACTGGGGAGAGCCACAGATTGAAGCCTCACGATGACATGCTGTGTGCCCTGCAAAGGGATGCAGCAGAATATTTATGGAAGCATATGTAGGAGGGAAATATGTATCTGAGGTTTGCATGTATGATGTATTTGTAGCATCGTCATTACAATTATACATCTCTGATCACAAGCTTGTTTATGATAGGATTCTATTTTCCTGGGAGAAGTATTTGCATTTCCCTTTCCTAAAGAAGGTGCTGTCTTCCAACAGCCACTTGAAGGAACAAATAGGAGTGGTTCAAATTGTATTCCCTTCAAAACAGCCTCAGGTGTAGAAAATAGACTTGTCACCTAGTCACACAGCCTTGGTCTCTATATTTTTATTAGGCCTCAGGTTCCAGGGATTAAAAGATAATAACCACAGCAATGACTAATGATTAGTGATCATGCCATGGGCAGGTCAACTATTGCTGCAAAACGCGCCTCTCCTCCCTGCTCAGTCAATAAGCCAGCCTTGCTTCCTTGCCTCAGCTTCTCATATAGGTTGTGCAGGCCAGGGCACGCCTCCTTGCTTGGCACAGCTGGCCTATTGGTTGGCGGGAGCAAATCCGTTCCCTCTGTTTACATGTTCTTTAGGTGCCATCTTCTCTCCTCAAACAAACAAACTATGGGTCCACTCTGATTTGGAGCCGCCCTATATTGGCACAGTAGAATTGCCCCAGAGTTTCCAAGGCTGTGAACTGCTCACAGCAAACTGCCATCTCTTTCTCCCTCAGAGAATCTGATGATGGGTTCAAACCACCAACCTTTTGGTGAGCAGTGGCCTGCTTTAACCATGGTACCACTAGGATTTTTTGACAGTGGAATATCCAGGTAAATATTCTACTCATGGTGTTACCAGAAGCACAAGGGTACATGTAGACAGAATAGATAAGGCTCAGAAAGACCCAGCACACTCATCCTATTGACAAGATCTAAATATCATAGAATAGACATTATCCCATCAGTGGGCATCACTGAAAGTCACATGGCAAGACTTAACAACCATCCTGCAATTTACTCATACTTGATGCCAAGCTCTTATGTTAGTGTATTTCACATTTCAGTTCATTTTGTCTTCAGAGAATCCCAATGCATTACTGTCATCATTATTTTATATATAAGAAATTGAAGCACAGACTGGCTATGTCTTAGGATCACCATACTAGCAAGTGATAATGTAAAGGTTGACATATGAGGTGGATCTTAACCACTTGACAGTGTTTTTCAGATTTTCTATCCTACCTGTTTTCTAAGAATATCTATGTATTTAGTAGAGAAATTATAAAGATACGGGTTATAATGTTCAGTCATTCTAACAGCAATGGGTAAGATCCTGACCCAACAATCGGCTGGGACAAAACTATGCACTTCTACCTCATCTCAGCCTTAACACTCATTTATACATGAGATGGAATAAGAATAATGCCCACAGCAGGGAAGAATCACAGGCAATTTAGTGAGTTAAATTTTCATTTTTAGTTTTTTGTGATCAGTAATCGTTCTTAAGAATAAGAAATAGAAAAGAATAAGAAAGACCCTTTTGACAAAAAAATCCACACATAAAATAACTGAAACACTTTTATAAAAATGTACACCACACAAATACAAGGGCATTCAAAAAGTTAGTGGGAAAAGTTGAATTAAAATATAAAATCCTCTGTTAACTTTCTAAAGCTCTCTTATAGTTCTTAAGGTTCAAATACCATTTACAAAAAGGTACAAAGGGTTATGATAATAATAGAAATGGTTTGAAGTTGTTTCACTGGTGGTAAAAATATAAGTAGATTCATAATGCATGTTTCCATTGTCTTCTTTGGCAATTGTCTTCAATTGGCAACAACAGCAATGTGATCTTTGAATATTTTTGTTTCTGCCTTTTGCATATTTAAATTTTTAGTCTAACAAACATTTTCAGAAAACTAAGGAGACAAGTTGAGGCAAAAAATTAAATCTCTAAAACGCAACTAATTTAGCATTGCTTTTATGCCGTTTCCTATTGTGCAGTGTGTAGCTTCATACATGCAAGAAAGTATTAAAAAAAACTTTAAAGTGGAATAAACTTGAAAAGAGAAGGCAAAGATGTCTTCTTACATAGATAAATTCTCCATGTCACACTAATAGGAAGTTTTCTTCCCAGGTAGAAGTCATACACAGAACAGAGAGATTTCATTTGGGTATAAGATAAGTTTTAATGGATACTGAATAATCAATTCCTGAAATGGATGTCTACATGTAACTTGTGAGACTATATTTCAAAGCCTGGTCTTATAGAGATGCTATTTCCCCCAAGATTAAGAGTTGTGCGAATTTTGCCCGCGAATTTTGCCCATGGTCACTTCCCTTACACCTCTTACCCAAAATGTTTCAGTGTCTCACGACACCCAGACTGGAAGTTAGAAAAGCAAGAACATGTCTGAGTGTGTTTGTTCTCCCAAAGAAAGGACACAGTCAGTAATAAACATTCAGTGGTTATTTTAAAATAAATTCTGTCATATGAGTTTTTACACCTCGAAACTCAAGCATAACTAGGTTCTTTCAATAGTTAATGACCCCGATTTGCACTACAAATCCCAGGTTTGTTTTGTTTTTAGAGGTGAAAATGGGGATGATATCTGCCTATCATACAAAGTTGTTCAGAGGAGGAAATGAAAACGGTTATTTATAACCAAATTTCTCCAACTTTCGTTAACTAATGGATCAAAATAGAACCCTATTATTAAGTCAAAATTGACTGATTCTGGCCCCAATTTGCTATCGCAGAACTTGGAGTCTCTTCCTCCGAGGTCACTCCCAGATTTAAGAAGTCCCTTGTCCCTGGTGATCTCACATGTACTCATGAGATGCCCTCTCTCACATCTAACCTCAAACCCTTTCACTGAAGCTCAGGGCCTGAAGCAGCACTTCAAGGTCAATTCCACCATCACCCCCAGCAAACTAGCTGCAGGTGCTCTCAACCTTCAGGAAATGCTGACATGGATGGCTTTGTTAATACTTCCTGTTCGTCAATTGAAGCTTCTTACAATACCAAAAGGTCATCACCTTAGATAGAGTCCTCAACGAATGAGCAGAAGAAGCTTGCCGTGTGTGTATAATGCACAAGTTGAAGGACCATCCTTGTCCTCCAACCTGCATAAACATGAACTTGTTGATCGGGGGGTAGATAGGTCAGAATCTGAGACAGAAATGTCATTGTGTGTTTCCTCAGGTGAATTCACACACACACACAAAACGCACACACATGTCTAATGCCTAACCCCACATGTCTAATCCCTATTGTCCCCCAAATCTCCATCTTTTAGGATGGACTTTAGCATACATGAGAACAGGAAAGTCACTTATATCTTGTCGATCACAATGCTAAAATATGAATTACCTGGGAAATTAAGACCCTCTGTTGGCAGGGTTTTGCATACTTGGTACAATGTGGCTCATCATTAATATAGACTCAATGTAGAAGGACTCTATAAGATTAATCTGGATCTGAGCCCCTTAGATTGCTCTCACAATTTATTTGCCCTGCGATGACTTCCTATCAGAAGTATTCTCTGAAAATCCCCTAGATACTTTTAAACTATAGTCCAGGGTTAAGAACCATTGCACTAGACAATCTGATAAAAATCTATTTGACCAACAAAACAAAACCCCCAACCCCGTGAATTTCCTTGTTTGCAATTTCAATAAAATGTGGATGTCTGTGAACCTAAAGTTAGTAACCTAAAGTTAGTAAGTTTGGTTCTTTTTCTGTAGGGGAGTAGCCATGGAGCAGACTATTAGGTGGGATATCAATGAGGCTGTCATAGAATGGAACACACATTACCTTTATCTAGGCTTTTATTTATTTGTTTTTCCATTATTTCTGGTATCTAACTATTGTGATAGGTGATTATTAATACGTATTGACCAATTTTAATTAAATTCACACATTACTATTACTGCAGCAAAGGAGATCATCAAAATACACGAGGTCAGAATGAAAGCCATCAAAAACTTTATGAAGATGTATGTGTTTAACTTTTAGGAAAGTAGAATGATCAAGCATTATTAAATAGTCAATTTAGAATTGGAAAGATATCGCTATTACTGGGCTTGAGAGTAAGCAACCACAGTCTCAAAACTAGATAGACAAGTTACCGCATCATAGCCCATTAATGACAATGCTCTATGTCCTACCCTAGGAGATGACTGCTAGAGTCTTAAAAGGTTTGGAATGGCCATCTAAGTTACATCTGCTGGTCTCTTTGCATATCTGGAGCAAGAAAGAATGAAGACAAAGATTCGAGGAAAAAATAGTTTAAAGGACATATGCACCACATGAACTACAACTGCCATTGTCTGGAAACCATAAGACCTAGATGGTGCTCAACTTCCAACAGCCGCCACTCAGACCAGGATCACAAGAGAAGATATTAGATAGCCTGGGGGAGAAAGGCACAACAAAATTCAGTTTAAAAGGCCAGACTTACTGGTCTGATTAAGATTGTGAGAACCCCTACCACTTTGGCCTTTCAACTCCCTTCTTTTAGGGGGTGGGAATCACTGCCCTCTGGTAGTAGTAGGAGGTCCAGTCTTGCTCCCAGAGAGCTGCTGCTAGATTTGAACTGCCAGCCCAGTGGGCCGCTGTCCCACACTCAACCACTATGCCACCGGGGCTCAGCCTCAACTCCTTCTATGGTAGAACTGATGCCACTCCTAGAAATCACTTTTTTGCCACATAAGACAGGTCTACAAAGTTAACAGTGGCACTTAGAAGGATTGTGGTTCTCAGGGCGATTCCAATTTGCCCAATAGCAAAGTTGAGAAGGCAAGAGAGCTGGTTGAACCCCATCAGGGAACCTCAAGTACAAATGAGGAAAATGCTGGCCCACCGCGCGGATTGTAAGCCAGGTGGAGGCCGGATGGGAAGCCTATTGGCTTTATAAACTTTCACCTCAACTAATCACCCCCCAAAAAAAACATATTCCTTAAGTATATCTCCAAGTTTGAGAGAATTCGTAATAATATGTTAGGGGATGATACAATTGGGAAATGTATCACTGATGGTGTGATGAGAGGGTCACAGACATATGGCGAAGGTTTTAAGTGAGAAAACACTTTTTGGGTTGCCTGGAAACTTAAATGACACTTAGATTTTTATTACTTAAGAGAAACTGGTGAGATGATTTTTTTTGGGGGGGTAGAAAATGTGGGAAAATAAAATGGCAATTAAGCCCTGTATTGGGAATGTATTGATTATACTGGAAATAGAATGAATTTAGTAATTTCAACGTTTGGCCATTTCAAAATACATTGCTAGAAATATTTAGGTCTCTTGGAAGTAGATATTATGGCCAATTTTGGGGCTTTTGACTGAAACCAAGAGAAGTTTAGGAGAGGACCAAGAGTGACAAAAGGGGTTGACCAGGGTGAAGATTTGCTTCTAAAGGGAAACAGATTCATAAACAATTTTAGAAGGAGCGCTATGAATGAGTACAAAAGAAAATGTCTTTTGTTCAGTATCAAAACATACAGAGGATATTATGGGCTTTTGTGTCACATAGCATAAATAAATTTATATCCCTGAATGGAGCAAACGGTTAAAAACAAATCAGCTAGGGTTAGGGTTAAAAAAAAAGGAATTATATAAAAAAAAAGATAAAAAAAGATCAGCCACTGATCGGTAGGCTGGTGATTGGAACCTGCTCAGGGCCATCTCAGTCGACCAGACTTCTGCTTCTGAAGGTCACCTGTCTGAAAACTCTTTGGAGCAGTTCATCTTTGTGGAGTCGGGATGGCAACTCACAACAACAAAGGCCTAAACAGCCACACACACATATACACTTAGAAGATAGAAGTTTTCTCCTATGTGAAAAAGGTTGACGACCTATAAATAATACTTATACATTTATGTGAGCACTTCCAAAAGTTCGTGAAAATTGAGTTAAAAGGTAATGACATTTTTCCACAAGCGTTCTGATGCTGCCATTATATTACCTGTCTGGCACAAAAGTACTCTACCAGTAGCTGCTGACTTAGCTAAAGACACAAGCAGCAATGAAAATCCCAGGACTCACAGTTTGATTTTTCATGTATCTATAACAAATCCACACACACACACATATTGAATTTTTCTCTACCTCTACATTTATTTTCTTTTAAATGTGAGCTAATAATCACCATTTTAATTTATGGTAAGTTTGTTATCTACTATTTATATTTTTGAATGCCATGAAATATGGTTCACAGCATCATCTTAAAGACAGCTGAGGATAATTTAAGTCTGGCATTTTCTCATTAATATACACCATACCAGAGTGCATATTCATATATATATATACATCTCTCTCTGTATATATACATATACACATATATATCTCCTTGTGCACAATGTCTAATTGCTACCTAGGAAATTCTTTCATGTCAAACTGTTGGCTCAAAACAAATGAATTTCGACTCTCAGTTTAAAAGCCTTGTGACACTGTACCAAGTCCCCTTACCAAATGCCTGCATAAGGTGGGGGGGTGGAGTAGGGGTGTAATGGAGGAGAGGAGTTGACAAGAGGGGCTCAATAGAAAGTAAATGTCAGAAAATAGTGATGGCAAAATATATGCAAATGTCCTTGATCCAATTGCTGTATGGATTATTACAATAGCCTTTAATAAAATGTTTATTAAACAAACAAAAAACCCCAACAAGACACAGAGTTCAACAGAACAGTTAACTTTGTTGAGGAAGCATATTGATTGAGCATGGGCAGAAAACCAGCTAGTCATCTACCTATTCTTTTGTGGCCAATACAAGGATGTGCTCATTGGGGATCTGTGATTTGCCCCTTCTTTTTGTCTATATTGCATTCCAATAACACAATCTTTAAATGTCTGCATAAATGTACAATATACCTGGTCTCTGTCAAGAGGTTTTTACTTCCTAACATTATATTACAGAAAAGAAGGAAAGGGGACAGACCCAGAGCGCAGACGTTCACTTGTCTCCCTATTGACTCAGGATAACACAAGACTTCTAATGTCCAATATTACATATTTTTGTCCTTCTCCAAATTGAGGCAGTGGAGACCATATGCTTTTCATGATCAAGCGGACATTCTTCATATAGGAGATATTCAAATGATTGTTGAACCAACATTAGTAAATGGCACATGTAAGTAATCCTGCTCACCCCTATTCTGCAAGACCTGGAAGGACAAACTCCAGGAACTATTAGCCAGTTCTGAGCAGTTAGTTCATGTTGATGGCCTATAGTGATTGAGTAATGCAATTAGTGCTAATCCAGCAGACACCCACTGAGGGGAGTAACTCCTGGTATACATCCGCATATGCTACTATTAAAAGCTAAACAAACAGAAAATCATCTCCGTTGTGTTTTTAAAAACATTAAATAAGCGATAAAAATTAATGATACCCACTTTCAACGAAAATTTTATCTTTATCGTGTGTTTCCAGGGCTGACTTGATAGCAGCAAGCGGCAACATTATGCTTTCCCTTTTAAAATAGACCTTTAAAAGCATGGATGTTTCCCAAGTGATTTATTGAAAATGTTAATTCAAAAAGGAAGTAATATTTTCTAAAAGTGTGTGTAACCCCTACAAAGCTCCTAACAATTCAGATAACAAGAGCAAATACAATTGTGATTTAATAGGAAGCCTCAAAGAGAAACAAGTTTCTTTTACAATCGCTTCTTCTGGAAAGGCAGACATTATATTTGAATACATTTATTTGCTATGAGACATTGATTAGTTAATAAAATAGTATAAAAAGCAGCTACTTAACCTTACAAGTAAACAGCTTCTGTGATTTTAAGCCATATCTCTCCAAGTAACAGGTATCATATTTTTGCCTGGATGGAAAATATTCTACAGTGTAAAGATGTCGAGGTAGTCTGAATAATTTAGATCTTTCTAACTCAGACAAACCTAGCCAGCATATATTTCATTCCTAATATTATTTTGTAGAATATGCTACATAAGCAATTGAAACATGATTTGTTTCAAATTCTGGTTTAGAAGATAATTTTGTTCCCTAAGCTTCTCTGAAGCAAAGGAAAACAAAAATAAAAACCTATGCAATTTGTAACAGACTTGTTTTCAGCATGTGCACGGTTTTATCTCTCATCTGTTTGTGCCTTAAACCAAGGCCATTTTTAAAATGGATGCACATCCCAATACTATTTTCCTGTAAACGTAACATATGACACACAGGGAAATGAAAAGGGCTTGTTGGTTTCAACAAGAAAGACGGTCCTCTAGACAATTGCTCCTCAGACTTTAATGGCCATGTGCATCGCCTAGGGAACCTGGTTGAAATTCCAGTCCAGACTTCGAAAGACTGGGGAGGAGCCAAAGATTCTGATTTTCTTACCAGCTATCTGTTTGGGTTATACTTCCAGATGCTGCTAGTCCAAAGATTACACTATGACTTAAAAGGCTCTCTCTTTCTCTCTCTCTCTCTATCTCTCTCTCTCTCAATGAGGGATTAGCATTAGAACGTTCTCTGACCAGTGTAGATATTGACTGAGTGGTGTTTGTTCTGTGAACTATTTTGCTCTGACTGGTTTGTGTTTGGTTTTTGATCAATTTAGAAATAAGTGGAAAATGCTCTTTCTTGTCTGGTAAACTGAAACTCGGTTAAAGTGTACATGAAATCCCCCAAATGTTTAAACTATCACTTGTTAAAACAAGTTATAAATTGGGTGAGAGTTTTATAGAGCAGATCATCACTTTTACATTCAACCATTCCTACATGCTCTGCTTCAATTCACCCACATATCCATGAATATATTTGCAGCAAAGGTAAACATACAAATACCCTTTGTGAAATATATGGATCTGTATTCATGGTTATACTCCCCCTTTCCTCCCCAAACCTGATCAGTCTATCCAAGCATGGACTCATAGATTAACACTGCTGCAAGATTGTGCTTATGTCAATAATTGTGTCTGTTACCTTTAACCCTTGCAAAACTCCAGTGTCCTCCCCTAATGTCATTTTTTAGTCAAGCTCCCTCTTACTGTACAATATCTTTTCTATCACCTGCATTTGCACTTGTCTACCTTCTAGTGATTTTGCTGTCGTCTCTCTTCCACTCACCTTTAGTGACCATCAGAGAATATGCGTTTTTATGTGGAAGCCTTTCTTGATTCTTGAAATAGTCATCTCATACAATATTTGTGTTTGGGGGTTGACTAATTTCATTCCCTATACTGGTTTCTAGGTTCATCGAAAGAATCACTATGCTTCCTCAATGCTACATAGTATTCCATTGTCTATATGTACTGAAGTTTATTTATCCATTCTCCCATTGATGGGCAATTAGGTTGTTTCGGTATTTACTATTGTGAACAACAGTTCTGTGATGAACATGGGTTTCCATGTATTTATTTTTATATAGTGACTCTTATTTTTCTAATATATATTCCAAGGAGAGATATTACTTGGTCATGTAGTATTTCTATTCCAAACATGTAGAGGAAGCATCTTACCAATTTCCCCAGTAATGGTGTCATTTTAAGTCTGATCACTAGAACAGAAGAGTGTAAACCATCATTTTGAGATTCTAAGTCCAATGATATCAACTCAAATAAAAAAGAACCAAGAGATAGAGAGAGGGAATCTCAGACCAAGAGAAAATACCTAGCATCTGAAAAGTTTTGCTTCACCTTGCAGTCTCTTGAAGTTGTGCATTTTCATTTCTATAGTCAATTTTGACTGTTTTCTGTCCTTTCCAATGAAAATAATCCTAAATGGAATGCACAATTATTCATAAGTATTGATAATTGCAGGGAACATCATTTTTAAAATAACCAAGTCATGAATTGATCTTACTGAAAATTTAAAACGTCAATTTTTAAAACAACAAACTCAAAATAAAGTATTAAAATGTATTGAAATTGAAATACAATACTCAAGGAAGTTTTCATTAAGCTCATAAGCATGCTATCTTAATAGGAGACAAAAACCTTCAGAACAAAAGTAACTTCTTCAGGGAAAACAAAATTATGTATTCAGTGTTTGAACCTGTCATAACCTGGACAAAAGCATGTTGAAATGTTATAGTCAGGCAATTTCTATGTGTATGAAGCTTTTGAGTCAAATGGTGTGATTGCCTTGGGTTGAATAACTGTAAAAAATTTGTTCATCTGATTAGAGGCGGAATGTTCTTTAAGAGCTCTTCTGTGTGTACTGCTCAGCATATCCAAAAGTAGTCACAGGACTGGAGGTAATGGGAAGCACCGGGCTATTTGGGTAATTACTTTGAACTTCTCCTTGGGTACAGTTTCTTGTCTGTCCTAGTTAATTATTCAGTGACATTCACATCATTTTCCCCAGGTGGTCATCATCTGAAGAATATCTGCTAAGCAGACCACTCAAGGAAATGAAGGTCATTATATTTTCTCAGACACTACCAACACAATGCTGGAGCAATTTCATTACGTCCCAGGCTTTCATTTTAAGGGTCTTGAACTTCTAGTTTTCATAGTCTCTCCTCTCGGTCCCTTCACAGAGAGGGAGAGGATTGCAGTGCCTCACAGTAGGGGAGTGGAAGAAGGAAAAATGGATTGAGTGCCCCTGCTGCTTAATCACTATGAGGAAATGGTGTTCACCTATAGCAGGAATGAAACATTGGACCAAAACAACATTTTTTTCCCTGACTAATGCAATCTGAAGCCATGAGGCCAATACAACTACAGGGCAAACCTTTATATTTGATAAATAAAATCCCTCAAATTCAGATACCGTTTAATTCATGGCTATTTCCTCGAAATCTCTCATGTTACCTTTTCATGTGTTACATTTGGATTTCCAGTTGAGGCAATAAGGGGGCAAAATTCTCTGCATATTATTTGAATTAGTTACAAAGCTAGCAACTGCTTCTGACCTATTTTAGATTGAAAAGAGATGTAATTTCTCTTAAGGACATCTTGACTTAAATATATGGCTGAGGTCTATCAGTGTCCACTTCAGTCCCTAGGAAGTATTATGTGACATCACCCCACCAACACACACACACACACACACACTATTTCTATAGGAAGACAGCTAGGGGATATTCTCACATATACATATCAGTTATATTTACTTGTATAAGACTAGAATTTAAAGAACTTGAAGGTCAACCTCACCTTAGGCAAATATTGGAAATAGGAGTAAAATGAATAATGCTATAAACATTTACTGATGATTATTCACTGCTTTCTATATGCTAAAGATCTTTTGAACCATTTTGTATATGTTAAATCATTACTAAATACCCAACATATATGCTTCACTAAATACTTCACACATGTTAATTCATTTATTTTTCATTATAACATTTTAAGAGTTGAAATTACTCTATGTGTATTCCCATTTTATAGGTAATATTGCTGAGGCAAGATTGCATGAAACTAAGCACCTACCCCTAAAGTCCACATTCTTAATTAATCACCCATCTTAAGTCACAAATTTCCACATTTAAAAAATTTGGATGGGTCTTAGAGTCAAATGACGTACATAATTAACAAATTAAGACAGCATGGCAGTTAAAAGCACGATTTATTGAGCATGCAGTTGGTAATTCAACTCCTATGTTACTCAATTTTACCATTTAATATTTCATTGATAGGAATAAAAGTATGTGTACAAGGGTTAAATCGTAGACCCTGTATGCATGTGTACCACACATTTTCCAGAATTTATTATTTTTAATGAATATTCTTTTATTATGCTCCCTTTGCTCATTTCCAGGAAGACTCTAAAGCATATTGGCCAAACAGTTAACTATGTGGAGTCTCTCAAATTATCATTCATAACTTAGAAACACTAAAACACTTTTAAAAAGGGTCAGACTGGGAAAGAAAATTATGCCACCTATTCTTATTTAAAAAAAAAAAAACCCTGCCTTCTTGCAACAGGTTGTAGCCATGGGAAAGCGAGAGAACCTTTACCTACAAATTAAGATGAATAGATCCAACAATAGTTTGGGCAGTATGCTTTTAGTTAGAGAATTGAGTCTTTGCTGGTGACTGAGTAAGTCTTGGTAAGGGGAAACACGAAGCAACCTGCTCCTTTGAACATTCAGTGCTAAAAGGACTAGCCCAGAGATAAGTTTTACAGATATTCAAGAAATTTAAAACTGGAATTGCTTTTATTAATAGTCTCTGTGACCCTTGCTTTCCCCCTCCCAGTCCAATTTTTTACCACTTGAAATCTACGTTTTAAAATGTGAAGTGTAGTACTTTCATCAGAGAAAGAGCAATATTTTAGTGGCTATGAAAGTTATATCTCAAAAGACAAGAAGGACATGGGTTAGTCAAACCAGACTAAAAATCTATTTTAACCTTTCCCCTAAGAAAGTGTTACTCATCTCGTGGCTGAGGAATCGCTGTTGCTTGACTTGTTAGCAGCACCCTAATTCAGCATGACATTGGTGCAGACAATAAGTGCGATGGAAATATACTCCCATAAGAAAACCTGAGGAATTTGGTAAAAACATTGTCAACCCTCTGGGACATAACTAAAGGAATGTGTCATACAACTTCAGAAGAGAATGGTTGTTTTACACATGTTAACTCAGTAGAAATGAAGGGCATCCATCCTACTGGTTGGGCTACTGATTGTTCCCTGGTTCAATACATAAACCAGATGTAATTATGTTACACATGCTAAATGAAACCTTCATTGTAGAGGAGGAGATGCAAGTTCTTGAAGGAGTGGGAATGCTATGTGGTACTTAAAACATGTGATGCACATATCCCCTCATAAATTCAGTCTTGCTTTGCCAGAGCCTTATGGGAGATACAGGTGATGACAGCACTAACATGTTTACAAAGTGCTCTATTGGCTTTAACTTAGGAAAGCTGGTAGAATGAATCGCGATTTAATCGACTTTCTGATCTCCATAAGGACAGAAGGTTACAGAACATACTTAAGTACCAGAAACAAAATGGGCACAGGGGAAGTATGGTAATCAGCTGCCAGAGGGTGCCCTGACTTGCAAAGATCTTTGGCTATGCTTGATTAATCATAAGGCACCTTACCGCTGACTTGATTTGCATAGTTCAAAACAGCACTTTAGACTTACCTGGAGCCATTACGAAAGAGAGTCATGGCTTATCACCATTCCCACTCTTGAGTTAGTCCCAGAGCATAAAGGATTCCAGTGTTCAGTATGTCTTTCTAGATTTCCCAAAATGATTTCTCTTGCTTCATCTGAGTCACTGTATTCTGGGAAATGGAAACCTAATTATTGCAGGGACCACTATAGAAAGAAAAAAAAAACAATGATTTTTGAAAACACAAAAGCCATTGTAGTCTTGACTAGCAATATACAGGGTCCAGATTTCAAGGAAGATTAAACTTGAATCTGTATGATCTTCCAGGGCATGTATGCACCTGTATCAAATAGTAGAATCTTATTGGCACTAAGTTACTTGAGAAGTTCAAGTCTAGCGAAGCCTTTGCACCTCCTGCCTCCTACCCAGAGAGTAATCAAAACATCACTGGGGAAGAGTAGAGGTGAGAACCCCCGTGAATGGAATGAATCACATGCAGCGAGAGTGGGGAGTGGCAGGCAGCAGCACATCACTCTTTGGCTGTTCCGTTAAGTTATCCCCGAATGAGGCTTGCACTTGGAGAAGGAAAGTAGATTACCATAACCTTAATGAGGCAATGACTCCAACTGTAGCTGCTGTTGCAGCTGTGTTAGAGAAGACAGCACAGCTCTAGACATTCAGTATTCATCTGTTGATTTTGTGAATGCATTTTTATCTATTTCAACAAATTGAAACAACCAGAAGTCATTTGCATGTACCCTGGGACAAACTTACCTATAATGTCTGTCCTTTCCTACTTTCCCCAGACTTTTGAATGTCTGTCTTAATTGTCTGCTCAAACACAATACGGTACTCTAGGAAAAGAGTCATCAACTTACAGGATTTTTTGTAGAAAGTAAGCGGTAGAAACACACTTTGGGCAAGGTTCATTCAGCTAGTGGATAATTATAAAGACTGTGGAACTTGGAATTATGGGATTTATTAAGCAAACATGATTGATCCCTAAATACACTAGATGTTGGAGATGCCAAACTGAATAAGTCAATACCAAACTCTTATCTGAAAAAAAGAGTTTGAAGTCTTGTGAGTGATATAGAGAAATAAACATTCATTCTATTATCCCACAAACACAGTCTACTCAGTGCCTGGAACAAGCCTTAAGAAATACAAAGGTTTGATCGCCCTTCAGGACTGTACTTTCTAGTGGTGCAAAGATCTATTTTCATCAAAGACCTGATCAATTTTAAATAAAAAAGTGTTTCTATAAATTTTTGGAGGAAACAGATATTAATGAGTTCCTATACGAGGGAATATCACCTGAACCTGAGATTGAGGAGCGCTCCCATGTGATGATGAGAAATGGGTAGAATCCTGGTTGGTGGGAATGTTATTCAGAAAGATCCTTCTCCAGGAAGGAAGTGGTTCATTCAAAAATCCAGAGAAGTGTAGTATGATGGGAAATCTGAAAATGAAACAAGGCTGTGTAAGACACAGAGCTTAAAAATGGACACCAGATCATGCAAGGCCTTGCTTGCCATGTTTAAGGATTGTGGTCTTTATCCTCACTGGGTTGCACTGCTGAATATTTTTCAGCAGATGAGTGGCATGTTCATCAGTAAATTTTCTGACTATGCTATGTAGCTGTGTCTGTAAGGAGCTAAGAATAGATGTGAGTAAATCAGTTAGAGGCTATTGCAATAATCGTGTGAATGCTAATAAGACCTCTACCAGGAAATAGTGGTAGAGGGAAAGTGAACACATTCAGGAAATAGATCAAGGGCAAAATGAACATTGCTAGTGATATGAAAGGAAGAGAATGACATAAAATAGGACTTTGTTTTGGGGGTTTTATGATTGCATGATTGGAGGGTCATGATGATCAGGCACCTGCTGAAAATGGAAAGGTTGGGGTTCAACCTACCTGAAGCTGTGCTGGAGAAAAGTCCTGACAATTTGCACCTGTAACTATTTCAGTCTAGGAAAACCTATATAGTGTCACCATGAAGTGTATCTACTCAACAGCACACAACAACCTACTTGCCTGTTTGGACTTGCCATTGTTCAAGGGAATGCGAAGGAAAAATCCTATGATTTTGGAAAACAAAGCCAAACCAAACCCCTGCTTATTTTACTTTTAAGTGTCTTTCACCTGCAGTAGAGCCCTGGTGGCATCTTGTGTATGGATTGGGCTGTTAATCAGAAGGTCAGAAGTTCCAAAATCACGGGCTTCTCAATGAGAGAAGGACGAGGTTTTCTATTCCCCGAAGTTACTATTTCTGAAACGCACAGGGGGAGCTCTACCATCTGGTAGGAATCAGAACCGACTGGAGAGGGAGGAGGTTTTGTTGTTTTGCTTTTGAGGGAGTCGCCTGTAAATGTCAAGGGAATAGGAGCAGGAGTCTTCCCCACATTTGAACGCTCATGATATAACCTGGCTTCATCACGGGACGGAAAGAACCAAGAGACTGAAGAAACCTCGAGGACAGCACATGCCTGTGGCTCCACAGAGCAGGGGAGCTCGTCAAAAGAGAACAAGAAAAGATGGCTAGAAATCAGAGAGGAAGACAAAAAGAGAAGAATGGTGGGGTAGGGAGAGAGGGTTTCCAGGCAGAGGTAATCAATACTGTTGGAAGGCTATGTGAATCCCTCTTGGTCAGAGGATTCCATTTCTCCCTTACCTGAAAGGCTGTCAGAGGGCCTCTCCTACTAGGAGTTCATTTGTGTCCCAGGCAGAGTTCTCTGGAATTCCAATTTAAGCTTCTTAAAAATTTCCTCCCCCTTTTGCCATGTAATTTGTCATTGGGAATCCCCCCATCCAGCCACAGATGTGGTTTGAAAGAGAGGAAGTTATTTGGCAGGAGCACAGCATTCTGGAAATATGAGTTATCTGCTTATGCCAATTACATATGCCTTCAAGACCTGCTTTTCCTTGGATCTTTCAGGCATGTGTGCTAGCTGCTCCATATTGCATCTCTTGTATAATGAGCAGCCGGGGTCAAATATCCCCACGGTTCAAGCTGGCTGGGAATTCAGCCTCTAGGAGCTGACCCAGAGCTACCTTCTCAGAAAAGAATTAATGGCTTGGCAGAGCAGGGATTTTGCTGCAAAAATATTAGGTCTTCTTCCCTGATTCTTCATTCATGACTTATTCTAGGTTTGACACTGCCTCTCCACCTACCTGTGACACTTCAGGCTCTTTGGTGCTGTTTCATAAGGGCCCATTGGCCATCACTTGCCCTTTACCTCAGACCAGTGAAAGAGACTGTCTTTATTCTAAGGCTCCCGAACAGGGGTTTGCTCTATCTAGCTCTGCCTACCACATCATAATAGGACACACTTTTCCTATCATGAGAGGCATCACAACATACTAGTGGTTAGGAGCTCGAAGTGCACAAATGCTTCCTTGATTTTGTACTCAATCTCTGAAGTTTAAGGAAATGGCCCAGGGCAGTAAGAATGTATTCCTCCCTCCATGCACAGGTCTCAGGGTCGCCACTGGCATGGCCTAGATATTGTGAGCAGTCAGCATTAGAGCTGTTCATCATCATGGTCCATAGGAAAATGAGTTCGTCATCTTTCAGGATGTAAGAGTGGAGCAGAGACTAAGACTTGGCATCTCTGGTTGGCAGGATGTGAACGTTTGCTATGGCCTTGCAAGACCCAGGATATAGAACTGTTTTACAATAAATAGGGTTGAGTTCAAGAAAAAGACGCTTCATCAAGCATGTCAGCCACAGTCGGCAGTCATGCAGGGCCTTAATCGCAGTGTGAAAGGCAGCATGAGTATGAATGTGTATGAGAAAAATGCAACTATGACACTCAAAATCATTTCTTTTCTTTTCCACTGTGTTAGAGACAGACTAAAATGAAACCTATTCCTAGGTATGAGAAACTATATTCACTGTGGCCTGGCCTTCCCATCCAAAGTTTTTTCCTACACTGCAGACTGCTCTGAGGAAATGGCTTGGAGGTTGTGTCTCAACAACTTCAGCGAAAGAGGAAGAAGGAGATTTCGCATCCACTTGTGCACAAGGATGATTCCTGTGAGACAAGCCTCTACCCTCCAAACTTCTTTAACCTATTCTGGCATCAACTGTCCCTCCCCTTGGACTTTACTTCTCTAATGGATTTTCTAATGAATTGCAAAGGCCACAGATAAGACTCATGATTATGGATCTTATTAGGGATGTTAGCAGTGTATGGACCAGGATAAAACAGTATTCATGATTCAGTCTTGTGGGCTCCAGTACCCCTTCTCAGCCATGCCTGTCAGGTACATCTCGCTCTGGTTCCCAAATCTCTCTACCTAACCACCTCCAGGCCTGTGACCTGTTTGACCAAGCATTACAAAGCACTCTTAGTGCTGAGAAATACCCATTCTGCAAGCCAACCTCCTGCCTAAAGGCACCCAGCTGTCTCCATTCTGTGGGCAGAGAAACCTACTGTTCTTCACGGTCTTGGTGCTGCTGATGCTGGTGCCTCCACTGCCATCACTGCTTCTGAAGATGCATATTCCTAGATATAGCTCTTGCTTCTTGGTCATCTCTCGTCTCAGTGGTCATAAGACTCTCTGTGTCTGCTATGGAAATGGCTCACATATACCCAGTGAAATGGCAGAACTGACCAATCCTCTCCATTATAGTTTCATATATCCTTTGTGCATGCTCCCACTCAGTCAATTGCTGGGAGCTGCAGAGATCATGGATAGAAGAGCTAGACCAGGTCACGTCACTCCCCCTTTACCATTCTCTTGCCTCTTCCATCTACAGTTACTCTCTGAGTCTTGGGAGTGTCGAAACCCAAGCATTTTAAGGAGCTGATCCAGTGTTTATTGATTTCTCTTCAGTAACTGCCCCAAGAATTGATACTTTAACTTTTTCAACTGTAAGTTGAACAAGTCCCATCTTAAAGGAATTTCAGATGATCAGAGCAAGAAGAGTGGCTTTGCTGAAAAATGGGCCCAAAATATGGATGGAGGAGAAGTAAATGCCCGGAAGAAACACTCTTGCACACAATGACATTGGTGAATGCCTTTGGGTTGAGTTAATGGAGGAGATCTGTACTCAGAAAGGAATAAAGGAAGTGGCTAAATTTTCAGATTTGAGCAAAGTCAGAAATTTACACACATATTCATGAAGGTAAGGGCACTACATATCTGAGTGAGACACTTCAGTGAGTCAATATGGGCCTTGCAATTAAGGTAACAGTAAAAAGAAAACAGGATGGAAGCAAAAGCAGAGAGGCAATAGGAGTAGAGCAAGGTAAAGGACCACACCGCCACTAGTCTCTCTCTAGCCAGTTCCAACTAATTGAAACATCCCGTGTGCAGAGTAGAACTGTGCACTTTAAGGTTCACAAAGCTGTGTCTTTGGAAAGTAGATCACCAGACTGGTCTGCCAAAGACCTCTGGGTGGTTTCAACCATCACCTTTTCAGATAGACATTGAGTGTTTACTTAGTACCATCCAAAGACCCCACATAGGAATTAGTATTGGACAGAAATTGTACCCTGTGTTAGGCAGGGCTTACTAGAGAAACAAATCCAGGGAGGAACATTTCCAGCCCAGTCCAACTCAAGTCTGTCCATAAGTCCCTCTTTGAACTCATGCAGTAACAAGCAATGATGCAGAATGCAAGGTGGTGGGTGGTGGGGAGGGCTGGTGAATGCAAAGTTGTGTGGATCCAATGGCAGTGTCAGCATCTGTTCTCAGAGTGTCTAGCCTGTAGGAAGATGAAGGCACAGAGAGAGGGGAGGTTCTTAGGATCCTTCTTCTGAGAAGGACATGACCATAAGGAGGCACCAGGTTAAATATCACCCCTACACGTTTATATTTCTTTAAGTTGACATGAAATTATGTAGCTACCACAAAATGATGACACATTTGGAATCTCCACTTGAATAGCTTAGCAAGAAAATCAGATCACTGGTGCTATAGTCTGAATGTCTTTATTTAGATTGTCCATTTGAAAAACTCAGTCAGCTGATGTCAAGGATTTCAAGAAGGAAGAGATGGATTTGAAACTGATGGTAGTAGCAATTTTACAATACTACTTGATGAGATAGAGCTTTGGAACAATAGGGTGTTTTATTCACGCCCAGTAAAATGGTTTTGGAAAAAGACAAAACTAAACCCAGTTAACAATGACTCATACTATTTTGATACCTAGAAACTTAATCTCTATTATCTACAATTACAAACAATATCATCCCATTATATAAATTAACTTTTTAACATATAAAGACAAACTGGGAGAATTCATTTGAAATCAAAATGACAACAAAAACCCAACAATAAAATCCAACCATAAAAACCCAACCATAAAAATCCAACAAACAAAAAAATCACACTCATTTCTATTACACAGGTCATAAATCTTATAGTATTTCAGTATATAAAAATATAGCAGTAATTTTTTATAAAAACAATCTGTAAATGTCCTTAAAGGGATGTGGTTAAAATCATATAGTCTAGATCGAAACAGTATGTCAATTCTGTTAAAAAATCTTGTTAAATATCTTTAGAACCAGCCCACATTTGAAGATAATTTGAAGATAATTTGCATCTTTCTGCAATCTAGTTTCATTTGTAAGATATGTGCAGTCATTTCTCACTCATAGTAGACTCATAATCTCTACTCAAAGGGACAGTATCATTTTCAAACTGTAATCTTTATGGGAACAGATCAAGTCTCTTCATCCATAGAGAAGCTAGTTGGTTCTAACAATCAATGTTTTGTTTTACATTTTGATATTTTGTTTATTTGTTTATTTGGTTTCTGTGGTGATCATGTGATTATGTTAATTTCAAGATTGAGATGTAGGGATGGAGTCTAGCCTGCTAATCTGGAAATAGCCATTGAGTGGCCAATGGGGCTTCTGTGTGGGCATGACTTTCTCCTGAGACTTCTGGGAAATCACGCGATATTTCACTCGTGGAAATGAGAAGCTGTCTCCCTAGTTGTTGTGAGTTAGTCTCAGAGATGATGAATTATGGACAAGACAAGATGGCAGCATTTGAGGAGCTGAAGTTGGCGGAGGAGAAGCCACATGGCCTTACCCTGATGGAACCAAACCTCTGAAGCTGGATAAGCCACGTGGAGATCCCTGCCAGCGCTGAGTTGTTTCTACCACCACTGAATGCTGTTGATGGACCCTGAACCCTGCCGGTGCCAGGACTCTGCACCCACTGACCTGTGACTTTGCGAGTCGGAAGGAGACTTTATAGATTGATATCAGGCAATGGGTTAATATCAGACTTGTGACTTTGAATTGGATTGGGCTGGAATGCTTTCTCAATGTCCCATTCCTCTTGTGTATAAACCATATCCTTAGATCCATATGCGTGTCTATGAATTTGTTTCTCTAGTCTACCCGGACTAACACAGTTTCTGTGATTCTACAGCAATATTTTAGTTACCCCTCACACTATATAGACTCCAATGAACACTCTTTTTCTTTTTTTGTTTTTTTTTCTTGGAGGGGCATCACTGCCCTGGTGGGAGTAGGAAGTCCAGCCTTGCTCCTGGAGAGCTGCTGCTGGATTTGAACCGCCGACCCAGTGGGCCGCAGTCCCGCACACAACCACTATGCCACCGGGGCTCAGCCCGAACACTCTTTTTCTTTTATTATATTCAGAAAACTGACTGGCATAGAACTAATTCTAATGCGCAGGTATGAATCTGGTTTTTTAGTGTTTTTTAAAATCATTTTATTGGGGGTTCATACAACTCTTAGTACAATCCATCCATACATCCCTTCTATGCAAAGCATATTTGTAGCATTGATGTCATCATTATTCTCAAAACATTTTCTTTCCACTTAAAGCCTCATCCTTTTTCTACCCCCTCCCCACTCCCTCCTTCCTTTCAAACGCTTGATAATTTTTTTGGGCATCATTGTCCTCTGGTGGTGGGAGTAGGAGACCCAGCCTTGCTGCTGGATTTGAACCTCCAACACAGTGGGCTGCAGTCCCACGCACAACCACTACACCACCGGAGCTCAGCCTCAAACTCTTGATAATTTATAAACTATTATAATTTTGTCTTGTTGAACTCTTGTTTGATGTCTCCCTATGCCCACTTCCCCATTGTCCACACCCCAGGGAGGAGGTTATATGTAGATCCTTATAATCTAGCCACCAATGTTTTAATGGGTAACATAGTGCTACATACTTCTATAATCTTCTGAATTTATTTGGTAAAATTATATTTACCATTAGAAATTGGACATTTTTTAGCACTTGAGAAATCTTAAAATTTATGCCGCTTGTTTTACAAGCAAGAAACCTTGGTTGCCCAATAGTTGAGCACTAGGCTACTCACAGAGTATTGCCTCCTACTTTAAAACCCATCACTGTATAGCAGATTCTCATTCAGAGCAAATCCTACAGGACAGAGTGGAACTGCCTCATAGCATTTCCTATGCTGTAATTGCTGTGAAAACAAACGTCTAAGCCTGTTTCCCATGGAACAGTTGGTGGGGTTGAACCAGCAACCTTTTGCTTTGTGCTCAATTACTGCATCAGCAGGCCTCATTTGTTCTGCTTTTAAGCAACTGATTTTAAGTTTTAGATTTTTTAAAGTTCTCTATTAGTGAGTAAACATTTTTATCAATAGAGTTAATTTACATAATGGAAATATATTGTTTATCATTGCAGATAGTAGAGATTAATTTTCTCTATGACAGAAGATTAAGGTTTATGGTTAGTCAGGTCAACACAAGTTCACATTGTTGGCAAAATAAGTATTATATGTTGTTGAAACTGCCAAGAGTCTTCCCAGAGTTCTTTATTTAAAGGAAGAAGACTGTATTTCTTAAGAAAAAGGTCCTGTAAAGTTTTATGTGTTTTATATTGACTCTTTTTCTTCCTGACATATTTAATAGTTCCTGTTAAAGCCACAAATAGTGAATGGGTGACTCTGAATTGAGTCATCGCTCCATTTGAATAAACCTTTATAAACTTTAGTATTCAGGAACTAGCAGCTATTATGAGACCCTGCTACTCCTCATATGTAACATGTAACAGTTTGTCCAAAGATCATTATAATCATGTACAAGACATCTTTCAAACAAATCTTCAATAAAGGGATGCTTTGAAACTGATCAGATCTCAGCTATCCTGGCTCAAACAGAATGGTTTGCTAATATAAAAGCCAAAATTTGAGTTAAGCATAGTACCATGTAACATTGGGGAGTGCATTTTACCTATCTGGACTGATTTGCCAGATTTCATAAAGTGCTTCAAATGCCCTTTGAATGTTAATCTCTGTATAATACCACAGTGTTCCAGGTGGTTCATTCAAGAGATAGGAAGAAGGGCGCAGCATCAGTCAGATTTGACCACGTCACCTGAATACGGGCAATGGATATCATATGATCTCCATGACTTTAGTTTTTGTGTCACCATCTATCTAAATGGGGTTTCTGCACATTTCTTTTCTTTTTAAAGCAAAAAGCAGACTCCTTAACAGTAAGTTGGGTGCAAGTTGACAGAACAGAGCATGAGTGTCACATGCAATGATTCAGACACTATTTCTTCAATCTCATTCATTGTCTTCCTGTCCATCAATGTACAGCACTTTCCCCATCTCCTCCCTGAGTTTCTTATCTCCCTTCCTTCTTTTTCCTTATCCTTCTGAATGTTGACCTTGGGAAACAGTTTCCCCAGGAATCCCAGCTGGTTGATTCGCCTAAGGCATTTGTCCCTCCATAGTGCTATTGTTCTCCTTATAGTCCTCTGTATTGTTTGTCTCAAAAAGTGAGCCCTCGGGGTGAGTTCAGTTCCAGACTCAAGGAGGACGAGGGAATGGAGTCTCAGGGGTTCCACCAATCTCTGGGCAACCAAGAAGCTTGATCTTGTTCATGAGTCGGATTTTTGCTTCACGTTTTTCCTCCCACTCTTATCTAGAAACTTCAAATGTGATCCCTTTCAGTTGGTAGTAGCAATGAAAAACGATCTAGTTCTGGTTGTGGACACTGATGTTAAAATGGGCCATTAGTTCATTGGACTGATTGTTTCCATGTGTCTTTCAATGCTCATCTTTGTCTTGCCTACGGGCGGGAAGAATGGAAGAGTTGCACTTTAGATCCCTGCTCACAGGCTTTGGCATACCAAAGTAGGATGTGGAACATGGTTTTATCAAACTATATTCTGTCTCCTGGTGTCCAAGGAGACTAGGGTTCTGAGCCCCAGGTCCAAGGCTTCATTCCCTTAAGGTGTTTGATTGTATCGAAGATGTTTTCATAGCTCTGCCCTCTTTAGGCAACACCACATTCACTGTCATAGCTGCACAAAAAATAAATATCCAGGTCCACATATCCCCTGTCAAACTTACTGTGTATGTTTTGGGTCAGACTCTTATTCCTTCGTTAAAATTGTGTTTATTGTTCATTCTTTCATCATTATGTGAAGTTTTGAAGCAAAGCCTTCCTCATAGTGAGATTATAGTAGTGTGTTATGTCAAGGTTCCAACCAGATACCCTCAAATATCTTTTGACCATTTGGGGCACATTCTAATTCTCCTTCCAAGGACTAGTGCCAGCAGCTCCTCAAGCTTTGAGAGCAGGCTTGCCTACAGGGGCCGTGATTTGAAAGTTTCTGGAGGTTTATACGCCATTCCATCGCCACATCCCCGCCCCCTGTGCCCCCTGCCCAGGGTGGCATTTAGTACATGATTGAGCGGTATAGTGCTTAGAAATCCAAGCTGTTTCACCTGATCTCAGTAGAACTCTCCAAATTCCTCACCCTGCATCAGGCTGAAGCCCCTTCTGAGGGACTCTCACCAGAGATTTTCACCTTGAGATTCCAGTCTTTCTTAGGTTTACACTGTCTTGCAGCATTGCCCTGGAAGCACTACTTTAAGTCACATTCACACAAATCCTCATCTCAGAGGTTGACATCTAGGGAACCCACCTTACACTACTCCTACAATGTCGCTATCTCCACCTGGTGGCAAGCACAGGACCATCACCTTTGTTCCTTTCATTCACTAAGCCACTGAAACCTTACCGCCTGCCCATTCTGACTCATAAAGCAAGATCCTCTAAGCTAGACTTGCCCTTCCCAGTATGGTTTCCAAGTCTATTTAAGTCTTTCAGAAATAGGCTGCTACATCTTTCTTGCACAGAGTGGCCTGTGGGTTTGAGCTACATGACCCTTTATTGAATACCTGCTATATAACAGGTTACGGAGGGAGATCCAAAGAAGGCAATAATAATATCTCTATCTTCAAAGAGCTAATGATTTCTCAAACCCAAAGAGAAGTGACAGCCAACATGAGCCCAGAGAGGATCTCCACAGCTGTATCAGTAGGAAACAAAGGGGATGCAGCAGAGGGAAGATAACTTATTTTTCCTCAGCAGCACAGCTACAGAATTTTATCATCTAGCATACAGCAGACATATCCAGCTGTGATTCCAACAGCCTCTGTAATCAGAAAGGCAAAATCCAAATTGTCCCTATATTAAAACTCACTAGTTGCAGACCTGAGTTCCAAAGACCGACTTTTGTCCAGTGCAAGTTGGCCTCAATGTGGCAAAAATAAATTAAACACACACCCAATTGGACCAAAGGAAATGTTGAGAGACTAGTACAGAGACTGTTTAGGATGAAATAGAATTCTCCCAATGGAGAGCAGGCCCATACATATGCTAGAGGTAGAACATTCCGAACTTAATGGCGACTCCTGTGATAGATGTAGAATCACGCACTATTCAGGAGTCTCAAACATGGTCAAAAATAAGGAATTTCATGACTCCACTTAACAGCGCTCTGTGTCCTAGCACAACTGTCCATTTGCATGGCACAAGAGCTCATAAAGAATAGTGAAAGGCGGGCTGAACCCCGGTGGCGTAGTGGTTGTGCGTGGGACTGTGGCCCACTGGGATGGAGGTTTGATTCCAGCTCCACAGAGCAAAGGCTGGGCCTCCTACTCCCACCATCTGAGGGCAGTGATGCCCCCTCCAAAAAAAAGGAATAGTGAAAGGCATCTCGCTATTTTAGTGACCTAGAGCTCACTCATGACTGACCACTTGGAGACTTGTTCAGTTACAAATGGTATAACTTTCATACGTGAATTCTATTTCTCTTTTATCCCCTTGATAGCATTGGGTGGCAACAAGTAGATTCCTTTTTACATTTCTCTTTTTACATTATCTACCTTAGCATCACTTTAATGTTATATTTTCCATTCTTCACCCCTTTGATCACTCTGAAATCATTGTCGTTCATCAACTTTAGAACTGGATTCAACATCATCCCATCAGCATTGTACCAGGAGTGTATATGTTGTGATCATTTCTCCACAAGTTCAATGAGTCCCTCAGGAATGAAACAGGTTTCATTTTCTGATTCACATTGAAAAAAGAGGATATGAGAAATAATTTATGTGGACTAGCCCAAATTGCTAGATTAAGAAGTTTGATATTGCCTCTATTTTAAATGAGAGGAATAGAAGTGGCTGGGCACACCAAGAAATATTTATCAAGGGACTGACAATAATTCGAAGGGATCAAATAAATGACATGACTTTAACCAAGACAGATTAATTCAGTGAGTATATTCAAGAATTGTATCAAGAAAATAAAAAAAATAAGCTTCAAGTTTCTTGAATATATTGTTATTGGAATAAAATATATTTTGAACAATGGGAAATATGTTCAAGAATGAATGAAATTCAATGAGAAGGATATAAAATGGCATTCACAATCTCAAAATAAAATAGCAAGGGTGAAAAATAAAATAAAAGTACTAAAGTATTTTAAGATAAAAGTGGTAACAAAGAGTCATCTTTATGCTATACCAGTAATATAAGGAAAAGAATAAGATCCAGATAATTCTGGAACTTGTTAAAATGTAATGATATTAAAGCATTAAGAAGTCATTCTTCCTTTATAAAAATACTTGGCTTTCATTCCTCAGCTAAAGCTCTTATTAGAATAGTAAGCTTAATTTGGGTCTCTATCTTAATAAAGGATATAAAGAAATTGAAGTGTATGCCAAAGAATGTTTTAAAATGAAAGGGAACTAGCTAGTTCTATTTAAAGGCCAAAGATTTTTCTTACTTTGAAAAGTGAAATAAAATGAGTGAATTAATTATTGTTTTTGATCGAAATATTATTTTGTCTGCTGAGGATCAAATTTTTAAATGGGCTCAAATGAAACAAAGAGATCTTTCAGTTACACATGAAGAGAAAGTTGGTTAATTAATTAATCAGATGGAATGAGCTTGTTATGATAAAATTTAGAATACTTTATTTTTCAGCAGTCATCGTTACAAAAACTGGACTTTCTAAGGAAACATCGACCATTTGCTTTCTCCTCTCGATCTTTGAGATAAGAAACGCAGACATGAGATCAAACAGCTAAACTTAAAAAAAAAACATTTTTTTCAATGATTTTATTGGGGGCTCTTACAGCTCTTACAACATCCCATGCATCATTCGTATCAGGCGTATTTGTACAAATGTTGCCATCTTCATTTCCAAATTATTTTTTACTTGAGTCCTTAGTATAAGCTAAACTTGCCTCAGCAAGTTAATGGAACATCCAGACTCAGAGTGCTTAACTTGTAGGCTGGGTCAATGACTTTGGAGGTGTGATTCTAATCTTTTGTGCATTAGGGATTTTTAAAATATATATATATATATACCGTAGAGATCATTCAGAATGACAATCATGAGTATCACGGAAGTATTTGGAAAGTCCTTCACTTTAGAACTTGACCAACTATAATAAACGACCGCTCAAAGCATAGGGATTTTGCTTGTTGTTTTAGTGCCTTGTTACTATTGCCTAGTGCCTTTCCTGTGTATTGTGCCCAGTCCACTTGCATAGTCAACATTCATGTTGGTGAAAAAGCACATTTGCAATGCAGAATTAGGCCAGCATGCAATCTCTAGCACCATTTCCACGCATACATCCTTGGTAAAGGAGAGGGTAAGTGAGAAAGAAGATCCTGAAGGAGATGGTTGCAGTGGTTACCACAATGGACTCGAGCATTAAGAGGCTGGCATAGAACCAGGCAGCTTGTGTGTGTTGGACATGGGTCATTAAGCATGGAGACTAACTCAAGGAAACCAACAGCATAACGGGACTTCTCCTGCTAAAATAAACCGTTGAACCAACCCCACAAACACATGGGAATAAGATAACATAGAAGTGTGTATATTGCATTTCAGAGATACATTTTTTCAAAAGGTCAGAAAACTTTAAAATAGTAAAATATATTTTGCGATGCTTTGTAGGGGAAATGTAGTCCTTAATCAGGCCAATGAGGAAACCAACACTGCAATATTATCTATGTAAAATTGACAATTAACCATATGGTTTTCTAATATAAAATTTTCTTAATTTCATGTGCTATTTGTTCTGAAATCCCCAAAATGAAACAGCATTCAAGGCAAATTTTATTATCTTGTACACTTTACAAATGGAGAAACCCAAAGCTCTAAAAGGTGAAATCACTTACTGATGTTCTCTCTCATGTGTTCTATTTACTCCTGAACCCCAGCCTGATGATTTGAAAGGATGTGGGGAAGCATGCTGTTTTGCTGTGATTCTGTAACTTGGAGGTATCCTTTTAGGAACTCCGTTGAGATCATATTTAATAAATTTTAAATCCCAGATATATCTTATCAGTTTTCCTTCAAGGAATGCATTTAATGAATGTATTCAAAGTTCATTTATAACAGACGTACTCACATAGTCATATCCAGATCGATGTACAACAATACATTACCACATTACAGCTTTTATCACCAGTAAGTGTAACATATGCATATGGAACTTAATTAGTGTTACTTCTGAAATCAAATGCCATGCAGTCACAAGGAAGAAAGATATGGCAGAATATAGCCTGGCGTTCACAATGTAAATGAGTCACCATTCATTCATTCAGTAAATATTTGAGCTCATACTGAGTTCCAGGCACTGGTGATGCAACAGTGAACAAGACAAAAATCCCTGCCTTTAAGGATTGCACAACGTAGTGAGAGAAACCCACTGTCAAATGAATTGATTCCAAGTCCCGTGACTGTTAAACAGAGGAGAACTCCTTGTTTTGGTTTCTGAGATTGCCAGTGTTTATGTGCGTATACAGGCTTATCTTTCTCCCAAGGAGGGACCCAAACGACCCAGGAAGCCACCCGAGTTCCTTGTCGTGAGAGACACACACAATCATATAGGGCGGTGAAGTGATAAGTAACCTGAAGATCACTAAGCATATGGAGAAAAGTGTATGTTTCTCAGTAAATGTAAAGAAACAGAAAATACAGCTTATCTATTTTTGCTAAAAGTCAGCAAAATAGAAATGTAGCGTGTGTTTATGATACCTTTGGGGGAAGATGGGGAGACAATGTCATTATTGAATACTTTTGGAGAGGAAGGCGAGAGGACTCCATTTATAAGAGCAGCTCATGTTCTGTAATGTGCATTTTCTAAATTTTGACTTTATGTTCACCCCACATGCACTTATTCTTTTCCCAATAGTAAAGCAAGTTATGTTAGGGGGGGACCAGGAGCTTGGATGCGTGCAATCCTCAGGGGCAAGAATGGCCTTTCTGGATTGGAATATTTAACTGGGCTGCAAGCTTAAATGCCATCACTAGCCCTTCCACAAAAACAAATGTGTGAATCAGGCAGACTTAGAAAAGTATGGGGAAGTATAGGGCCGCTGGTGATCTACAGACTGTTTGCCTAGTCAATAGACATTTACATTGTTATTCATGTTTTACGACAGATACATTTGAAAGTGTGGAAAGGGATAACATTTCTCTTTCTCTAACATCATCATTCTCGAATTTTAAGTAGTGTTTGACACTTTTGCCCCGCAAAGTCCCCCAACGTGATCTTTCCTCAGGTGATCCTGCTAACAGGTACATTCACTCAAAAAGCACACTAGAATGCCATCACTAAAATCTGGTCTCACTCACCTCTCTTTTCCACTTCCTTCCTTTCCCCCACCCTTAGATTCTGCCCTTCATGATCTTACATCAAACCGAATTTCATGCTTTTATTCTCTTAAATGTCTACATTTCAGCACTATAATATAAACTAGTCAAAACACAATGAAAAAGACAGAGAAAGTCATTTTATTTAGAGTCACTATTATCTCTAAAGATATAAATAGTTTGAAGTTATCTTGTCAGAGATGCAAAAGCTACTAATTGAGAGCATAGGCTGCACGTCCAGTAACAAATGTCCCCAGGTATCATCACGCCCCTCAGAAATAAGCCTCTTCTTACATGAAAGACAGAAGTGCATTTGCCTCAACTCAGCAACTTTCCTGTAGGTCTCCGCATGTACCTGAAACTTTAAATACCTACACATTTTATCGAAATGAAATGTAACATATTAAGAAAAGGTGCTGGGCTGAGCCCCGGTGGCCTAAGTGGTTGAGTGTGGGACTCTAGCCCGCGGTTCAAATCCAGCGGCAGCTCTCAGGAGCGGCACTGGGTAGCGCCCATGACCGCCAGAGGCAGTGATGCCCCAAAACAAACAAAAAACAAACAAGCAAAAAAAGGTGCTAATGAGATCACATGTAAGAACCCAAAGTGTAGTTTATGATTCTAACAAGAGTTGATCTCTTCATAAAATAGCTGGTTTTATACCAGAAAAATAGTTTTCATTATATATGTATATACCTATACATATATATATATATATTCATCTATTCCTGCAAAATTGTTTTTAAGAGAACTGTAATTAAGATAACCCAAATCCTCTAGGCATTTATAGGGTGAATTTAAATCCATGTCAGCATGGGGGAAAATAGCCATTATCGAACTAACTTAAGAAATAAACATTTGTAAAACACCATATAATAAATCACTAAGTTAATAAATGCCAAAACTAGGATATTGGTTGTGAGAATGAAAAAGCGTGCTCATATGTAAAAGAATGAGAAATGAATTATAATAGCCACTCTTTATTTAGGCATCAATTTCTGTTTCTTTTGTCTTACATTATGAATATGAATTTTGTTTATAAGATATTGTGCAGTGGACTATCCAAGGAAGTTGCACATAAAAAGTTTCAAACACATTTGTAATATAGGTACAATTATCTTTAGTCTCCAAATAGGGAATGTGAAGGTGAGATTGCTATAGCTGTAATTTGAAACAAATTGCATGCCAGCAATGTAGCAGAGATTGAATTCACATTCTGTTTATGAAAATCTAAAACTTATGTTATGATGTGAACCGACTAAAACTAGGATAGGTGGAGCTTGGTGAGAGATTGAGTGAAATTGACTGAGTGAAATTCCAAATCTTGAAGCCCACGATACTGAAAATCTGGCGCTGTCATTAGTAGTGATACAGTTATCAGAAGACAAGTTGGCTTATGAGAGAAATCAACAGGTTGACTGCAAAGTTGAAGATATAGTTAATATATCTGATACAGAAGAAAATATGTTCAAGCAGCTGAAAATGAAAGCGTATTTATTTGCATTATCCTACAGGAGAGAGGGAAGTTATAGCTTTTATTTCATTTTTTTAAGGAGATATTGGCAGTTGAAACATCTTCCAAATAATATAGCTCTCCTCTTTGCTTTACTTGGATGGACTCACCTAGATTTAATGCAAAATTGCTTGTCACTGAAGGTGCTATGTTCAGATTTCTGGTCTCTGGAAGATATATGTTTAAAGTTGAACATTAATTTAATATGAATGCAATGGGTGGAAAACCACAGCCTGGCATGGACTTATCATAGTATTATGGAAGAAAACAGGATTTACTTACCAACAGATCTGCAGGATGTGATCTGATTTGCAGTTAAAGTGAATCCTGGGTACAGCAAAGGAACTTGGTTTAAAAGATTTAATGTGTCAAAAGTCCAGATAATATTCATTCTCTTTCAACTCCATGATTTGTTCTTCATTTTCATTCACATCTGTTATTTAGTAATGCTGTCTAAAATAGACTTTGCAAACAAATGGGTGGATTGAAAGAGTCCTTGGCCCCTAGATGCACTAAAGAAATGCTGATTCTATGTGGAATTTGTCTGAAGAGAGTGTGATTCCACTATAGGTCCATGACCCTAAAAGTAAAGAAAACAAGTTTCTCCACTTTTGTGAGATCTTTTATACTCCTAACTCAGTAGTCCTCAACCAGGGGCAATTTTGTCTCCCAGGGAATATTTGGCAATGTCCGAAGTAAATGTGATTGTCACAGCATGGGACTTGGGTGGGTGACTTCCTCTGGTATAGAGTAGATACTACAATGATCATGTTACTTCCTCACAATAAAGAATTATCCATCATGCAACCATTGTGTTGGAGAGTAGAACTGTACACCCCAGTCTTGTCCTAACCGTGACTTTTCACAAACTCATCGCCAGGCCTTTCTTCCACGGCACCCCTGGTTGGTTTGGAATCACTAGCCTTTTAGTTGGTTGTCCAGTGAAGATTCAGAATCGACTCAGTGGCAACTGTTTAATGCCATTCATGCCAAGGTTGGGAAACCTTGTTCTAGCCTGCGTGTTGTGAAAGGAACTCTAGTGGCACAATGGATAGGCATTGGACTGTGAACTATAAGATCAGTCACCTCTTGAAGGAAAGACATGGATTCTTACTCCTGTAAAGAATTTTGGTCTCAGAAACTCACAGGGCTGGTCAAGTGCTGCCCTGTAGGGTCACTTTTAGTTAGAATCAACCGATTGCTGTGAGTTTTCAAAATATGTGTTGAATGCCTGCCCCTTGTACCTGTGGACGTGATCCTGCTTGGAAAAGGGGATATTTTTGTGTTGTGTTGAGGAGGTCCAGTCAGTGTCATGTGGATCCTAAACCTAATTATTTCTGACCTATAAAAATATCAGAATAGACACAGAACTACCTACAGGGAGGAGAGAAATGTCAAGGAATAACGAAGAATGCCAATGAATCCTGAAGATCATTGGCAGATGCCAGAAACAAAAAGAGCCAAGATCCTGATTTGAACTTCTAGCCTTCTAGCTATGAGCGAATAAAATCCTCCTCTTTTAAGCCACCTACTCATGACATCTAGTCTATTGGCACTAGGTAGTTAACTCCGACACATTGTGCCACTCCCCGAGGATATTATAAGAGATGGACTCTAATTTGTTTTATTCAACAAGTAGTACATGATGACTTTAGTCAAATCACTGGCACGTGTGTATTTCATGCATGAATTGTATTATGAGCCATATATGAGAAGACTATCATTTCACTAGAATTCTGACTCCAAATGGCTTCCTCTCTAAAGAAAAAACAAAAGGCACAGCTATTGGAGAGGGATTTTTTGAGGTTGCCTGAAATCTATGGGGTTTAAATTCCCACCTGCTTTGTTTCCTTTGTATAACTGTGAAACCCATTATAAAACAACTACCAAACCCTGGCTCTATATATCAGGAATTTTTTTAAATGTAGTCCCTACTGTATGTGTGCCTGAACTAACTAAAAATTAAATGTTACAGGGTAAAAAGGAAGCCTGCACTCCATAATTTATTAATCTATTATTTTTTTACTCTATGTATTAGAAGCATTTATTTTCTTCTGATGCATAACTTAGATTCCTTCTGTTCTACTCCATTTAAATAATTTAGTTAGAAAGTAAATATTTCCCCTCATTGTGTTCCTTTTCACATGGACACATATCTGACAGCTTTGTAAGTATGATTTTAACAATTTCATTTATTTTTCTCATTAAGTATCTCCATTAAAATATGCATATGCTTATTTTAAGTATAAAAATATTGCTATTAGAGAGCTCTTTTAATTAGGTAAAGAAGGTTCAGAGAAGCAAAATGATTTATCTAGTATAAATTCCTGTGCTAATGTATCTTATAAAAAATGATGGTGCTGTTGTTCCTTTAAAATATATCTCAAGTAATAACTACTATCAATGAACACTGAAAGTTCAACTGTTTGCAAAGATTCTGTTTTCATCCATCTTATTCAAGCCTGTTGTTGCTGTTGTTGTTTTGGGTGCCACAGAGTCTGTTCCAATTCATAGTGACCATATGTACAACAAAACAAAATGCTTTCAGTATAACTGAAAATAACCCCCGTTGTTGCCTAGCCAATTCTGATTCCTCTGGGATTCATCATTTTTCTTTTGGGCACCTCAGCAGCTTTATTAATATTAAGGCCTGGCAAGCCTAAATTTTAAAATAACATTCTAGAGATATCTTTCATGTATCCAAAGATGTTGACTAAAATGGAAATGGTCACATACATTGTTCTTTTCACCTCTCTATGGTGATTTTAAGTGCCCCATGCCATCTTTGTCTCTCATTACTATGACAATGGAAACATGACTGTATAATAATGCCCCAGCTACATTGCAGGACCTTTTTAATTCATGAGGGACTGCCTCCATAGAGTGGATGTCTGCCTACAGAATGAGTTCCAAATTGCTCCGCCCCCATCCCCTTTCAATTCTTACTTCCACCTGGCATCCAGTTTGCACAACATACAGAGCAGACAAGAGCTTGGAGATTTGGTTGGCAGACCTAGCCCTCTGTGTGAACTTCACAGCGTCCTAATACTTAATTGGCTTCACAGTCCTTCATATAAATAGGTCTCTGGTTTTCTTTGTGAAAATTTACTGGGTTATATTTTATACACAAGAAGGTTACTTCTCAGTATTGAGTTGATCCCAGTTTGCAGGGACCGGAGAGGAGATTTCTCTGGTGGTGTGGTGGCCATGCATTGGCTGTGATCAGCAAGGTGGCAGTTTGAAACGTCCTTGGAAGGAAGACAAAGCTTTCTACTCCTGAAAACAGTTACAGTCTGAATTTTCAACTTTAAAAATATTCTTTCTAGGAGAAAAGATGAGGGACAAAACTTTATTGGAGCAGTCAGCCTCTGCTTTCTCCCATGGCTTTGAAACACTGGCCTTGTGGTGGGCAGCCAGCCCCACTAGGGAGGTCGCTATAACATTCCATATAGGTTAGTGATGATCAGGCTAAGGGATGCTGTAAGAACCATTTTCTTACATGTTGGGAGTTATGATGGTGTGGTACCAGGTGCGATCAAGTTGATCCGAACTCATAGTGACTCTATGTATAAGAGAACAAAATACTGCATGGCTGTGTGCCATCCCCTTCACTGTCTTTATTGTTGCAGCCACTGTTTCCATCAATTCTGTAAGGGGCCCTCCTCCTTTTTGATGCTTCTCGACCAACTCTGATGTCCCTCTTGAGGGACCAGTCTCTCCTGACACTCTGCCCAAAGTCTATGAGACTAAGTCGAGCCATCTTGGCCTTTCAGGAGCATTCTGGGGTTAACTCTTCCAAATCAAATTTGTTTGTTCTTTTGGTAGTCCATGGTACTTCAAGATTCTTCAATGATACCATAATTCAAATGCATCCATTCTTAATTGATCTCCCTTATTCAATGTCCAACTTGCACATGCCTATCAGGTGACTGAAAATATCAAGGCTTCGATCAGACACACACACCTTAGTCCTCAAAGTATCATCCCTGCTTTACCACACTCTAAAGAGGTCTATGCAGCGATTAACCCAATGCAGTGTGTCACTGGATCTCGACTGCTGCTACCATGAGCACCGATCATGGGTTCAAGCCAGATGAGATCCTTAACAGCTAAACTCTTTTGTCCTTTTATCGATGTGACCTATTGGTCCCTTTGCAAGGATTAGACTTTCCTTTACATTTCATTGTCATATGTAGGAATTTGTGCAGAGTAAGTTTACTTACCCATGGAAAATGAAACCGCACAAACACGTTTTCAATAAAATCAGAAGAGAAATCAGTTTGCTTCACTATTGGCATGGGCTTCAGAGAATGACATTTGGGGGTAGTCAAAATGGATACAGGCTTGGATTTTGAAATTAAATAGGTCAGGGATTGAAACAGTTCTGTCACTCATCAGTAAACTGTCCTTGAGAAGACCTTTCCCTTCCTGAGTTTCAGTGCCTTCACCCAAAGTATGTATGTAACAGTATCTACTTCTTACAGGAGGTGGGTGTGGGAGTCCTGGTGGCACACTGGGTTAGGCAGTGTGAGCCTACCAGCCACTCCCCTAGAGAAAGAAAAAGCAATCTGCTTCTGTAGGTATTCACAGTCTCAGAAACTACACATTTCTACTCTGTGCTGCGGGTTCATTATGAGTCAAAATCAACTCACCACAACATGAGGAATTATTTGAAAGGCTCAAGCATGCAGAAGCTTGAGAATCACTGCACTAGATGCTCTGTTGTTAGTTGCCTCTGAGTCTAGATGCAACCATTAACATGCCAAGGAGGAAGCAGCAGCAAATTCCACCTTAGCTTAAGATCGATTTCTCTGAAACAGGGGTCAGACCAATTCTGACAGCAGCCGTCTCCCACAACACAGTCTCTGAAGGGTTTGAATGCACAGAAATGACCACACAGACTCACAGACAAGATTTATAATCGTGGGGTTTATTATAGAAGTTAATCGATTATGATACAGGATCAGGAATGCTTGGGACCAAGTTCTAGTCTGGACATCCATTTCTCAGCTGTGGCCACAAGCATACTTTTCTCTGGTCTTGTCTTCTCAGACAGATGACCCTCTGGCATGTGTCTTGCCGCTGACACTCCTCTGCTTTTTCTGGTGTTGGGAGCTTTCTGTCCCTGGGTCAAGGAATGTCAATGAGTAGAGATCCCAGGAGACACAGAATACACTCTACTCGTGGTTCTTTTAACTTAATGGTAGTGAGATACTCCTCCTTGATTCTGAGATGGCTTATTTTATACCTAACAGGATGGCAAAGGTGATCCACACCCACATTAGGATTCCATGTTTTTATAATCCCAATTATACCCATTAATTCGCACTCTCGATCACATTATATAATCCTTTCAGAATCTTCTACTTTTTCTTATGCAGACCCATCAGGAAAAGAGAGGACGCACCCAGTGTACATAATCCTATCTGTGCGTTTTGGGGAGTTACAAAACTATGGCTAGAAGAGCCAGATGAAGTAAATGACCACACACACGAACTCATGGCAAACTATGTGCACAGAGCAATATGCCATAGGAACTACCAGGCTATATGAACTTTTGCAAATTGACCACGCAGGCTTCTGATGAGACTCTGGGTAGTTTCAAACCTCCAAACCTTGGATCCGTGGCCTATCTATTCGTGCCATTCATTCAACCCATAAAAACCAAACTCACTGTCCTTGAGTCAATCCCCACTCATAAAGATTATAGAGCTGAGCCCGGGAGTCATTTCTGAGGCTTCTAAACTTTTTCTGGAGCAGAAAGTTTCTTTTCCTTGTGCAGTTGCCGGTGGGTGTAAGCTGCTGACCTTGCGATTAGCAGTCCAACAAATAGTCTGCTCCCTCCCAGAGTTCCTTTTGTGTTACCCCTGGACGTGACCATATGTCTAGAGCCTAGCAGAGAACCTGCCATATAAATGTAGTGACCAAGTTCCAAATAATACCATCATCTCCATAATGAAGAAAAGAATCAACATTTACGTCCTAAGTAAGATAGAGCTTCTAATGTCTAAACACAAGAATTTATCAAGGAACTCATCCAGCCTATTTTCAGTAATGTGCCAGAACTCTTATCCAGGCTCCAAATATTCTATCTTTCTATTTACATATAAGTATAAATTTGGTCAACTTAGTATATGTAAGCTATCATTGATCCTGTGAGGTCGATTGCAACTCCCGGCGACCCTGTGTCCAACAGTAAGAAACACTGCTTGGTCCGGTGCCATCCTCCCAATTATCGTCAGGTCTGAGCCCCTTGTTGCAGCCCCTGTGTCAACCCATCATGTTAAGCGTCTTCCTCACTGCCACTGCCCCTGTAGTTTACCAGGCATGAGGTCCTTTTCAAAGAATTGATATTTCTTGATAACATGTCCGAAGTATGCGAGATGAAGTCTCCATAGGCTTGCTTCTGAGGAGCATTCTGGCTGTACTTCTGAGATGGATTTTTTGACAGTTCTTCTTATTTTCTTTGACCACACTGTAATGCAGATGCATCGACTCTTCCTTGGTCTTCCTTATTCAGTGTCCAACGTTCCATGCATCTGAGGCAACTGAAAATGCCATTGGTTGGGTCAGGCCCAGTTTAGCCCTCCCCGTGACATCCTTCCTTCTCAACACTCTCAGGAAGCACTGTGCAGCAGGTTGACCCAGTGCACTGCACTGTTCGATGCCTTGACTGCTGCTTCCATGAGCATCGATTTTGGAATCAAGCCAGATGAAATCCTTGAAAATTTCAATCTTGTCTCGGCTTATCTTGATGTCACCTAAGGATCTAGTGGCAAGGATTTGGATTTTCTTTCTATTAATCTGTAATCCACCCTGAAGTCTGCCATCCTTGATCTTCATCACCAAGTGCTTCAAGTCCTTCTCACGCTCAGCAAGCAAGCCTGTGTCAGGTGCACCTTGCAGTTTGTTAATAAGCCCTCTTCCCATACCGATGCCACATTCTTCTTCATATAATTCAACTTCTTGGCTCAGTATTAGTCGCTCAGCACACAGGATGAATAAGTTATTATGGAATAAGGCTCGTGTTGCTTTTCTTTTAAAAGTTAGGCGTCAGGTGGCGTGTAAGAAAGAACACAGCCCAAATTGATTCTAGCTATATATGTGCTCTTGAGCAAGATGATTTCCCTTGTTTAGCTGCATACTTTTTTTTAATAGAATGGTGTCTTAGACTGGGTGACTACAAAAGCTGCTTGGTTTTAATTCTATAATTCTATGATACCCAGTTCCTACACTTAACCACTTAAGAAACAATACAAGTTTAGCCAAATTGTTATATGTAGAGGTTTCTTTAATAAAAGGAAATCATTTAAGGTAAGTAACCATAGATGGGTTGTGAGTAAATGACCCTTAAGATTTGCTTCACTTTCCTCCCTAATACTCGTTTTCCAAACAAAGGCCTCCAGGTGATTGATAAGCCACTTCTTGTTAAGAGAGATAGCAAATCTTTCTGAAGGACTGTCAGTGGGTCTAATTCTGAATCTTTCTTCAAAGAGACTCCATAGATCAATCTAGACAAGGAACACAATAGCAGAGAAGACATTTAGAGTCAATTTAGAAAGTCTTAGGTACTTTAGAAGAAATTGTTGTGGTGGTGGTGTCTGCTTTTACTGTAAAATACATAATATATTCAAGAAGAATGTTGCCACAACTACATTGGGAAATTTGATCTGGCATTATTAGTTAATCAGATCAAAAGTGTGAAGAGTTTGAAAAATATTTTCTTCTTAAAACCAAAACAAAAGTTTACAATATTATCTTAACCAGAACTAACCCCTGATATTCCTGAAGAAAGGGAATGACCCCTTCTTTTCAGGTAAAAATTCCCAGCAAGATAACCTTTGGTCACAGTTTCACACCAGTCTGATTGACAAGGAAGGAGCTCAGAACGAACTTGATAGAGGTCATAAAAGAAATACAGTAGTTAAGTAATTAAATGAATGCTAAAGCAGATCTACATATGTCACTTTTTAATGTTTTTCTTTTATAGCATTATCCATCATCAGTGTGATTTTCTCACTTAAGATCAGAGACTTTTGATGAATATGTATAGGCATTATATAAAATGTTTACATTTCTGCTATACTTTTGGAATATTCAAATTACACTAATGTCTACTATTATATGATGAAATGCAATATACACACATAGTCTGTATATCTCCCAGGAAATATTCCTTTTTTTGGAAGTATCTTTCATGTTCATCTAAATATATGTGCTAACTGTAGAGTTAGAAGATTGTGATACTTTTCAGGAGTTCTACAAATCATTAAGCACAAACAAGACATAATCATCAATTTTCCAACTATTTGCCAATTATTCTGCCCACTTTTAATGTATTCTTTAAGATAAGCTATTGAATACTCACCACTGACATTAATATTTAATGTAAAGAGAAGAAAATCTTCAGTTCTGCATATAAATAGCAGTTTAGTCAGCTGCTTAATTTAATATCAACCGATCTAACCTACCCAACTGTCCTGCAGAAGAAAGACTTGGCACTCGATGTCCATAAAGATTGCAGCCAAGAAACCATTGTGAAATAGTTGGAGTCTGTTGTCCCAGGGTTTTTCATGAGAAGGAATTGACTTCATGGCAAGAGATTCAGTTTGTTGGTGTTTCAAAACCATGCTTGCTGGATAATAAAAATCCTGGGCTGCTAACAATGACTTTCATAAGGTATTCAAGATTAACTAAGGAAGAAGAAATATGAGAGCAATTATTTGAAATACACTCAAATGCTAGAAGCAAAAACAAAGATACAAAAAAGATTTTCCTTTTAATTTCTTTTGTTTTCCCAGTGTACTACCCTAGATCAGCAACATCAGCTTGCCTATCTTATAGATTAAAACGAATAGCCAGCTAACTACTCACTGAAAAGACGACAAACACACACAGACTCGGAGGTGAGTTAAAAAGTGTTCCAGACGAAATCATAGAAACTTTCTTTTTTTTGGGGGGGGAGGGGGCATCACTGCCCTCTGGTGGTCATGGGAGCTATCCAGTGCTGCTCCTGTGAGCTGCCGCTGGATTTGAACCACCAAGGCCGCGGGTCACAGTCCCGCAGTCAACCACTTATGCCACCAGGGCTCAGCCTCCAGAAATCATAGAAGCTTTCATTAAACAGAAATCTCAACATGCAAAGCTGTTATTTGTCAATGTAGCCTCCATCTATGTCTATACACTTCGGAAAGCAGGCTTTCCATCTGTCTGATCCTTTCCTGCAGAATTCATGAGTTCTGATCTATCTGATGGCCAATGGTAATTTTAGCGTCTTTTAAATGTGTTTTGAGTTTGGGGAACAAAAAGAAATCTGACAGGTGTAAGCTGAAGACTATGGTGCGAGTAGGGTATGACTTTCCAGCAAAATATTTATGGCACAGTCTTTGCCACCCTCACTGTTGTATCAGTGTACATTGTTGTGATGGAGAAAAATCCCTCTGCACAACTTCCCTGGTCTTTTCTCACCAATGCGGTTCTTCTCTTTTCTTAAAATTTCTTCATAATAAACTCTAGTGATAGTCCTGTGTCCTTTAAGGAAAATTTATCAAGATCACCTCTTTGAACTCCCTTATCAACAATTGTCCTAACTTTCCAAACTGATCTTTCTGCCTTGAATTCATCATTGAGGCCTTTTCAACTTTCCATAAAATGTGTTATCTTCCTAAAAAGGGTTGTTTAATGTGGGACAACATTCCTATAGACTTGCTGGAAAGCTCCAACTGTTTGGGAAGATGTTCATCTGAGTTTGATTTAAAAAATGAAGTTAATCTTGACCTCAAAACCATGTTTTTTTTCCTATGGCTCCCCAAATACTCGGTTTTTTGAAGGCACTAAAATGAGATAAGTGTATTGCTAAGGGAATTTGTCTGTAGCCATCCACTGATTGCAAAGTCATGTTTAAATACATCTTCCTTGGAAGAAATCCACATATGTATGGGCTGGAAAAGTAATAAAAGTATATTTTGACTTACACCCTTAAATGTGTGTATACTGATTATACTTATGTTTACTTAATATGTTGCTTGAAAGTGCTTTTAATGTAAACGCAAAAGCAACATAGGTGAAATATAAGAAGAAAAGGAAAGAAGATCAGTGTAAAATGCATGACTTATACAATTCTTATATGTACTGTAGGAATTTTAAAAACCTTATATTTGAATATTGATTTATCAATTTTGTTTTTCCTATTAGCTATCTTAGTTTTATTATTTATTTGGAATGAACTTTTCCTTAATGTAAATGAATGGTGGCGGAAAAAGGCATCCTTGTGTTGGCATATTTTTAAATTCAAGAAAATGTTTAAATGACAAATATAGATTTTTATTTTATTTATTCTTTAATATCGGGCTCTGGAACTCAAATAAGGCTTTTAAAGTATTATTGTAAAGTATTACTCTGGCAGGCATTGGTGTTCTGCCCTCAGCAGCTACTGCATTCCTCTCACAGCATTATTTACAAGGTGTTGGCAGTTCCAACCCATAAGCCCTTCCCCACACAAAAGATCATGCTTCTAACTCAGTATCAACTTACAGTCTCAGAACCTTCTAAAAGATTACAACGAATCAGAACAGACTCATGGCACTGTCTTTGGTTTGGTTTGGTGTGAATTATTTCTTGCTTTGCTCCCCAATTTGGTGGCTAAAATGTTCAGATAATTATTTCCAAAAACTTATAGGGTACAGCCAAAGCCAAATCCAGGATTTTGGCACATGAGGGATACCACTCAGAAAGCAGATTTTTTCCCACACCAATGCATTTACATTGTTATACAAAGCCACCTCATCACCTTCAAATTATTATCCATTTATTACACTTTCTGTATTTATCAAATCTGTGATTCCAGTCTTGGAAACATTTTTCAAAATCATCTGTTTGGATGGCTGATAGCACCTCCCTCATTTTTTCCCTTCACCTCATATAGGTCATCAAACAGCTGTCCTTTCCTGCCCTTCTTCATTCACAGAAACCAAAAGAAGTCGCACGAAGCAAGGTCAGGTGAGTAAGGTGCATGGGGCAAGAGTGGCGTGCTAGTTTGTTTGTTTCTTTGTCCCAAACTAGTGCACTGAGTTGGCTGTGTGAGCAGGTACATTGTCTTGGTGACAAAACAGTCTTCATTTGCCACAAAGTGAGTCTTTTTTTTGGTTGTACACTATTATGCAGTCTTTGCAAAACCTCTAAATAGAAAGCTTAATTAACATTCTGACCTGGTGGAACAAACTTCAAATGCACCACAAGTTGACATCCAAAAAAATATTTGTCATCAGTCAACATTTCACCTTTTTGAAACAGAGAAAACTACTGGTACATTTGAGTTTTTCCCATAGTGCTGTCCTTGTAAGATGTATTCAACATGACAACAGTTTCTGTGGCATTTTTGCCAAGCAGTATACAATATTTCACAGCCACACATTGTTCTCTTAAATTGGCCATCACACAAAAAAAGGTTCAAGCAAAACTGCTTTTATGAATAAATTCACTGTGATCAGAGAGAACCTTCCCAGGAGATGTCATTGGGTGCACTAACTCAGAGAGAGAGTTGCTCAATGCTAACATAACAGGAAAAATGCATGCTATGAGCACTCCTCTCACCCAAACACAATTCTGGATTTTGGGGGGCGAGGGTCGGAGGGTACATTGCTATATAAGAGCACTTGTAAGACTGAATCTCTTCTATAAAAATGAGAGCAAACGTGTAAATGTCCATCAATACTATTCATGATTCCCATTTGAGACTTTGCAGAGTAAAAATGCATTAATCTTGCATCCATTATGCTTCCAGAATTGCAGAGACTGACTCAGAACCTTGATATCTATGCATCTTGAACTAGTCATAGACTTTAAAATTTTTTGTCAAACATATTGATGTCTTTAGTATTTAAGTCACTGCTACTGGCATATTCAGCCAGTTACTGTTGAGTAACTATTAACTATATACTCTATTATTTATTAAAAATACATTTCTTCCACCTGCGCCAATGAAGACACAAACTCTGTAGTTCAAGGAAATTTTAAACATCAGATGGAATATAAAATTTTAACCAAGTGGCCTAGTGAAAATGGAGCTAATATATGCTATTACTAAAAGACAAATACTCTGAAAGATGCTCTATATTTATTCTTATGATTAGTTTTATTCATATCTTAACTAATTAATTTTCTTTCTCAGCACAGTTTCTGTCAACAAAATTCTATCATTGCCTAGATATTTATTGGACAATGACAGACAGAATCTCAAACCATGTTCTAGTCTGTCAGGAGACAGTGATATACAAAACAAGAATGAGGAAAACAAAAACTATGGTCACATTAAAGAGGAAACCATAAATAAAATGGAAAGAAATTAATAATGATATGAGCATGTACTAATAATTGTGACAAACAATATGCTGCTTCACAAAGTCAGGAGGAGCAATATCATGTGACCCAGCATGTGACTCAATATCATGTGACTCTTCTTGGAATATATCCTGGAGAAATAAGAGTCATGGCACCAACAGATACACAGATGCACACTGATGTTTTCATCATCCCATCACCAGGTACAATAACAAAAAGATGGAAGAAACCTAATTGCCCATCATGGAAGAACTTTGGTACATACCAAATAAACTTTGGTACATACACACGATATTTAAGAATAGTGATTTATAAATGGATGAATCTGGAGTACTTTCTGTGAGATAAAATTAATCAACCATAAAGGGACACAAATGGTTTGATACCACTATTACAAAACATTTTTTATAAAAGTTTTTAACACAGACAGAAACATAATTGGGTGGCTTTCTGTGGCAGGAGGGGAAGGTGGGAAGAGAAAGAACTAAAAAGTTCACTAGTGTTAACTTAGATGAAGGGGAAGGCAAAATACCTCAAAGGTGGAAAGCGAAGATTGATGGGGGCAGAGAAAGACATTGGGAAGTTTGCAAGAGGTAAAGGCAACAGAGGCAACTATTTCCATAGTGGTCATTTAGTAGTTGTTTAGATAGACACACAAGGTGATCAGCTGTAGGAAGGAGACTGGGGGGGGGAGGGAGGATGAGAGAGAATACTTGTATATGTATATTTGCCTTTGCTACAAATATATCTACGAATGTGGTGGAGCATACAGGAGGCATAGTCATACAAACCTCATACCCATTTCCAAATAATTTGGAGAAATGAATTGCTGGGCCCAGGGTCATCAAGACCATAGTGTCAGGGGCTACCAAAGTCAATTGGAATAACATAACCCACAAAGGTAAATTTTCTACATTTTACTTTGATGAGTAGCAACTAGGACCTTAAAAGTGCATGCATTTTTAAGGTGCAGTTCTTGATCTCTCCCTGTCTGGGCGAAAGATGAGTGAAGAACACTGAAAGACATATGGAAAAAACTAATCCAACGGACGAATGGACCATGCTAATGTCAGTCTCCACAACCATAAAACCAAAATAATTAGATGATTTCCCTCGATTATTAACAACTGCTGAGAAAAGGGTTCCTGAGTAGAGTAGGCATGAAATCTGTAGCAGAAATGGAGACCAGTGAGACCTCAGAGAATATGACCCTTTCAAAGGCCTGGAGTTGGATTCATTCTCTTGCTAGGATACTCAATCATTTAAGATCAAAAGGGTGAAATTTTTCCCAGCACAAAGTTCAAAGAATTGTGAAAGAAGTAATGGAAATAGGAAACACATGAAGAAATTAGGATAAGTTAGGGTATACTGGAGAGGTTGCAGTGGATGAAGTGAAACAAAATGAATATGAATTGTTGAATGCAAAACCAATAGTCTGCTCTAAAAATGTTCTCATAATATACAATAAAATGGATTTTTTAACTAAAAAAATGCTAGTAAGCTAAGTAGCTAATAAACTAAGCAGTAAGTACCATTTGAAAAGTAAATAGGGTAAGATAAAGTACTGGCTGTGAAAATAATTGTTCTTTCATGTACTGTGTTTAGAGAAGTCCTCAGAGTTTAGGGAAGAATGGAGCTCAAGGTAATGTGGATATTTGTTGGGATGGAGAAAATGACCAAGAGAGGGAGGGACTAGTAGAAGATCAGGCTCTATCAGAAAGTTCATGTCTTAAAGTCTTTAAAGAATTTGACTTTCGCTCGAAACATGATGGGGTGTCTTTAGAAGACTTTGAGTAGCACAGTCACATGATTGGGCAAAACATTAAGAAGCAGACCAGGTGGTAATTATATTATTTTCTCTATTCAGGTAAGTGATGAGATTGTCTTAAGTTAAGGACATAAATGAATGCTGATATGTTAAGCCTGGTGGCACGGGGGTTATGTGTTGGGCTGATAACAACAAGGCTGGCAGTTTGAACCCACCAGCCGCCCCATAAGCAAAAGACTTGACTTTCTACTCTCGTAAAGAGTTAACAGCCTCAGAACCCCACAAAGGCAATTCTACCTGTCCTAAAGAGTCACTATGAGTAGACTATTGACCTGTTTACAGTGAGCTTGGTAAGGTTTCAGATGTTACATAACCCAAAGGATCCCTCATGGTGAAGAAATTAAGCACTTGGATGATAAAGGAGAGATTGGTGGTGTCAACCCAAACAATGGCTTGCTTCAGTACAGGTGATAGTAAACAAAACCCTCTGGGACAGTGTTATTATGTCATGGGATTACTGTGCGACACAATTCTCTTGACAACACCCCATAACAACAAAATTATTTGCTTCTCTGACTCAATTATGAGCACCAAACCCAAATAAAGAAAACAAACTTCCATCAAGTTGCTACTGACTCAAAGGGACCCATACTACAAGATAGAACTCTGGAATTTTAAAATCCCCAACCCATCTTTTCTTACTGTCATAAAATCTACATTGATTCATAAGGAGACCATAAGACAGGCTAGAATTGCTCCTTTGAATTTCTGAGCTGTCACTGTTTATGGGCATAGAAAGTCCTGTCGTTTACCCTTGGAGAGGATGGTGGTTTAGAACTGCTGACCTGACAGGTCCTAGCTCAGCATGTAACCATTGCTCCACCAGGATTCCTGAAATGCAGTTAGCTTCAACCAGTTGAGAAAGAAGGGCTGATGATAAAGGGGCATCAAAAAAGATAACAGAGAATGAACCATTGGGTATCTAACAGAGTATGAAAGAACTTTTTTCATTAATATTCACAGTCTTTTGTTTTAACTAGTTGAACTAATCATTGTCATAAGGTCTATCAGCTGTTGAGCATATCTTTCCAGGGTTGATGATATCTGAGGTCAAGTATTCTCCCACCTTCATGAGATTGCATATGTGATAGCAATCACTACATCTTTGGCGATTTTTCTTCTGAGTGAATTATTTGGAAATAAGTATTGCACCCTGCCCACCCCCAGAATGTTCTGAAATAGGTAAAAGTGAAAGTACAACTCTTTCTGTACCCAATGCCAAAAGTCACTATTTTTCTACAAATTATTTCTAACTACATTTTCAGACCCACTGCAGCAAAATAAAATAAAGCCATTAAGAAAATCCAATAATAAATGCCAATAGAAAGATGCCCTAAATTTAAATAAAAATCTTATCCCATATATATGACACCAAGAAAAAATTAAAACCAGAGATAAATACTCCTGCAATTTGAAGTCCAGAATTAACTTACCAAGCAAATCACCTTGCCCTCATGAGTTAACGATCCAAAGAAAGTAAAATCCCTAATTTATGTTTCCATTTTGTCATCTTTCAAAACCATAATTCAGAAGGTTCTTCAGAAAGGTTTCAAACTAAAAACCATTTAGCAGTTTCCTTCAGTGGTATTTCTCTGTGGAATGAGTATAATTCTTTGAATTTATTAATTCAACACCAAGTCCCTGATGTGCTTTAATTTTTAAAGAGTTCAAAATGGCAGAGAATTAAAATGAAGAAATGAAGATTAGCACAGCATAGTTACAAATTTTAGCGACAAAAATGGTGCAAAACATTCAATAATGACTAGAACAACAAACTGAAGAACAACAGGTATATATAAGATGAGACTGCCATTATAAAATAACCAGACCTAGCAAGCAGCTGTAATTTATTCTTCCATACATCCGCATGCATTCTTCTAAAAAAATGGAATATTTTCCATGGTACCATAGAACAAACCTTGATTGATCTAAAATATTTCATTGTATTAGAAGTTATTAATAAAATCTGAGGATGAATAAATATGGAGAAGTTACACAAACACTCTCCCAATAGTCAATGAGTCAAAATTGAAATTATAAGGGAAACTATAAGATAGCTCGATGAAACAAAGCAATTAAGATTTCAGATCAATAAGAAATTGTTAGCAACACTAACTGGGAAAAGGATGGAAAACTAGAAATAGACAAATTCTGAGAAAGATACGAATTACTGAAACTGACCCAGGAAGAAATAGAAAATATGAATAGTTCTGAAACAGCTAAGAAAGTTGAATTCATAATTTGAAACTTTCCACAAAGAAAAGCTTGAATTCTACTTTGGTGAATCCTATCAAGCATTTAAAGAAGAATTATTACCAATCCTTCGCAGAATCTTCACAAAATAGAAAAGGGATTACTGTGTAAATCATTTTTCATGCTAATATTACTCTGCTACCCAAACCAGAAAAATAAATCACAAGCAAACTTCAGATTATTTGCTTTATGAATACAGATGTAAAAAATCCTCAAAGAAATGTTATCAAAAGAGGATTTTGCACCATCACCAAATAAAATTTATCCCAGTAATACAAGATTAATTTAAGATCAAAATTGCTTGATGAAGTACCATATACAGCGATACCAACTCACTGTCATCTAGTCAATCCCAACTAATAATGATTTTGTTGGGAATATAAGGTCATTATGCGTCACCAGATATGTAAGGGCAGAGATGGGTATAATAGAACTGCTCCTGTGGGTTATGAAGGCTGTAAATCTTTACTGGGGCAGAAAGCCACTTCTTTCTACCCAACAGCAGCTGCTGGGTTTGAACAGCTGACTTTGGGGTTAGCATTCCACTACAATATCTAACTGAATGATCAACATGATAATTAATGATAAATATGGCACAGCACATATATGATAGAATTTTGGAAGACCAAAAACCTATTCATAGATGGTGCCTTTTAAAAATAACATGATCAATGGCTATATGCATGGGCCTTACCACATGAAATACAAAATTTAAATCAATACATCCATAAAAAGAGATGAAGAAGTAATATTACCTGTGAGAAAAAAGCCAGAGACTACTACAGAGCAAACCAAGAATTACTCATCTATAAATGCTTGAAAGTGAAGTCAAAATAAGTTCATGAAAGCCAAAGTGCCCCTGTGTATATCCCACCTGAATGTACAGATTATCTCAAGGATACATTTGATGCATTGAATACTAGTGACCAAGATTGGAAGAATTGTTGGATTTTGACTCATAACAGTCCTATAGAATTACCCCCTGTGAGTAAGTCTTTATAGGAGTAGAACACCTTGTCTTTCTCTGGAGATGACATTAAGACATCAAAAGGTCATTAAATGACAGTAAGGAAAAGACCAGTTTAGTGGTTGTGACAGAGACCTTATGGTCCACAAAACCAAAAATGATTTACTATCTTGACCTTTAGAGAAAATCTTTATCAATCAACATTCTACAATATCACTTTTCCCCTCAGATTACTCCCATCAGCAAATAAATTTTCTACAATATTTGCTATTAAAAATTAAATTTGTCATTCCTGACATAGCCTGTGTTGACTAGAGAAACAAATACAGAGACTCTCATATGTGTATGAGGAAACTTTTTATCAAAGAATAATTGTTTATTAAGAAAATATATGAGCCCGGTCCATGTCAAGTTCATATTAGCCTAATGCCTACTACCAGTGTATAAACTCATCTTCAGTCTCAGGCAACACAGGCAATGATGCAGAATGCAGGAAGATCACAGGCCAGTGGTTGGAAAGTCTTGTGGATCCAGTGGCAGTGAAAGCATTTCCAGCGCTCTGGCTATCATCGGTATGACTCCATGTGGCTTGTCAACAGGAAGGTGAAGCACAGAGTGCATGTGTCCTACCTTCAGGGAAGAAGACAGGAGTCCCCAGAATTCTCATGAGAAGACCATGTCCACAAAGCTGTGACGGGATTGACAGGCTGGAGCTCCAGCCCTTTGTTCAAGTTGACAGGAAATTATGTAACTGCCACAAACTCCACCTTCCTACTTCACAATAACTACTCTGTTTCCCTGTTCCCACTTACAGTCAGTCTCTTCAAAAGACTTGTATACATATTCTAGCTGTTACTGCCTCTCTTTTCTCTCTCTTTCTTGAATCCATTAATGAGTTCGTTACCCCCACCCCCCAGGAAAAGTGCCCTTTTAAGGTCATCAGTAATCTACATGATACCAAACCCACTGGTCCCTTTGGAGTTTTATCTTCAACAGCAAAATGTGAATGATTTAATCCTCTTTTATTAAACATCCCTTTGATTCTGCTTGTATCTTGCAGGCCACTTCCACCCAGGTCCCCTTCCAGGTTCCTTGATAGTCCTCTGGCTCTGGAACTCTAGACTACTTCAAACCTCAGTCCATAGATTTCTGCTCGCCTTTATTATTGATCATTTTATGATTTAATTCAGCAGCATGGATTCGATTCGTTGATTCTATATATTAGTGACTTCTAAAATTCTGTTTTCAACTCAGATCTCTTTCATAAATTATATACACAAATGAGGAGATGTCAAAATTTCATTTCTCCATGAACATTTTGAAGTTATTTTTAATTTAATTGCCTGATCAGAATATTGCTCAAGATTAAGTGGATTCAGTCAGCCTCTACAGAATATCCAATATGAGTTTCTGTTTCCAGTATGGAGGCGTATGAGCCTAATAAACCTATTCTCCCACAAATATCAGTTACAAACTCGAGACAAAAAACAAACCAAAAAAACCCAAAGTACCTCGGGCTCTGAAGATTGCTGAATGGAAAATAGAATTATCAACTAAAAATTCTCTATGCAGGAAAATATGCTTCAAGGATGAAATTTAAATTTATCTTTATATAAATGAACAGTAATAAAGTTTGTCAACATCATAGCTGCACTATGGATAATGCTAAGGAAAGTTACTCAGACATATGAGAAATAATACCAAAGGGAAATTAGGATCTTAAGTAATAAATAGAGAAAATTAGCAAAGGTGAATATTTGTAGAAATATAAATGTTTACTTTTGTCTTATTAAATTTCAATAAATATATAACTGCTTAATACAAAAATAATATTATTTCATGGAATTTATAGTGCATTTGATATATATTAACTAGAAAACAAATATCATTAGCAGTAAACAAAAAGTATACTTACACTAAATATAAGATGAAATACTTATACTGAATATGTTGAAAAGTTTCAAACACTTACATGAATTGATATGATTAACTTTAAATAAACTGTGATACATTAAAAGATTTATGTTGTAAAGTCTACAACTACAATAAAGACCTCCTCACCCCCCACTATCATGATCCTAGTGCCGCTTCCAAGGAATTTAGGAACAGGAATGGAAATAGTGATAGCAAAGTGTTAAGGGGAGGGAGAGAAGGGAGAAGGGGGTACTGATTGCCATGAATGGCACACAACCACACACACCCCCATCCATGGGGAAGAACAACCAGAGGGGAAGGGAGTGAGCTATGAAAACAATAACAATCTATAATCTATCAAGGGTCATAAAGTAGGGGGTGTGAGGAGGAGCTGATCCCAAGGACTCAAAAGAAAGTCAATGTCTAGAAAAGAAGGATGGGCAATATATGTACTAATATGTCAGAAATAATTGGTGTACGGATTGTAACAAGAGTTGTAAGAGCCACCAATAAAATGGTCTTAAAGAATCAATGCAACAAATTACAGTTAAACTGCAATACATTAAAATGGAGTTCTAAGTATTCAAATGATTACAAAGACCGCAGGGTGGTAGAAGGAGAAAAAGAAATATCATCATCCCTACTTTGAGGTGATTAGCGGATTCATTGTTACTCTTTAGCGTGGTGTGATGTTTCATTTGTATATGTCCCAACATGTGCTTATTCATTCTTTTATGGATGGGCATTTAGATGGATTTTCATCATTTTGCTATTGTGAATAGTGCTGCTGTAAACATGGGTGTGCACATATCTATCTGTGTCACAGCTCTCCTTTCTCTAGGACATATACAAAATAGAGGAATTGACGGGTCATATGGTATTTTTACTCCATGTCTTAAAAAAAAATAAACTAGAATGCTGTCCACTGTGGTTGAAACACTTGAAATCCGCCCCCAACAGTGTATGAGGCTTCTAGTCTCACACTCACCAGCACATGTACTTTGTTAGTGTGGGGTTTCAACTTTGCTGTTAATTCCAGGATTCATATCTCTAAAACAACTAATAATCAGGACCATATACTCATATGTTTGTTGACCACCTGAATGTCTTCTGCGGTCTTCATGGCCCCTGTCTATATTTTAATTGGATTGTCTTTCTCTTGTTGAGATCTTGATATTTTTAATACATTTTAGAGATCAGTCCTTTGTCCAATATGTGACTGCGAAATATTGTCCCAGTTTGTGGGTTCCATCTTTACTTTTTATATAAGATCTTTTGATGCACATAACTATCGACTTTGTTCAGATATCCTAGGCATCTATGCAACTTGTCTTCTGGTGTTTGTGTGTTTTCAGTTATGTTGTGCAGAAAATGTTGATGCCATGTACTAAGGACTCTATATTTGTTGTTATTTTAAAATTGATGATCCTAATAGTTCTTGGCGATTCAATCACAAAGAGGATAAATATTGAGTGAGACTGATATTGTAAAAAGTCAAGAAATATTTATCTACTGAAAGAAACATCTTTTGACAGTTGCCAAGGCTAGGAGGGAAAAGGAGAGGAAGTAACTAGCCAGCAAGTTGGTGAAGTGGAAGGCAATATACAACAAGAAGGAAGTTGACCAAGCTGATAGCAGTAAGAGAAGACTCTGGAAGATTTGCAAGAGTTAAATGCAACAGAAATAAACTTTTTTATATTCTGAATCATGCAATCACAATAAACTAGAAGCAGATGAATGTATAGACATGACATATAGGCAGAGTAATCAAAGGGAGATATTAATGGCAGAAAAGGGATGGTATTTATAGAAATTACTACGCTTTTCAGTTTGTTTCTTCACTGGATGTGCATGTATTTTATACCACAAAAAGAGATCAATGCAAAACAATGCCTTTCAATGGGTTCTAACCCTAATTCTGCTTAATTATTAAATTACAGTTATTAGACTAGTGTAAGGCATCAAGCTATTATAATTGTTTTTAACCCTTCATCAGACCAAGTGAGGTGCTAAACACATGCTAATCTATTTTGTTGGCTTCTCTTGAGACCATGGCAGAAAGGAACCTAATCCTTCTTTTTCCAAAATTTGCATAACATAAAAAGAAGATAAAAAACCAATTTAGCAATTCCTTTCCTAGCCAATTGATTACAGCATAAAATTTCTGATATCTAACCATGATAGGTTTACTAGAGAAACATTTGTAGCTATAAAATGACTATATTTCATCAATCTAAGATTCAAACAGCATTTTTATTCAGGGGAATGAGTGCTACTTTGATAGCCACAATTACATTATTGAAAGTGCTGCAAACTGCAGAGATTATATACAGAGATTATAGCACTGAGGATAGAGAGATTTGAGAAAATCATGTTTTCAGAGCATATATTGAGTTTCTCTCCAGCCTATCCCTCCTCTCTACCCCTCAACATGTTGAAGTAATTGCAAAACATGATTAAAGTAGGAATGGCATTGATGGAAATTAAAAAAAAAATTAAGGCAAGTATTTCATCATACAGACAGAATTCTCTGAAAATTGTATCTCACTTGCATGCTGGGGACTTAAAATGCTTTTACAGTGGTACATTTTTTTCCTTCACAAGTCATGAATAGCCCATAATTTCTAAGAAAATAACATATTTAGCAGAAAATGGGAATCATAAGTAATCAGTGTCATATTTATTATTGATACCAAGGAGGTGATTTAAAAGGAAGAAAAAGAAAATCACAAAAATATCTTAGTACTTTTATTAGTGGTCAAAATAACTCATGAACCAGATTTATAAACTTGGGGAAGTTACTTGAAGTCTCTGATCCTCTGTTTTCTCATCTTTATAAAGAGAGAATGCTAAAATGTCTTTCAAAGGCTTACTATAAGGACAAGTATTTTGATATTTCTCAACAGTATGTGTGAGGAAAAAAAAAAAGTTGGTAGGGGAAAGTGGCGACCCAAAATAAAGGGTCCTGACAGAAGAATCTGGAGCCATTATTATCCCAGCTACATCGAGCAGAGTACCAGGGAGGTGTGACTAAATAAACATTCCTGCTGACTTCTCAGCTCAGCTTCACCTCACTGAGCAACAGGCCCCGACAGAGATGCTAGACCTCGGCGCATCCGGTAAAGAGACTCTGGGAGAGTCCAGAGGAGAAACTGAGACTGCACAGAAGCTGGGGAGCCTCACTTATGTCAATACCTGACATCAGCTTAACTATGCCCCGGCCCCCATCCCAACACATGTATTGAATTCAACAGATCTACTATCCAGACCTCCCAAATCCACCCTGAGGGAAAACCTAAGCAGCAGAGTGCTTTATCCTGGTCCTCAGGAGGTGTCCTCAAGTTCACTGCTGTTGGCTGGATTCTGACTCCTAACAGCCGTGTAAGGAAGCAGGAACCTCCCCGTGGGGTTTCCAGGGCGGTGACGGCTGCTGCATCATTCTCCTGCAGAGCGGCTTGTGGTTAGTACCTCTGACTTTTTGTTTGGTCCAGAACTCAATCAGAAATATTTCCTACCCGAATCAGAATACATTTAACGCAAACATACATACATACATACATTCATACATACATAGAACAAAATGGCCCAAGTTCAACAACAACAAGTAAAACATACAAAAGCAAAGCATGAAGAAAAGGAATTTTCTTCTAGGGAGGCCAGACACATGAGAAGAATGGAAGATTTCCAGACTATAGTATTATTATCTTTAAAATACGAAAATCGCACAAAAAGCAAAAGTGGCCAAGATCAGTAAACAAGTGGAGAAACAAAATGAGAAGCTCAACCATAAGTTGAAAACAAAGCAAATAAACAATGAGAACCTCTAAAAATGAAGAGCAAAACAACTGAATTAGAAATACACAAGAGAAACACTAAATAGGGTAAGCATACAGAAGATAGAATAAAATACAAAGCAACTGAACTTATCAAGTCTCAAGAGAAATGAACAATAATGTGACTAAATCTAAATAGCAATATGAGACTCAATTAAGAAATCTAACATCTGAATCCCAGGGCATCAGGACAAAATTAAGGGTAAAGTGGACATTTCCCAAGAGATGGCTAGATAGAATTCTTCAGACCCAAGCAGTGAACCACTTGCAAAGACTGGAAGCCATAGGAGCCCCAACTAGAAGAAACAAACAAACAAAAATCAATCTCACAATTATCCTAAAAGGGAAAAGAAAAGAAAAAGAAAAAAAAAACCCAAAAGTCAAAGAGAAGGAGATTCTGAAAGCAGCAAGAGAATGCAATATAACATCCTATGTACTGTCATAAAAATTAATGCAAGTTTCTCTGCAGAAACTCTAGAGGTCAGAAGACAATAAAACAACATATATAAAATACTAAAAATCATCAAACAATAACCCCTTCCCCACCCAAATTTTCATTCAAAAATGACAGGGGAATCAAGACATTCCCAAACAAATAGAAGCACAGGAAATTTGCCATAGCTACACCAGGTTTCCAAGACTTCCTAAAATGTCTATTCAAATGGAAAGTCAAGAATATTATGTAAATAGCCATAGCTGTCTCTACACACAGGAAAAAATAATAATTGAGAGACTAGTCTAAAAGAACTTACAATAACATGGACCAAATATAGATTACAATCTTTTGAGGGAATAACCTCAATAACCTAATCACACAAATGTTGCAACATTGAGGATATACAAGGGAAGCTTATTGAAAAGAGGTTTTGTATTAATGCTCATGGGAGCAAATCAACAGAAATTGGAGGAGGAGGAGGAGGATTTCAGGAATCAATTTATTATGTCAAAGTTGTTTTTGACTATTTTTCATATATTAAAAGGGTATGTTACATAATGTAATTCATGTGGTAATCACTAAGAAATCACTGAGAAAGACAAATTTGAAAGAAAAGGAAGAAAGCAAAAATGCTCATCCCAAGAAAACAGCCAAGTACAGACAAAACCAGAAAAATCAGAATTAAAAAACCCAAGATAAAAGGAGATACAAAACAAACAGTAAAATGACGGTGATAAACACCACATTTTCAATAACAACCTTGAATGCAAAGCTCTAAATGCACCGTGCAAAAGGCAAAATTACCTCTCAGGGAAATCTGGGAAAAGAAGATGTCACTTATAACTTTGTTTATGAGAGTGGAAAGAAGAGTCTTTTATAACACAGAAATGATTCATCTATGACATTTTAACTAAATGCCTTAAATTAGTGGCACAATAGATTTTTAAAATCCTGACGCATTCTTTTTCTGCTTACAAGTAACAGATTTTTGACATGAGAACACAAACAGATGGAAAAGAAAAGCAACTGAAAGGCCAACTACAAAGAGGAGAAGAACTCAATGGTGCCTGGCTCCTCTCACTAATCATTCTGATAGTGGCCACAATAGATGGCCCTGGATAGAATGGGAGAAATATGTGGAGCAGACTTCAAATTCTTTAAAAAGCAAGAATCACAACCTGGTAACTGAGAACTCCCTGAGACTATCCTTCTGGAAAACTCTGTGAACCTAGAACCAAACTGAGCTTATCCCAGAGACCATCTTTTAGATAAGTTGCTGGGTGGCACACAAAATAAAGGACATTGCCCTAAGGTCTGTACTCATTAAAACCATTGTTATGAGACCAAAGCCAAAGATGAGAGAAGAGGAGAGGGCAACTAGAGTACAGGAAAGGGAACAAAGAGGGTGGAAAATGCTCAAAGGGAAAACTAAGTTGCTGTGTAAACTTCCACCAAAAGCACAACAAACTGATTTTTAAAAAGAATGAGAGATAAGAAAACTCTCAATTATAGATTTCTTTTAGTTTTAGTTTTGGATACCATATCATATCAGCTCCAACCATATCAGCCACCTAGTACACATCCAGGTTTTCCAAGATGTCTCATGCCAGACGAAAGGATAGGAAAGGATTTCCTTTTCTAACTCAGCATTTTCCATTCCACAACTGAACATGTTGAGCGACACGTTGCATAACCTTAAACATGAATGTGTTCTGTTTTCTGTTCTTCGGCATCAGATAAATCAAAATATCAATGGCCCATTTATTATATGTTCTTTACCATGAACCCCTATTAGATTTGCAGTGAAACAATTTATTTGATCCTATTAGGAAGTTAAACTATTATAGAGGCCCATTAACTCTTTCAGAGGTTGTGGAATCAGTGGGGAAATCTCTAATTGTTATAGTGGCACAGGTGATTACTGTGGGTACCAAATTATGCATGGCAGCAGCAATTTACTAAAAGACCTGTGATTTCTTAGTGGTTAAAAGCTTTAATGTGCCTCCAGTGCCTAAGTCATTACCAAAGAGTGATATAGGCACAGGGAGAACCCAACAAAATGTAGAAGTGTGTGGGCATTACAAATAATAATGTGTCCCCACATATTGCTTGAAGTTTACTAAGTTAAAGATGGAATTTTTTACTCATCAGCTATTATATGTCTCCAAAGATACAAAGCAACTGAGAAACACAAGGAGAAGCCTCAACAGAAAATGTGATGAGAATACTTATAAATAAGTCAAACCTCATTTTCCTTACATATTTACACCTTCTTTGTACGTACAAAATCTTCACCTTTTAAAGAATTTAAAATAAGTCCATGATTTTCATATCATTGGCGTTGCAAGCTGTCTCCTAGGCTCCTTTGGGAAAAATCTGAAACAGCCTTCATGTATTTCTGGGCTGTGAAATTTGTGATGTATGCCTATTGTATTTTATTAAAGGCATTTGCTAGCAAATCATTTTAAATTACATTTTAAAATATACAATTATTTACTTCCTTAAAACAACTATTTGCATATACCTAATCTCTCCTTTTAGTCCCTGTTGCAATGTGTAATTTTTTGAATTGTTACATTTATAGAATGCAACCATGCACTGTTCTAATAACATTTTCTCTGTAAAGATAGTCTACTGTCACTGGCTGCTGACTGGGGGTAAAGAGGGACCCGGTCACATTTCTGATCACCAGGAGGATCTGAGGAACAAGATTTTCTTCAACTTCTCCTGGTCAGTATCTTACCTTTCTCTAATAACATTTTCTATTTCAACCTTTTCAATTCCAATGCATCTCAAAACTCACTGCCATTAAGATTATTCCAATTCATAGCAACCATACAGGATATGATAAAACTGCCCCTATGGACTTCCAAGATTGTAAATCTTTTAAAAAATTATTGTGTAATATGTATAGATTTACAAAGATCATGAGTTAGACATTTAACAATGTTTACCCATTTTGCTTCAACTCATCCATTTTAACCCTGTCAATGTGTCCCACCTTATCACCGTTTTTCCTCTTTTCATTCCTCCTTGGAAGTAGAAAGCCTCATGTTTCTACCCATGGTCGTAAACAGATGACCTTTAGTTAGCAGCCACATGTCCATACCTTTCTCACTGGGTGTGTTCAAGTCAGTTCTGCTTCATGGCAACCCTATGTAGAACAGAAGGACACACTACCTGGCTGTGTGCCATCTCACAGTTGCTATGTGTGAGCTATTTGTTGCAGTCACTGTGACAACCCGTCTCCCTGAGGATTTTCTTCGTTTTCACTGCCCCTCCACTTTACTGAGCACGAGGGCATTCTATCTATTTAATTAAAAGGTCATAAATTAATCATTTGTTATAAAATATTCTCTTTCATTCTCCTAATACTATAAGTAACATCTCTCCTCCCTACCCCCCTGCATCATTAAGAGGTAATTTATACAAGGTAAAACACATTCATATTAATTGAATAGCTTGATGAATTTGAACCGTTGTTTATATTTGCATAACTACTGATACAAACACGCTATAAAACAAAACAAAACAAAACAATATTCACTGCCATTAATTCGATGACCCAATAGGACAAGGTTGGATTCCCTCTTATGGTAGTAGAAAGACTTATGTTTCTCCCGTGGGACAGCTGGTGGTCTTGAACTGCTAACTTTGCAGGTAGCAGCCCAATGTGTAAGCCACTACTCCACCAAAGCTCCTCTGCTAATGCACAGAAGGTTTCTGAGATTGTCAAAGTTATGGGAAAAGACAGTTCAAATTCAGCTTTCTCCTGTCATGGAGCTGGTGGGTTAACTAGCAGCCCAACATTTTAAATTAAGACCCAAAGTTTCCTAGTGATTTTGCATTCGATTTCCTCTTTCATGAATTCTTCTACTTTCTGTCACAGTAGTTGTACAGCCTTTTTAGAATTTCATATATCTGAAGTGACATCTTATGTAGTATTCTTTATTTATTTCTTGAACTTAGCATAATATTTCTGAGATCCATCCTTGGGATTCAGGATGTTTGGCATATTGTTATTTTGTTGTTGTTGAGTATGGGTATGCAAACAATGAGTTTATTTATTCACTATTTGTGAGATACTTGTTCTTTCCATTTTATTGTGCTTTTCCCACCATCTGGTGGGGGCAATATAGATTGCATGCATGCCTTGAAGTTAGTATATGCTTTTATTCGTTTTAAGTAAATACATAGGAGGGGTGTTTCTGCCTCATAAGGCAAACACATTGACAATGACACATTGTTCTGTCTTTGTGTGCTTCATTTGCATAAAATACTCTACCCATGACTCCAAAGAAAGGGCAGGAAAACTAAGAGGAAAATGGGGGAACCACATAAGAGTCTAGTCAGATTAAGTCTCTGGCAGATCCCCTTTGTCACAGATGGGGAACTTAGTTTATCATGAGACAGAGATTATTGTAAACTTGATTATGGTGGATCAAACCAAGCTGTAGTATGATACTTGTTCTGTGGATCTCCCTCTTGATCCAATCTGAATTTACTCTCGGCTTAAGTATTTCTCCCTTTTGTTCGATGACAGAAATTTTTCCTCTGACTTTTTAAGTATTGTTGCTGGTCTCTTTATTACTCTTTATGCTTTACCCTTTTAACCTTTATATTATTATTTTTGTGGGCACCACCGCCCTGGAGGGAGTAAGAGGCCCAGCCTTGCTTCTGGAGAGCTGCTGCTAGATTTGAACTGCCAACCCTGTGGGTCGCAGTCCCGCACACAACCACTATGCCACTGGGGCTCAGCCTCCCTGTATTATTATTTTTATTTGTTTTTTTAAATTGTTTCTTGTAGGTTTCCCAGTTTATGAAGCACAAAAGAAGTGAATGAATAGAGACAACTAATGCAATGGCTTGTACAATCATAATTCACTTTTAGATGCAATCTGTTAATAAGGTTACCCATGGTCTGCTTCCACGGATGTAAATTCAAATAGTGTGAGGTTGTTCGGCAGCCCAGTTATGAAGATTATTGTTTTCTTTACTTTGATAGAGAATTCTTATTTTTTCTGTAGTCCTTGACCTTCATCAATAAGTGCTTCAAATTGCCTCCATTTGGGGCAAGCGAGGTGTGTCAAGTGCATACACCAAAATATCAAAACCACACTCACTGCCATGGAGGTGATTCAGACTCATAGCTACCCTAAAGGACAGAGCAAAATGAGCTCTGTGGGGTTCTGAGACTGTACTTCTTTACTGGAATAGAGAGCCCGTCTTTCTGCCAGGGAGAAGCAGGGGTTATAAATTGCTAACCTTTCAGCTAACAACCCAACTCATTAACACTAAACCACCAGGACTCCTTATTCCATATTCAAAATCAATCAAACAAACAAAAGCCACTGTCACAGATTCAGTGTCAACTCATCTTGACCCTATTAGGACAGGGTAGAACTTAGCTTGTGCACTTTGCTGGGAGCAGCTGCTTATTTACTACTGCTGATTTCCAGGACTCCTTTTTAGAAGACTATTAATGAGTCATTCTTCAATCTTCATACCATGTTCTTCTTCATATAGTCCAGGATTCTTCAGATAGTCTAGGATTCTTTGTGCAGGGTAGAGATTGAATAAATGTGATGAAAGGATCTAACTCTGGCACACACACACACACACACACACACACACCTCTTTCAATTTTAAGTCATGAAGCGATTGTTGAAATGCCTACTTCCTGATTCATGTAAAGATTCCTTTTGAGCACTATCTGATTCCAAGGCATACATTTTAAGCCTTTCGAGTAAAAATAAAGAAATGAACAAGATGCTCACTACAACCACCACTATTATTTATTAGAATGCATTAGACAATACATTTTGCAAGGGAAACTTTAGAGATAGAAACATAGTTCAGATTGCAGATGATAATAATGTGTACTTGTAGTTCTAGAGGAATAAACTGGAATATTAGCAGAAATCATAAATGATTGGGATATGGGATATGGAATTAGTACTGAGAAACCAATAGACTCCGTGCACACAAACAAAACCCATTTAAAAATCTATCAAAACAGACCATATTAAGATAGTAAAAGCAAAAGAAAATAGATCTAGAAGTAAATATAAAAAGAAAAGTATAAGTTTTCTGAAGGATTACAGTGGAGTTGGACAACTGGAAGAATATACTATCTGTTATCTAGGGAGATCAAAGATATTCATTTACATTAAAGTCTATTGACAACTTACAAAATTTGCAAATCATTATCAGAAGTGCCAGCAGGTTTGTGGTTGTTGTGTTTGGGTTTTTCATTGTATTTGTGCTACAAAGAAGCGAAAAGTGTTATAAACAATAGAAGAGAAATAGAAGCAGAGAGAAAAGCAGTGTAAAAGGAAATCTATACAAGTTAACAGTATGTGGTATTTAAATGAAATTGTGCCACAAAGTCTCAACAATTAAAATCATGCTTTTGTATAAAACAGAGAAAATAGTGGACAAAGATGGAACACTCAGAAATAAACTAGATTAATGCGGACATTGGGAGCTTTGATGGTGGACTGGTGTATTGATGAGGTTAACTACTCCCTTAAAAGAGTTAGTTTTAGGAAAACCCACAGGGACAGTTCAACTCTGCCCTATGGGGTAAGTTATATAGAATAAGAGTGAGAATAGAATAGATGACAATGAGTGAGAATAGAATAGATGACAGTGAGTTAAGGTGGAGATAAGATTATGATAAAAGTCGCATTTAAAAATCAGTAAGTAAAAGTGAATTTAAAAAATAAATGTTGTTGAGAAAAGTTGAAGACATTTGGGGAGGGGGAGGGAGATGATGTAGGATCTCTCTCAAATTACAAAACCAAACGTAATTCCTTGGCATGGAGTCAATACTGAATCATAGAGATGCCACAAGGCCAAGAAGAGTACCAGAGGTTTTGAGATTGTAACTCTTTACTGGGATAAAAAGCCCCAACTTTCTCCAGTGCTTGACTGGGGTTTTCAAACTGCTGGCTTTGCATTTGGCAGTCCAATAAGTAACCACTGTGTGATCAAGGTTCACATTATACTTCTGAATAAAGACATTAAAGATTTAAGTGGGGAAAAAGGAGGAAAAAGAGAAGAAGAAGAAGATGACGCAGAAGAGAAGAGAAGAAAAATAGTAGAAATGGCAGCAGTAAACCTGAGTGTCAATTTTATAGACCTATTTTCTCCCTTTTTTTGAGGGGCCATCACTGACCTCTGGTGGTGGGAGTAGGAGGCCCAGCCTTTGCTCTTGTTGACCTGCTGCTGGAATTGAACCTCCATCCCAGTGGGCCGTAGTCCCACTCAAAACCACTATGCCACCGGGGTTCAGTCTGTTTTCTCTTCTTAAAAGACAAAAAAATCCCCCAACAGATCTGTAGGATAGTTTGGTTGTTCTATAACATCAAATAGTAATTTTATCCCATAAGATTGTGTTGGTTCTCTGCAAGTGCTTCTATTGACATCAACTCTAAATAAATGTATCGACACTGGAGAGAAAGGAAAAAAGTTAAGTCCAACTGAAATGAGTGATGGCGTTATTCATCTCAGTGTCCACAGGAAATTCACCAAAGGGTTCCCGCCTTAATTACAATGGGGGACTGCTGTCTGCTCCCGAGAGATTGCCAGATTAAAAAAAAAACACACAGGATTCTGGTAATATTCCAATTTCAGAAGAAGTTATTTTTTTTATGCCCCATGAATTAATTGGGACCTGATCATAAGAAAATAAAGAGCCTTGGTTGCATGGTGGTTGAGCATTGGACTCCTAATGGCAATGACATCAGTTCAAAACTATCAAGCTGCTCTGGGGAGAAAGAGGGGCTCTCGACTGATACAAAGTTTAAGGCTCAGAAACTCAGGCGTACAGATCTACTCTGTCCTACAGGCTCCCTCGAAGTCTGCATCAACTCGTTGGCAGCTAGTTTGGTGTGCTACTCAATCTTCCTGCTTGTTTACCCTCCCAGTTAAATTGTAATGAGTTCGGTGCTGTGTATTTTATTTGACAACTCTATATGGCATTCTGGAGGAGCCCTGGTGGCAGAGTGGGTGTCCTGATGGATACTTGCCACGAGGTCTGTAGTTCAAAACCCTTAGCCTCACCACAGGAGAGGAGGTCTTCTCCCCCATAAAGAGTTATAGTGTCAGACACCCAGATGCGTGGTTCCATCCTATCGACTTGATAGCAGTGAGAATATATGATAAACTCACAATGACGCTGCAGGACAGGGTAGAACTGGCCCTGGGGGCTTGCAGACTATAAACCTCACCTGAGTAGATGGCCTCACCTTTCTTCTGTGGAGAGTTTGTAGTTTCGAACTGTTGATCTTGAAATCCTTAACACTCTACACCATCAACGTTGTGGGATTCTAGCAATTAGGGTTCTCAAGGTCTCTTTTAAGCGGTCTGATTTGCAGAGTTTCTCGTGTCTGTCAGAAAGTGACCATTTCCAGGTACTGTAGTTTTCTGTGCATTGCTTGTGCCCCACCTCCACGTTTTGCAGTATAATGAGGATGAGCATTTTTGCCGATGGTTCTCTGGGAAGAATGTTTGTCCAAGTGCAAAGTGCCAGTCTTCAAAGAGGCAGAACACAGGGCTAACCATTAGTGTGTGATGGTCTCAGGCAGGGCCAGGTGATCTGCAACACTGCGCAAGGCAGCAGATCCCAAACAAGACCCAATAGGGCTTTGAATCTCTTGGGCATCCATTTTGGAGTTGAACATCACGGCCTCCATACTGCCGTTGAATACTCATTCGGTGTTTCCATACGTGCATTGGAGATCTTCGGCTACCATACTTCCATTGAACATTCAGGGCTCCCGTACTTGCATAGAACATCCGAGGCTCTAGTACTTGCATGCAATATATGGGATTTCCGTAATTCCATGGAACAGCTAATACTCCAGGTGATTAGATAGGTTTGTTCCATTACTCTGTCCCTTTTAACCTCGTGTGTTGGCATCCCCTGTCGGTCTCTTACAATTGTTCCCCTCTTACACGCCCGCAGACTGTCGTCAGCATGTCGGGAGAAGAAGGCCGTGTCGTGGACCCAGCTGACTTGCTGGAAAGCCTGCCCAACAGCCCAGCAGAGATACGTGGAGCTGAGGCTGCGAACGAAGGGTCATCTGAGGGAGAACCAGGGGTCCAAGATGGAAGCCCACCCGACCACCCCAACAACGAGAGTCAAGTTACTGATTCTTCATCCTCTGGAGACAGCAGCAGCATGGGAAACCTAGAGGACTTTGATAACTTATTCATGATTTATAGATGCCGCTCTGATGGGTCTGAGGAGGAAGTGGGGGAAGGGATAGGGGAGGAGGTGGAACACGAAGCAGGTCTGGCTGAGGCAAGTTTTCCGGGTAGCAACACCGACCCGATTCAGTATTTATCTGCTCAAGATCGGGCCCTGGAGGAATGGGTGGCCTCAGAAACATCCCCACTGCCCCGCCCTCGCTGGCAAGCCCTTACTGCCCTTCGGGATCGCCAGCTGGGTTCCAGACCCCGCTTTGTCTCCGAGGCCTGTGGGGCGAGAGCCTTTGTGCAGCGCTTCCAACTGCAGTATGAGCTCAAGGGTCATTTGGGGTGTGTCAATTCTTTGTACTTCAACCAGCGTGGCAACTGGTTGGCCAGTACCAGTGACGACCTGAAGGTGATGGTGTGGGATTGGGCGCGTGGGAAGCAGGTACTCAACTATCGCAGTGGCCACAAAAGCAACGTCTTTCAGACCAAGTTCCTCCCCAATTCTACTGATTCTGTTGTAGCCACATGTGGACGTGATGGGCAAGTACGCATCGCAGAGTTGACTTCCATGCCTTATTACCAGATTACCAGGCGTGTGGCCCAGCACAGGGGAGCCGCCCACAAGTTGGCCCTGGTGCCTGACTGCCCCATTAAGTTCCTGAGTTCTGGTGAAGATGCCTTGGTCTTCACCATTGACCTCAGGTTACATCATCCGGCCTCAACAGTAGTGGTAACACGTGAGGGGGAGATCAGAGTAGGGCTGTACAGCATTTATGTGAACCCTGCCAACACCAATCAGTTCGTAGTGGGTGGAAGAGATCAGTTTGTTAGGATTTATGACCAGAGGAAGATTAACCCGAATGTGAACAATGGTGTCCTCAAAAAATTTTGTCCTTCTCACTTGCTGAACAATCACAAAATGAGTGTCACTTGTGTTGTGTATAACTATGATGGCACAGAGCTCCTTGCTTCTTACAATGATGAAGATATTTATCTCTATAATTCTGCTGATGAAGAAGGGGCCCAGTATGTGAAGAGATACAAAGGCCACAGAAATCAAGCCACAGTGAAAGGGGTCAATTTCTACGGCCCCCAAAGCGAGTTTATAATGAGCGGTAGTGATTGCGGGCACCTCTTTTTCTGGGAGAAATCATCCTGCCAGATAGTCCAGTTCCTGGATGCAGACAAGGGAAAGTCAGTTAATTGTGTTGAGCCCCATCCTTACCTACCTGTGCTAGCGTCCAGTGGCCTAGACCATGAAGTCAAGGTCTGGTTCCCCACAGGGGAAGGTAGCAAGGATCTCTCCAGATTAAAAACCTTGATTAAGAGGAACAAGAGCGAACGAGATGATGACAGCTTGAACCAAAGCAGCACATTGGATGGCCACATGCTCTGGTTCCTGGTGCGCCACCTCTCACAGAGAAGTCGCCATCATGCTTCGGGAAATTCTGAAGCTGGAGGTCAGGATGAAGAAACCGGAGATTCTTCAAGCACCACAGACTCATCCGAAGAAGAGGAGGAACAAGTTCGTGTGCATTGCATACCTTCTTGAAGACACAGTGTTCTCTCTAGCTAGAAGTCACCTCCAGAGAGTCGAGTTTGAAATTCTACTTGAGTAATAGAAATTTGCCTTTGGTCTTTTCCCCCTTGTCTAAAAGTTATATTAAAAACTATCTCTTCTTTCTCTTTCCTCATATTCTTCCTCCTTTATTCCCTTCCATTCACTTGACTTCTTTACTCCTGATGCAGAATAGACAGTTTATTCCATTACTGGTCCTCATATGATTGACTTCTAAAATTTCATAATTGCTCTGAAAACTGTAAAACTTATTAACTCTGGTTTTCTGACCTCCTGGAATCCATTAGTTTAAAAATTCATCTTAAACTGTTGACTTTAATGTTCAGATTCCTCAGTGGAACCCAGACTTGCAGAAACATGTATACTGGAGAAGCAAAATGTAGTTTTGTTTCGTAAATACTTTTCCATAAACACCTAAGACATTCACACACACTCACCAAATTAAATTGCGGAAATAGTTTCCCTAACTAGATAAGTCATCCTTCTGAGATAAATAGTTTGGAAGATGTATGTTTGGGGAAGTTTTAGGATGTTTTTATTTTACGTTTTGATGTGTTAATATTTGCTACTCTGAATACATTGGTGGGTGATTAAAAGATAAGTGTGATGCAATAGCCTTGTTTACACTTTCAATGTTCATAATATTTTATTACTGAAAACTTACAAAGAATTACTTTCCAGAAAGCGTCCTTCGGAGGACAAGCTACCATAAGTATGCCTATTGTTTGCAAATATACTACTGGAGCAACTTGAAAGATAACTTACTCTGACAATATGGAATCGGTGATGTTCAGATAAAGCAGCTTGTGATTTTGAAGTGAAAAAATCTTTCATTGGACATTTTTTAGTTTAAAAAAGTTGTTTTAAAGTTCTTTCAGACTTTTATATTGTTATATTGCTTTTAAAACTGTTAATCCATTAGACCCATTTTATGTAAATGCTGGACACTGGATATTTAAAAAGTCGTTCAATACTACTACTACTACTACTACTAATAATAATAATAAAAATAAAAATAATAATCCATTTTTGCCTTGATTTTGGTGTCTGTGTCATTGAATGTGGAAGCTGACTTTTCCTCACCATCCCATACACAACTTTCTTTGCAGAGAATTTATTGTAAGAGAGGATGTAATTAAACTTCTTGTGTCTTGACAAAGAGTTTCATTTGAAATGAAATGGGTTCTGTGTCGGAGGCTTTGGGAGTGGGTGGGGAATTTTTCATAATAAGATTAGACATTGGGATGTAGTGAATCCTAACCAAGATTCTTACACACTAAGATTCCACTCCTCGGGAGTCTGGGTATTCCCTACTATGAGGGCTGAACATTGGCTTGGAACAAAGTCCCCTGGGAAGACAAACTAGAATCTCACACAACGGAGCAATACCATGAAGAAAACATGTACAACCATCATTTGGGACTTCTGCTAACACCTGGGTGGGAGGGAACAAAAGCCTATGCATATTAGTTACTCAGTTCTCTATCATTAGTTGTTGGGAAGGTGACCGGCCTCTGGTGGGTGTGTTCTGTGGGAATGGAGTTTACAAGACTTTAGAGTTCCTTAGAGGTTCAGAAATGTCCTGGTCAACAGGAGAGACTGAACATAAGAGGTCAGAGTAGCCAATACTAGAAAGGCTGTTAGAGCTGCAGCTCCTGCAACACCGCTGCTTAGACTCGATCACCTTGGTTATGTGACTGAAGCAGCCCCCTCAATTACACAACTACACCCCACCTACTTCATAGGGCCCTCCAGTCTCATCAGCTTCTTATGAAAGAGGCATCATTGCTCCTGCCCTGGAGCCATCAAGTCAATTCAGAGGCACAGTGGTCTGCAAGCAAAGAATTTTATCTTTATTCTTGATTATCAGTACAATGCTCACCCTCCAAAGCTGCAAGGGCCTTTTTCCTCTTGCAAAAAACCTGCTGTCACTAGCTTGAGCCTTGAAGGGAGCTGAGATCTGCCAATGGTTTTAGATAGTTCTGGATTTCAGCTTGCCCCTACATGTCCCACTTTCTTGACTGCTCTGCCAACTCTGGCCCCTAACACCCGAAACAAAGCCCAAAGTCAAAAAAATGGGTAGCAAGCTCCCACAATTCCATATGACCAGGTCTGTCAACTTAGATGCAAAAAAAACTATTCGGGCTAAAGGGGGTGTGATGATAATGAGTTCCTTTCAAACCTAGGAAGTGCAAGCATCTCAAAATCAAATGGGTGGAAAGGAGGGGAGGGCTTCCTGGTGGAGCCTCCTTTAGGAGAAAACTTTAAGGAGAAAACTTTTTAAGAACCTGCACAAAGAGCATTGATCTGTGGATCTTGAAATGGAAAATGGACACAAGTGCACATGTGTACATACACACAGTGACTCTTGGTGGATATTCTCAGGACCAGCTGACCAAAGGATACATCCTACTGTTTAGTACTTATTCCAGATTCAAGGTAAGTGCACTTCAGGGACCTGTAGAAGGACAAAACAACAACACAAAAACCTTACCACCTGCAATTAAGTCAATTGCAGATCATAGGAACCCTATAATATATTGTAGAAGAGAAGTCCCCATGTGGGTTTCAGAGTCTATAACTGTATCAGAATAGAAAGCTTTGTTTTTCTCCATCGCAGTAGCCCATGGCTTCAAACTGCTGACCTTATAGTTCACAGCCCAACCCTTAACTGACTCTGGTTAATACAAATTGGAGGTAAGAAATGAGCAATTGAAAATGTTTGATTTGCTTTTCTTGATGCCCCCTGTTAAATGTGTACATAAAGACTAGTGATAGTTTTTCTCATTGAGCCCTGAGCAATCATGCCCAATCACAGCTACTTAGAGCCTAGTAAGATTCAAGCTCTCTTGGATAGCTTCTCATTTGCAGTAGTAAAAGACCTCCAAAAATGGGGTTAGCCTGATCAAATGGTGCAGTCGTTACCTGTGGGGCTCTGATCTTCCTGGCAATCAGTTCGGAACCCACAGCCACACTCAGCAAAAAATACAGGTCTTTGACAGCTCTAACCACAGGTCACGAATACCCCGCCCCATGAGGTCCCTATGAAGGGGGCACATTTCAGTAGCAGTGAGTGAGTTTGCCATCCAATCAATTCTGACTCAGAGGACCCAATGAGGCCGAGAAAGTGCCTCCCAGGGTGCCTAAGCCTGGAAGGAAGAATAATCGGCATTGTATTGTGACAGAATTGGAGGATCATCATGGGTGAGCTTCAAGGAAGCAGACTGCCCTACAGAGCAGCTGGCAGACTAACAGCCGACCTTTCAGTTAGCAGCTTCCTCCTTCAGCATGGCACCCCGAGACCTCTGACAAAAAGACATCCCCTTTGTTGGTGCCATGGAGTCGGTTCCCAGTCATAGCGCCCCAGTGCAACAGAGTGGCGCTCCTGCTCTGTCCTCATCATCTTGACTGAGTGTGAGCTCCTGGTTGTGGCACCAGGGTCACTCCAGCTTATTGACAGGCCTTCCTCCCTCTTGCTGCCACTACCAAGTATGACCCCTAAAGAAAAAAATCCGATATTACTTACTAAAATACAAAAGTAATTACCCTTTAATATATGATTCCTACTTCCAGATATCTATCCTAAACAATACTAAAATACATTCTAAATGATATATGAACAAGGCACTCATCCAACCACTGTAACATTACATAACTGCAACAAGTCCATAAGTATGCCAAGAAGAATTTAAATAAATAGTACCGGCTACCTCTGTATAGTGGAACATTCCAGTCAAACTCATTGCCATTGAGTAGATTCGGATTCAGAGAGACCATATGGATGGATGGTCCCTGTGAGTTTCTGAAAGGTTAAATGCTTACGGGAGCTGAAAGCCTCATCTTTCTCTGGGGAGCCCCTGGTGAATTTAACCGCTGACTTTGCGGCTAGCAGTCCAACCTGGAAGCCACTATACCATCATGGACTATTATTGCTTTGTAAAAATAATAAGAAAAAAATAAGAATCATTGGTATGTTCTAAGATAGAGTGAGTTCTGATAACATTTTAAAGTAAAAGACAATACAGTGCTGTGTGTGCCAAAAGAATGAGATCATTGAAAACTTTAACCTTTTCTCCATTTTTTCCTAAGAAATGAAACTATTGGATACATTTTCTAGCATCTGCATATATTTATATAAGCAAAGAAAGGATTAGAAATAATCAAATAAAATATTATTAATCATTACACAAGGTGAAAGAATGATTGGGATGATCCCTATAGTGACAAGACCTATAAGCATGCTCTCATATTGGTTTCACTTTTAAACACAGAAATACATTCTACCTATTCAAAAAAAATAGGAGCCCTGGTGGCACAGTGGTTATGTGTTTTGCTACTAACTGCAAGGTCAGCAGTAAGGAAACCACTAGTCCCTCTGGGGATAAAAAGAAGGCCTGTTCTCATCTCCCTTCAAGAATGGCAGCCTTAAAGTCCACAAAGGTAATTTTATCCTATCAATTGAGTTGCTTTGTTAGAATTAACCATATGGCAGTGAGTTTTTGAATTTTATCATTAAAAAAACATTAAGAAATACTAAGATTATACCAACTGTTGTCTACACTTGAAAGATTACTGTTAAATAATTGCCTTAGGTAATTTCTCTGCTTGATCTTAGATTACTGCTTTACATGTAGAGAAAAGAAATTTTATTGCATAAATGTGGTATTAGAGGATTTTGATTTATATAGCTACTACCTATAACAACACATCCCATTCATGATTATTTCTACCTTTTGTGGAAAGGTATTGCTTCTTTCAAATGTTATTGAAAACTGGGAGATGTGTGACTGGGAAACTTAGTTGGCATATGTTTGAAATATAAAAATATTTTAATTTTCTGCCAGGGAGACAAAGGGAGAAAAACTCTTAAGGACAGTGTACTTCATTGGATTACCTTCAACTAACTCTGATGGAAAATATTAAACTTATCCGATGTCAGAAAAACAGGTCATAAAAAGGAATTGCATCAACTCATTTTTGAAATGCAGAAGATGCAAGTACATCTCGTTCTCCCTTGCTACAGAATGAATTATACAAAATAACAGAATCAGATTAACATTTATTAAGGACTTGGTAGATTGTCGACTGTTTTTAAACCTATAGTTGATGTGCTTACATCTTCTAGGTATGATTCTATTCTAAATTTCCAACTTTCACATCTGTTTTCAAATGGGAGGTAATTAATATGTTGACCACAAGGAATTGTCTTAGAAAGGTAGCTTGTTGATAAGGAAAGCATGCTTAATTAATAGTAAGTTGTTCTACTTTCTATTCAGGAATCCTGTGATAGGATTCAAATAAAAGATTACATGAAGATTCCATGCCTACAATTCTACATTTATAAATCCTTTCTATTGAATAAGAGAATTGACAACAATTACCTTGGGATGCTGGAGGAAACAATGGTTACAGACACAAGGGCAAACTGCATGGAGCAAGTCAGAATCTTTGAGACCATGAAATTCATGCCCATTAACAGTTAAATTGGTAATATGTAAAAAAAATCAAATACTAATCTCCTTTTCAAAGGACATGAAAACTCAAAAGGTTATGTTGCATTTCAAAAAATATTTAAAATGCTATTTAATTATTAAGGTGAAGGTTCAGATCAGTAATCCCCAAATTGAGGCTAAGACTTTTCCCCCTCACCACTCAAGAACAGATTTTAGAGTAATTATAAATAATATATTTGGTCTGATGAATAAAGATACTGGCATTTCAATAAGGTAATGTATTTTTTCTTTTCACTTTTTACCATAGTTAATTTAATGTTGAAGCAATAAAGGAATCTGTTAGTTACTCACACAGGGACAGGGGGTGTCCCTCCCATGCCTGTAAGGCCACCATGGAGGAGGATGGGAAGGAATCAGGTGAGCATTAGGCACCCATAAAGACCTTCACTGGACATCCTCAAATTAAGGGTCTCAGCCAGGTGCGCTACCTGGGCGGCCCAAACTAGGCCTAGGTGTGTTTAATTTAGTAAATGGGGTCAACCAATACCTTCGATCATGCCTTCCCAACCAGAGGTTTAAAATACTCTGAGTGGGAAGGCTGATCTCTTTTTTCACCCTATTCATGCATCTTTTGGGGCCATACTGAGCTCTCTGATGTCAGGTCACAATGTGTGGGTGCACCGTACAAAGGGGTTGCCCATGTTCAGTGGTGAGCCCAAGCACAGTATCCGTGAGGTTTGGCACGCTTCCCTGAACTAACGTGTTCTCCCTTGAGACTGTTAAACCTGAAACTTCTCGCAGCCTTCATTAAAAAACAAAAACAAAAACATAAACACTTGGAATACAAAGCAGGATTTGGCATGAATTCTTAGTCCTCTGAAGCCAAGAACCAAGTTACTGTCCACTTGAGAAGCCTCACAAATACAATATATATGTATATAAAGGTAAAGTTCAGCTGAGCCCCGGGGTTTAGTGGTTGTGCGCGTGACTGCAGCCCACAGGGTGGCAGTTCAAATCCAGCAGCAGCTCTCCAGGAGCAAGGCTGGACTTCCTACTTCCACCAGGGCAGTGATGCCATAAAAAAAAGATAAAGTTCATAACCCTATCTTAAAGGGGCATAAAGTATTTGTGCTTGACTAATAAAGGTTGGTGAAGCAAACTCACCCTACAGTACCTCGGAAGAAAAGCCTGGTCATCTGCTTCTTTTAAGATTCAACAACAATGACAACAACAAACAAACAAACTCTTTATTGTATTGATTATGACTCCTAGCGACCCTCCAGGACAGCAAAGAACTGCTTCTGCTTGCTTCTAAGGCTGTAACTTCTTATGGGAGTAAAAAGTCCCATCTTTATCCCACAGAGTGACTGATGATTTTGAACTGCTGACCTTACAGTTAGCAGTCCGTGGGTAAGCACTACACATAGGCAACCCTATGGAACAGTTCTACTATATATCACAAGGAGTTGCCATGAATCAGCATCAATGACACCAATAGGTATAGGGTGTTTTGGGGGATTTTTTGCTTTCAATTTTTATGCTATGGGTGTTTCAGAAGATGCACATACTAGGTACATAGTGTTTCAGATACACTGATAAGATTCACATTAAAACCAGCATAAATGAACTAAAATGAAACTTAAAATACAAATGTCTAGGAAACATGCAAAGTAGATTATGAAAATGATCAGAACATAGAAAATCCGGCCACTAATTTTTACATGTACATTTATAAGATAAATAAACCCATCAGAATCAGTTTTTAAAAAATAACTGAGGCTGGGTCCTGGTGGTGCAGTGATTGTGTGTGGGACTGCAGCCCACAGGTTTGATGGTTCAAATCCAGCAGCAGCTCTCCAGGAGCAAGGCTGGGCTTCCTGCTCCCACCAGAGCAGTGATGCCACACACAAAAAATAACTGAAATGATGTGCATATGAATGTCCCTTCAGTAATTTGTATCAAAACTATCTTTGCAAAGAACAAGAAGAATGAGTCAGCAACCTACCTGACTGCTTTTGTAGTATCCAAATCAATGTAACTTTTCCCTTTGCTTGTTTCTTCCATCTGGCAAAAAAAAGCTTGGCAATTTATCATAACATACACCAAAGACCACCCTCTGTTATTCATGTTCCACTTCTTGGTGGGACCGCTCTCTGTGCTTTCGTTTTCCTTGTGTATTTTCTTAGGGGCAACTATGCGATTTTTCTCAGTCTGTTGTACCTAGGGTCACTATGAGTCAGAACTCACTCAAAGGCAATTAACAACAACAACAACAACAGCAACAACAGGTGTTATAACTTCATTTGTTAAGTTTTTGTTACTCTCCATCGAGTTGGTGTGGCATCATGAAACCCCCTTGTAGCACAGAACAAAACTCTGCCCAGTCCTGCACCATCTCCATAATCACTAGCACGCTGAAATCCATTGTGGTACCCTCCAATTTGAGTCTTTTCCAATGAAGGACTCTCATCTGGCAGCACTCCCTCTGAAAATATTTGGTTGTGAGCCATAGGGTTTTCATTGGTTAGTTTGAGGAAGTAGTTGATCAGGCTTTTCTGCCTATTCTTACTCTGAAAACTTCGCTGAAACCTGCCCACTACGGTGGACCCTCCTGGTACTTGAGATGTGAGCAACTTAGCTTCTGGAGTCAATAGCAATGAACAAACTGACAGGTGGTGGTCATTACTTCTTGCAACCACCCAACCAACCAACCCAAACCCACTGTCATTGAACTGAGGTGTTTCTAACTCCAAACAACCCAAGAGGACAGATTGCAACTGTTCCACGGTATGTTGAAGGCTGTACACTTTAGGGAACAGAGCCTTGCTCTCATTGGTTGGTTTGAACCGCTGACCTTGTGGCTAGTAGCTGAGCCACTGCACCATCAAAGGTCCTTTCCCTAACCCTTTCGTTCCTCTTCAAACTAAAACCAAATCCACTCTTTGTGAACTCCACCTCATAGCATCCCCACATGTCTCAGAGGAGAACTCTATAGGGGGTCAATGGCTGTCATCTTAGTGAAGTCGATCGCCAGGCCTTTCTCCATTGTGTGGGTTCAAACTGCCAATGTGTTTGTTGGAATGGAGGGGAAACTACTGCACCACTAACAAAAAACAAACCCAGTGTTATTGAGTCTGTTTCAACTTCACTGCTGCTGTAGAGACAGATGAGGCAGTCTACTCCACGGAGTGAGTTTTGAAACCCCCAGGGGGCAATTCTGTCCTGTCTTTTCGGGTGGCTAGGAGGCAGAATCAACTGAACAGCAGGGACAACTTCACAGGAATACAGAGCCTCCTGTGTGGATGGCAGATTAGAACTGCTGACCTTGTGGTTAGCAGCCTGACAGAGTAACTCTATGCCACTAGGGTTGTTGCCCAAACAAGTTAGGCCTGTTTTAGTCCTAGCGATACGCGGACACTTAGTTCTTTTTGTATTTTCCCTTTCTCGTTGATAATTAATTCTAATTCATTTTAGTGCTTTATTGGGAAATATGTCACAGTTTATAGAGCAGATTATCAGTTTTACATCCAACAATTCATACACGTTTTATCTCAACTCATCCATTACAATCGCCTTAATAGATCATCTCCTATTCTGCTTCCTTCTAGTGTTTACTGCTTATATTCCTCCTTTTACTAACCCTCTGCCCTTGGGTGGATGCTCCCTTTTGGTTAGTCATACATGGGGGTGCACTCAGTGCCAGGCCTGGAGGGTGACAGTGAGCCAGAGACTTGAGGGCCTCACCAGCCAATATCCAATCAGTGTGGTACTGAGTCCTGTTCCATATTTTCCTTTCACTCTATCCAGGATCTTCAACTCCTATCCTATTCTGATAAATTGGTAGTTTTAGCACCTCCTAGTTCTTCTGATCTTAAGGTTTTTGGACACTAAAGTTTGGGTGGTTCATTCATCCAATGAACTAATTTTCTTTCCATGTGTCTTTTGATTTTCATCTCTTCTTTCCTCCGCATGAGCACAGACCAAGAGTTACCCTTTACATGGCTGCTCCTATGTGTGTTTTAACTGTTCCTTTCTCCAGAGTAGTGCACAGCCTTGTTTAAGACTAAAGTTATGTACTACTTTTCTTTATGCCAAGGAAGATTGGCAGCTAAAACCCACCAACTGCTCTGCGGAGAAAAATAGACTACCTCCTTCCTTAAAGATTTACAGTCTCAGGAACCCATAGAGAGTGGCTGTGAGTCATGATCAATTGAATGGCAGTTGATTCAAATTTTGGGTTTGAACTTGTTGTTTGTACATAGAAGTATACTTGCAATAACCAGTTCTAGCTGGATACTGGCTAATTTCATGGAGCAATAAGCTGGTGGAATTACCCTTCAGACTATCCTGCATGACTCACACCTTCTTGGAGGTTCTTTATTAAGGCTGGGTATGGTGTCAACACTAATATGCAATCTACAATTGTAAATGGGGTATCACTGCTTATGAGGTTTGGCCAAAGTTTCCCTGTAACTGTCAAATGGACCTCTCCTCAGGTCTATTTAATAGCATTTCTTAGCTAACCCTGTCAGAAGGAGCAATCGATTGCTTCTATCAGTAGGCAACTCATTAATATTTGCATTAGCTCTCCTTCCTTCCCTGTGCCCTGTGCTCCTTGGTGGGGCACACTTTCCAAAAAAGGACCCACCCACAAACCTTTGTCCCAAAGCCTGCTTTCTCGCTAAGAAATCTCTTTACCTTGTTTAAGGAAAGTCCCAAGCCCTTCAAATGGGTCATATGGCTCTAACACACTGGTTCTCAACATTTCTAAAGCCATGACACTTTAATACAGTTTCTCATGTTCTGGTGAACCCCTCAACCCCAACCATGAAATTATTTTATTTATTTATTTATTTATTTATTTATTTATTTTAGGCATCACTGCCCTCAGGTGGTGGGAGTAGGAGGCCCAGCCTTTGCTCCTGGGAGCCGGAATTGAACCTCCATCCCAGTGGGCCGCAGTCCCGCGCACAACCACTATGCCACCGGGGCTCAGCCGGAAATTATTTTAATTTCTACTTCATAACTGTAATTTTGCTAGTTATGAATCGTGCAATTCCTGTGAAAGGGTTGTTTGGCCTCCAAAGGAGTCACAACCCACAGATTGAGAATCGCTACCCTAACAGAAATGCTTTTCTGCTATCTGCCTGTCTTAATTTCTATATACTCTTCACTTTTTGCAGTCTACTCCAACCATACTGGGATCTATATTATTTCTCATTCGTTTCATCAGGCATCTACTCTTCTGTGTTAGTCCCGGTAGGCTAAAGGAACAAATTTCATAGACACGCATATTGATATAAGGAAAAGGTTTATATACAAGAGGAACAGGACATTGAGCCCAGCCTAATTCAAAGTCATAAGTGTGATATTAACCCATATGCCTGAAATCAATCTGTAAAGTGTCTTTCCGACTCATGAAGTTACAGGTCAGTGGGTGAAGAATCCCGACGCTGGCAAGGGTGTCCACATGGCTCCTTGCTTTCAGGGCTCAAGGTCCATTAACAGCAGAAGATGGCAGAGGTCTCCATGTGGTGTCTTAAAGGCCTGAAGTCAAACAAGTCCCTATCTAGCAGGGAAACAAATAAGCCCACAAGAAAGAAGCACATTAGCCTGTGTGATCACTAGGTATTGAATGGATCAGGCATCAGGTATCAAAAGATTCAGAACAAACAACTATATCTATGCAAAAGAGGGGGGCTAGAGTGGAGACTCAAAGCCCATCTGTAGATAATTGGCTATCTCCCCTCACAGAAGTGGTGTAAGGAAGGGGTGATTCAACCAAGTATAACAGTATAACACTGTCAAACCACACCTCAGTTACTGAGTACTTCCTCCCCCCACGCACAACTACCATTACCCAGTTTTAACTTAAAAATCAGACCAGAGAACACACATTGGTACAGATAATAGCTCGGGACACATGGAATTCAGGAAAGATAAACCCCTTCAGAACAGTAATGGGGATAGTGATATCTTGAGGGTAGGTGGTAAAGTGACCAGATGTCCCACTTTTAAACAGTTTTTCCCATGTCCCGGTGTTGTAAAGAAGTCCAGATTTTTGGAAAGAATGCATGACAAGCTAGGGAATGACAGAAGAACAGGAAGGGGGTATACACCCTCTACACCCCCTCCACCCCCTGTCAATGGTGTCCTGCTTTACCAATGTTAACATCTGGTCACTTTGGATGTCTGGGAGGGTGAAGGGTGAAAAAGGAGGAACTCATCACAAGATTGAGTATATATCCCAACCCCTGACGGTAAAGAAATAACGGAAATGTGGGTGAAGGGAGATAATGGACAGTGTAAGATAAAAAAATAATAATAACAATATATAATTGATCAAGGATACATGAGGGAGAGAAGGTGGTGGGAAGGAGCTTATATCAAGGACTCAAGTAGAAAGTGTTTGGGAAATATGCTTAATACAATTAAATGCTATAAAGGTAGTAAAGCCCCCAGTAAACCAACATCTTTTCTAAAAAAGGAAATATAGCGTCTAGGGTCTTAAATGATTGAATTTTAAACAAGTGACGATCTAGCAGGGCATCAGCAAAGTCCAAAAGGAAGAAGCACTCCAGCCTGTGGGATCATGAGGTGCTGATGGAATTAGGTATCAGGCATCAGAAGACAATTGGAAATCTCCTCACAGAAGGGTCACAAGGAAGAAAAAGTCAACAAGGGCACAGTATAGCACCACTGGAACACAAAATCTTTCTCTGGTTCTTTGAGGCTTTTTCCTCACCCCCCCCCCCGCTATCATGACACCAAATCTATCTTACAATCTGTCTAGACCAGAGCATGTACACAGCTACAGGTAAGATCTCTGGGCACATGGAATCCAGGACAAATAAATCCCTCAGGAACAACAATGGGAGCAGCAATACCATAAGGGGAAGGAGATGGTGGGGGGAGAAGGGGGAGAAAGGAGACCTCATCACAATAATCAATGTATAACTCCAACCACCCTCCCACAGGAGAGAAACAACAGAAATGTGGATGAAGGGAGACAGTAGATGATATATAAAAATAGTAAAATCTATAGTTTAGCAAGCGTTCAGGAGGGTGGGGGAGGGAAGGGTAAAGTGGAACTGATTAAGACTCAAGTAGAAAGAAAATGTTTAGGAAATGATGATCACAATATACGTACAAATGTGCTTGATACAATTGACGTGTGGATTATTATAAGAGCTCTAAGAGGCCACAATAAAATGATTTATAAAAAATAAATAAAAGAGTCAACACTCACACACCAAAAACCCTTTGTAGCAAATAACAGTGCACAGCTCCTCTTACAGCCTTAAAAATATTCAACAAGCCATGAGCAATCTTTCCTTGAAATGACTTTCATTGCCGTCATTCGACAGGGCTCATCAGCTTGGTGAAAGTGCATCTGTGCATGTCTCCAAAGAAACAAAACGTGTGTCTTCTCACTTCTACAACTGTGTTTAATCTATGCCAGGAAGATGCTTTCTCTTCATTTTGTCAGTTGTGTAAAGCCTTTTCTTTTTTCAACATTTCCCCAGTTGTTTCCAGGATTGCTCATGATGTTGTGATCTCTTCTCCCTCTGAACCTCATTGCTTATAATTCTCTTTAGAGCTCATTTGAAAATGATCATATGCCACTTTGAGTCACTCCCCCTTCTGGGATGTGAATGATGAAACTAAAACTGAATGCAGCATATACTGATTTTTTTTTACAAACTAATGCAAACTTTCCTGTTCTAAATGAGCACTGCCGTTTAAAGTAGCAACTATGGAGAGTTATATGTTTATTCTAAAATTTCCAATATCATCTTGCAATCTAATATTTGAAGCTCTAGGGTCACTTCCATCAAGTCAATTCCAATCCATAGCGACCCTATACAACTTTTTCTGTTGGTGTTTGAGACAATAAATCTTTACAGGAGAAGAAAGCATCATCTTTCTCCCCCTGGTGTCAGTGGTGGTTTCAAATCATTGATTGACCTTATAGCAAGCAGCTGAATGTGTAACTGCTACGCAGCACTATTCGCTATTAAAAAAAAAACACAACTCATTACCATTGAGTCAATTCTGAATTGTAGCAACCCTAAAACCTAGAACTGCTCCTGTACATTTCTGAGACGTGAACTCCTTAAAGGAGTAGAAAGCCTTGACTTTCTCCCGCACAACTGGCTGGTGTTTTCAAACTGATGATCTTTTGGTTATCATAGCTTCTGCAAAAGCAGTTAAGAAATTCAGTCATGAAGCACCAAACCCACATGGAAGAAACACGGCAACACGTGTGATCACAACGTGTCGATGAGATCAGGTAACAGGCATCAGAAGCCCCCAAACGAAGAATCATATTGTTGAGAAGGAGGGGTGTCAGAGTGGAGACCCTCAAACCCATCTTTAGACAATTGGACATCCTCTCACAGAAGGATCACAAGGAAAGGTCACAAGTCAGTGTGCAGTATAGCACCAAGAAAACACACACTATTCCTCTGGTTCCTTGAGGCTTCTTCACTCCCAATATTATGCCCCCAGCTAAAACAGAGTATATATACTGGTGCAGACAAGAGTTCTCAACAGACGGAATCCTGGGCAGGTAAACTCCTCAGGAACATAAATGGCAGTAGTGATACTAAGAGAGTAGGGGGAAGGCTGAGAAAAAGGGGAACCAATCACAGTGATCAACATATGACACACCCCAAAATGGAAAGAACAACAGAATATGGGTGAAGGGAGAAAGCAGATGGTGGAAGATATGAAAATAATACTTTATCAAGGTCTCACTAGGGTGGGGAAGGAGGGAAAAAGAGGAGCTAATACCAAGAGTTCAAACAGAAAGAAAATGTTTAGGAAATGATGATGGCAACCTATGGACAAATGTATTTAATACAATGGATGATGTATGGATTGTTAGAAGAGATGTTTGAGCAAATCCCCCCAAATGATTTATTAATTAAAAAAGAAAGAAAATCAGCCATGTGGTCTCATAGCTTCTACTTTTATTTCACTAAGATAGTATTACTGAACTAGATTATCAACCTAATTTTATAGACTCAGCATTAGCAACAAGCCTTTAGATCCTAAAAATTGCATTTATTCTTAAGTAATAAAGGTCACTAGATTTTTAACAGCCTTTGTTCATCCACATATCTCTAAAGTAAAATGTGTTTTTCTCTGGGTCATGAAATGTGTTTTCCCTTTGATCATACAAATCATGCATTTCTGCCACCCTGGTTTACATTTTACAAAATGAATCCCATCAACCATATCTTACCACTCACCTTTGCTTCCATAAATGAGTGAATTAATTAAAAGCACATACATACAAGTCATTATTCTATGGCACACATCCCTGAAAAACAAACAATACTCTCCAGTAATTAGTGAACTTCAAATGAATGAATTTGCTGTTAAAGGGGGAGGGTTTCTTCTAACTTTATCCTTAAATCTAAATCTTGGAGCTGAATATTTGGAGAGAGTGGGGTGGGGTAATGGAGAGAAAAAGAAGTAAACATCTATGGAGACAGTGAGGAACACCGAGAGCACTGAGTCTGTGTACCCAATCAGTCCACAGACTCAGACACCAGGTCCAAGGAACACACACACTCAGAGAGGAAAGCGACCAACTCCTTCTGCAGATAAGGGTCTCTTCTGCAAGGAGAGGAAAGGAGAAAGAAGTGTGGCACCACTCCCAACATGTGTCTATTAGAATCTCCCTGTTAAATTAGAACCCTGTTAAAAGAATGCTTCATTTTCTACTTAGAAGAGGGTGAAAAAATTATATTAGGCCATACTGATATCTTTTCTTATATTTTCGTTTTATAACTTTAGTTAGTACATTCTCATGAATATCCTTCTTACACTTAGAAATAATGTTGCTATTTTTTCCCATCATAATAATCTCTCTAATAACCAAGATGCATGCTGTTTTAGTTTTCTCTGTCCACTGTGCTCTTTACTAATGAAAAATAAAGACCATATGATTTTCAAAATTCTTTTTTTTTCTTTTCCCGGAACAGTACAATTACTGGAACTGACGGAATTGGAATTAAAGCCAATAGAACTGTGTGGTATATACCAAGTGCTCTAACTTTCACAGAGACTCTTTTATTTCATTTGAAGTGATGACAAAGAATTAGAGTTGGGGGACTGCATTCGGCTCTTAAGACATGTGGCAGTCGTTCATTCTTTGCAGACAATGACATGTTGTCGGCATAAATAAAAAGAAAAGACAAATAGAGCAAGGATAATGGAATAACTGCTATTTTCTCTCTATGCAGATGCTTCACTTTCTAACTTTAAAATGATTCACATCCTCCTGGGACAGGGCACCAATTAGGCTTGCAGAGTAGACTGGAAACAAAATGTAAAGACAGGCGGATGCTAAATTGAGAAATACTGGGGGAAATGCAAGTCTAGCCAGATGGAAAGATGAGCACCAATAAAGGCCAGAACAACTGTATCTTTTTTTGTGTGTTTAAAGGGTTCTTTCCGGTCTGTAGAGGTTACCCCGCTTGAAAAATACCAAGCCAGACTGTTGTGTTACCTTCTGAACAACACACTCTTAGCCTAATGCTTAATGTAAGGTTCAATAAACGAAAAAGGAATCATCAACCCTAGTTGTGGGACTGATGAGACAGAGACAAACTGATCAACTTCACATGCATTGAAGGCTGGTTTTACTTTCTCCAAATAATTACTGAGGATGGAGACAGCAGACTCCTTTACACAGTTGTAGGGTAATTCAGCTTCCTACCTTTTATGTGGAATTAGAAAGTATGTTCTAGTGAATTTTAAAACAAGCTAGATTCTACTGTGCACTAGCCAAATGTATCTCTTTTGGTTGGCTGCAAACTGGCATCCCGTCATAGAACTGGAAATTTAGGACAGCGAAAAAAAAAAAAACAGGAATTCTGAGCCCTGGTGGCGTAGCGGTTGTGCGTGGGACTGCAGCCCACTGGGATGGAAGTTCAATTCCAGCAGCGGCTCCACAGGAGCAAAGGCTGGGCCTCCTACTCCCACCACCAGAGGGCAGTGATGCGCCCCTCCCAACAAAAGCAAAATCAAGAATTCTTATTAAATGCTTAACATGATGACATTAAAAATAAACATGGAGACATCAAAGGTACTCAAATATTAAAATATCTAAAACAAATAAAAGGATATCCTGTGATCTTGGCTTAATGAGAAAAGACACTTAAGTAACTTTAAAACAGTGGAAGGGTTAGGAGAATCTAAATTCATTACATTCTTCCCTTCAAGCTCCACCCCATTCCACCCCATTCCACCCTCTTCCCTACTCTATCTACTAATCCCTGATGCAGTCATACCAGTACATGGCCATCATGATGGCATGCCTTCTCTGGCCTTCAAGGGCCTTATTCAACAAATAGGCCAGCAGCATTTTCTGTTGGTCCACAGGGAAGTCAGTGCATTCCTTGAATCTACTCTGTCTTTGTGGCTCCCTACTATTAGGTTCAAGACCAGGCCATCATTTACATGCAGTGTTCTTACAACCACATAGTTGATTATTTAATATACTTTGAATAAATCCTTATGGCTTCCTACTCTTTGCTGGCCATTCTACCAAAAGTTAGTTAGATGCATCAAAAGCAGCTTTCAAGTAATTTTCTTCCAAGTACTTTACTCTTACATAAACTAGACACACGAACAGATAGAATATGAGAAATTGCTCCTTAATGAGTTTTCAGTCTTCTAGATTTGCCCCTCTCTTATTTTTCTCCTCCAGTCTGAGAGTCATTTTTCTAAGATGCAAATCCAATCAGGCCATCATTGCTTCAATTATTTTACAATCTCTATGCATCCCTCAGTGGTTAAAATCCCCTTCTCCATGTCCCTTTACAATAAAGCAACCTAAGAATCTTTGGGGAGTGGAGTCTCTGAGACCCTTGTATTAAGTCTGCAAAGTCAAAATTGTTTTCATGAAAATTCTAAGCTGTCATTGCCATTTTCACTCTCATCCTCTCTCAAGTGTATGCTTGAGTTTTCTAAACACAGCATAACATGTGATATTGCTACTGATTGCATAAAAGAAGAGGAGAAACCATATGTTTTCTTTTAAACCAGACAATAAAAATATGCAAAATTATAGAACAATGCCAATCTCCAATTTAATATGGTGCTTATTTGGGAAAATGAATGATCTTTCATAAAAATATATTAACTTATCTATATTCAATATTGTTTAATTCCTAATATGGCAAATAGAAATAGATATGATTCATGCAAACAAAGCCTTTGGGAATTCTTGGTCATTTTAAGAGTATAAAGGAGTCATGAGAAGCAAAAGCTTGAGGACTTTTGAAATAAATAATTTTGCTATGGACTGGCTCTTTTTCCTACTGCAAGTCTATGCTTGGTATCCACTTCAGTCTGACCAAGACTTTCCATTTCTCAGGAAAGGTCATGATCTCTCCTCCTGCCAGTAAGAGTCCCTGTACTGCCGTCCACGGTCTTCCTGCCCTGTCCAATCCCAACAAGCAGAGGAACTGAGGCACAATAAGGCTGAATCCAGAGAATGTAGATATGCACACACAAAAGCCCAGGGGAAAAGCCCAGATTAGATAGCTGATGGTGTCCCATTGTTCTTGTTTTGCCACGACATTCTGTGAATAATAGTATTCGTTAAGACTTTTCTATTTTAATGATGCATTCTTGATAGATCCTGGGTAGCACAAGCAGTGTACACACTACTATTAACTTAAAGGCTGGTGGGTTTCATCTTCCCAGTGAAACCATGCAAGAAATACTTGACAGTCTGCTACCTGAGAGATTATAACCAAGAAAGTCGCGGAGCTTTGACACTCTGTAATACATATAACACGTGATCGCGAACAGTGGTTTGATGTTTCTTACTTTCTTTTAAATGATGATCTTATAACGAATCACACACACCCCTCTTTTGATTGTAAAGGAGGTCTGGTCAGAGTACTGGATAAGTTTGGGGCTGCAAATTGAAAGGTCTGTGGTTCAAACCCACCAGCTATTCCTTGGGAGAAAGTTGAAGCTATTTGCTCCTATACATGTTTGCAGCTTCAGAACCCCTATAGAGGGTTCCCATAAGACAGAACCAATGTGAATGATACCAGAATCGATGTTCATTAAACTCCATAGCAATGGGCTAGATTCCAAATGGCATCCTGAAGCCTGAAGTTCCTGGGCTTCTTCAAAATTTGGAATGGATGTTTTACCAATCTAGGACCCATAGTTAAGTATGTGTTGCCAACTTTATGAAATCTTCCCAGAAAATATTCAACCAATCTTAGCTTGCATTTCACTTCAAGAGAATGACTGGTTTAAAAGTCTATCTACTACACTGTGGTGTTGTTGCCAAGAGAGTAGGAAACAAGGCAAGTCTATTACTTAAAGAAAACAACACAGATTTTTAGAATGGGTTCTCCATTGATTCTGAAATCCATAGAGGCAAACAAATATGGGCACATTTTCTTCTTCTTCTTTGGTTGATAGTTTCACAAGCAGGCTGCCATATTGGTGCTCTGCATAAGTACCTACGGCAATGTTCAGATACTCTAGTGGCAATAGAAAGTATTTGTCTAAAAAAACCCCGTGCCCCCCCCCTGCCAATACACACACCAGAGTAGGAAGTTCCTTTTAGACTAAGGTAATAGCTTCTAGGAAAATTAAGCTTATCAGTCAGCCATGTCTTAGAGTGAATTGCACTAATCTTTTCATCAAATTGCTTTTTCTTTAATAGCTGGGCATAGCTAATAGTATTCTGGGTCCCCCTGTCCTCAGTTCCATGTATAGTTGCAGAAGTAGATGCTAGCTCATTGCTGGTTGAACACTCTTGCTGATGACATCTAATGTTGACTCCATTGGGCCCTCCAATCTGCTGACCCTCACATTCCTAATTTCCTCCCTTTAGGGTTAGATGCCATGACTCACGACCATACATACTCCATCGTAAAGATGTAATCTCCCCTCTCCACGCTTCTCTGTTATCCTTGAATAAGAAAAAAAAAGGTAATGGAGTTAGGTTGAATCCAGTTCTTTGTCCACTCCACTCTCACACGCAAGTATCTGAAAAAACAAATAACCAAGCCAGCTCTCTTTAATGAAATTAAACCTTGCAGTATTCCCCCTTGGTTACCTCTCTGATCAACTTCTCTCCTCACTAATAAATCACTGTGTGGTGAGACTATTAATATTTTTAAAGTTGTCTTAGGGCCATGTTCCCTGTTAGTTCTAAATCCACTTCTTTTCTCCTCTTTGCAGCAAACTACATAGGAGAGTTGTCTGTCTCCATGGTCAGCAGCACTGGTGGCGGGGTGGTTATAAGTTGGGCTGCAATCCACATGGTCGGAATTTCTAACTCATCAGCAGCACTGCAGGAAAAACACACTGGGCTTTCTTTCTACTCCAGTAAGCTGTCTCAGAAGTCCACATTGGGGGAGGGAGAGAGGGATTGACAGGAGTAAGCATTGACTCAGTGGCAGTGAACTTGGTTAGGTTTGGTGCTGTCATAATTTCTGCTTTCTCCTTCCACTCTTCAAACTGTCTTGACCAAACCTTCATGTCTCCAAAAGTTTCCACAAGTCACTGGGTACCTTACCTCCCTGTTACTTTTTATGTTTCTGTTCACTAGTAATGTGAGCAGCCACTTTTTATACATTTACTGACAATTTCTGTTACTCATTATTAAAAAGATTTATTCAAAACAATTACCTCTACTTCTATTAAGATGTTTTATTTATCCCGTTTCTTCTATAGAACTGTTTATTTAATGCAAATAATAAATTTTCTATGCCATGTCTACTATACTGTAAACACCCGTGTCCAGGTTTTTTATGTTTTATTGACTACACTCATTTTACAGAGTTGTTTCTGTCCTGCACAAAAGTTCCTAATTGACTAGCAGTTAAATAAACCAGCCCATAGCTAATTGCTTGCATGTCTATATGTTAAGAAATTCTTGTCTGTTTTTTGGTCATAAAGGTGTTGTCCTGCATTTGATGCTGAACATGATAAATTTGCCTTTCCCTTCTAATTCTTTTATTTTTTCTGGAAAATGTTTAAATATTGTGAGATGGGATTAAACTGCTGCTACTGTTATGATATTATTTTCCCAGAATCCCTTCATAAATTATCCATGCAATCATATTTTATTCTTTGATATTAAGGGTGCTAGAAGAAACAAAGTCTTGGGGTGTGTGGATATTTGTGGATTTCTTGTGAAATTGGATATTTAGAAATTAGTCAAATGTCTTATGCTTAAGAGTGTCCCTATTTGCATATCTGTTACATCAAATGAAAGAATCTTTTACATATGATAATTAGTATGTCAAAATATCCTATCAACAATGAGCAAATCTGACTATATTCTGTGTTGGAGAAATCTGGATGTTGAATCGGAAACTTAGGAGATTTTTAGGATAAAATCATTGAGACATTATAGAGGTTAAGACTGAAAACAGAAATATGCTGTTATCATTTATTAATAATACTAGTCAACATGCTAGGATATATTTTATCATTTTTTATAATATAAGCTAATGTAATTTCAAAGAATTAATCTCTTCCTCTTTTACTTTGGTGTTAGTGCAGTTGTACTAGAGAAACAAATTCATAAACATGCATATGTATGTATATAAGGGAGAGATTTATATACAAGAGGAATGGAACATTGAGAAAGCATCCCAACCCACTCCAGTCCAAGTCTGTAAGTCCAATATTAGCCCATATGTCTGATACCAATCCATAAGTCCTCTTCACACTCATGGACCACAGGAAATGACGCCAGAACAATCACTGGCCAGTGGGTGCAGAGTCTTGTGTATCCGGTAGTGATAGAAGCACCTCGGCACTGGTAGAGACCTCTCTGGGGCTTCCCAACCATCTCAGCACTGGCCAGCATCTCCGTGTGGCTTTTCCAGCTTCAGAGGTTTGCTTCCATCAGGGTAAGCCCTTGTGGCTTCTGCTCCAGAATGTCTCTCAGGGAGCCCACCTTGTGTCTTGCCAGCTGCAATGTCTCCCAAGGACTGAGCTAGCTGTAAGTCTCTCACTTCCATGGAGGAAACATCGTGAGATTTCCCAGAATTCTCAGAGAAAGCCATGCTCACACAGAGGCCTCACTGGCTATCTCCAGATTGACAGGCTAGACTCCACCCCTAGACTCTCAATCATGAAATTGATACTAAAGTGTATGGCTGGCTGTGACAACTTTCTTGCAGTTCTGTAACTTTTTTAAAATCTCCATTGTTGTACTTGTATTCTTATGTAGATAATCTTCCCCCAAATAAGATGCTCTTTAACATTTACACTATAGGCTTTATTAATATTATGTTCATTGCAAGATTATCAATAAAACTTATTGTTTCATACAGCAATAGGGTGCCAAAAATTACCCCCTGCGGGTATCAAATATGCTACCATTGCCACAGTAATATTGCACATTTTTTTCATTCGATCCTATAATTTACTGCATTAGTAGCTTTCATAATGCCAAGTTATGCATGCATTTCTGCAATAAATTTAGCATAGCCACGATAGATAATCCTATTTCTACCTAGTATTTAGGATTTCTGCATTTTTCTTATGCTAGCATTGTTTTGTGATTTTTTTATTACCATTTTCATTCATTTTTAAAATTTTCTGTTTGCTTCTTTATCAATTTTATACAATCTTTTGAAATGATTTGTGAGAATCACTTTGCCTTTTTAGTTCTTACGAAAATCGGGTGAGGTTGAAGTTATATGTTCCTTGAAATTTAAGTAGTACTAGTCTGTCAGTTTTTTGTGGATGGCATTGTTGCTTATTTATTGTTAAGAGTAGTACATTTAGTTTAACACTGTCTTGGAGCTCTTCTATCTATGGAAGACTTTATATGCCTGTGTTTAATCAATTTTTGGTTTATCTTGCAATTATTCTGAAGGAAATACTGTTTTCCTCATTCTAGCATTCTTAGTCAGCAGTTTACTATAGCCCTAAGAAAATATACTGCCAGCCCCTTAGATAATTCATTCTGAGAAACTCTGAAGTTCCCAGGACAATGCCAATTATCTCTCTGGAGCTGCTTTCTCTTCTTCAAAGACCCCAAAGAAGTCCCCGACAGATTGTGGTAATTATATAGGATAATTTGGTAGTTCTGTAACATCAAGAAATAATTTATCTCTTAAATTATGTTGGTGCTCTGCAAGTGCCACTACTGGCATCAACTCCAAATAAATGTATAGACTCTGGAGAGAATGGAAAATGGTTACGTCCATGTGATATTACTGATGAAGTTATTCATCACAGTGTCCACAGGAAATTTACTATGAGATTTCTGTCTTAATTCCACCAAGGGAGTACCTTGCTTTGCTCTCTACTTCCAGAGAGATTGTCAGACTTAACAAATAAATTACAGGATGCCTGTAATATTCAGTTTCAGAAAAACAAGGTTTTTTTTGCTAGCTTTGTTTATTGCACATCCCATGAAATATTTGAGACCTGACTGTACAAAAATATGGAGTCATACTAACATACCGAAAGGGAGGGTATTGTTTATGTCCCCACAGAAGAGGGAGAGAGAGAGAACATGCTTCACCCTGATGCGCCAAAACTTGAACACAGCATACTGGCATGCACCATGGAACCAATAGAGAGGTCTGCAGGACCGGTCCCAATCCCCACTCTGTCAAACTCCACTCCCCTGAGAAGAATGCACTTCAGTGAATAGCACTGGGACTACAGCTTGGTAAGAGGCGTGCTTCAGATTAGACCACATGGGAAAAACGTAAAGGAATGGAGAGAGAGGAGTGAACATCCTGAGCCACCCAGCTACTGAGCAGACAACACAAATGGAAGAACCATAGGGCCGTCCCCACCACGGGATGCGGTGTCCCTCTCTGAACCGTGACTTTGTGGGGGACAGAACTGGAGGCACAGTGTGGAAAAAGTGTATGGTCTGGCCCCATCAAGCAGGGGCAAAACCCTGAGTGCATGCAGCACAGCAGCAGGGAGGAGGACAGAGTAATAAAATCTCTTGGAAATACCAAAGATAGACTTTGGAGACAGTGGGACCGCCCATCAGACAGGAAAGTAATCATAAAGGCAAACAAACAGACCTTAAACCATTTATAGCCCTTTCCGTTTTTGTCAATGGCTTCTTTTTGTTATTGTGATTTTGTTCTTGATTTCTGCTGTTGTTATTCTTTTGTTAGTTTTTACTTCCTTTGTTGTTTTATTTACATTTGTCTGGTCTTTGCACTTATTAATATATCTGTGTGTCTATCCAGATAAGATCGGCAGAATAAATAATTTTTATTCTGCCACCAATGGTTCTGGTTGGATACGGGAAAAGGGGAGGTGAGAGAAAGGAAGGGGCGGGGGGCAACCAATCTAGGGACAAGGATATAAGTGAACTAAAATCAATGGAAGGAAGGACATAAGATGCCTACTGGTGCTAAATCAAGGACAATGTAACAGTGAAGAATTACTAAACCCGAATGAAAGCTGAACATGATGGTAGGGCAAGAGGAAAATAAAAAAAAAATTAGAGGAAAAAATCAGGAGGCAAAGGACATTTATAGAGACCTTAATACAGGCATATACATATGCAAATACAGGAAGAGGGGTATTTACCTATGCACTCCTATCTATACGTTAAGAATTAAGGTTGCAGATGGACATTGGGTCTCAACTCAAGTACCCCCTCGACATAAGAATATTTTTGTCTAGCAATCTGGGCTTCTGTGCTCACCTTTCCACCACAATCACTGAAAACAAAATGGGTACATAAGAAAATATGGTGAAGAAAACTGATGGTTCACAGTTAGCAAAAGATAGAGAATCTGGGGTCTTAAAAGCATGAAAATAAACAAGCGACCATTCCAGTTTAGAAGCAGCAAAGCCTCTATGGAAGAAGTACACCAGTCTGCGTGATCATGAGGTGTTGATGGGCTCAGCATCTAAGACCCAGAACAAGATCATATACAATGTGAATGAGGTGGGGGTGGGGGGACGGGGCATGGAGTAAAGATTCAACATTAAAGTGACCAGATTTTAAGTGGGACACCATTGACTGGAAGGGGGGTGGTGAGGGGTGTTCCTGATTTAAAATTTGGTCTATATGGAGCAACAAAAATTTTCACAGGCTGAGCCGCGGTGACGTGGTGATTGAATACGGGCCTGTGGCCCACTGGCTTGGTGGTTCAAACCTAGCAGCGCTCTCCAAGAGCAAGGCTGGGCCTCCCACTCCCACCAGAGGGCAGTGATGCACCTCCCAAAAAATTTACATAGAATGCAAAAATAGTATTGTAATTTTTTTAAATATTAAAACACAGCGGGATGCTGTTAAATTGTTAAAAAGTGGGACGTCTGGTCACTTTACCACCCATCTGTAGACAATTGTACATCAGTTCATAGAGGAGTTTCAGGGAAGCGATGAGCCAGTCAGGGTGAGTATAGCACTGAAGAAACACAAAAAAAATTTCTCTAGTTCTTTGGTGATTCCTTCCTCCCACTACCATGATCTCAATTCTACCTTATAAATCAACTTAGGCCAGAACATGCACACTGCTACAAATAAGAATCTGCAACACAGGGAGAATAGAGACACTAGGAATATTCAGACAGGATGGGGAGAGAGAGGAAGAATTGATCACAAGGATAAACCTGGAAACCCCTCCCAGGATTATAGACAAAAATAATTGGGTGAGAGGCAATGAAGGATGATGCAATATATGAAAATAATAATCGATATCTTATCAAGAGTTCGTGAGAGAGAGCAGGTGGCAGAGCAAGAGGGAACAAATGGGGAGCTGATATCAGGGGCTCAAGTTGAAAGATAATGCATCGAACATGATTGTGGTGGTATATGTGCAAATGTTCTTGACACACTGAATGGATGTATGGATTTGATGAGATATATAAGCACCCTCAATAAAATTATTATTAAAAAAGGGGAGCCATGGTTGATTAGTGGTTGTGCCTTCGGCTCCTGATAGCAACGCCACCAGTTCAAAACTGCGAAGCTGCTCTGTGGGAGAAAGAGGGGCTCTCGACTGATCCAGAGTTAAAGGCTCAGAAACTCAGGCGTACAGATCTACCCTGTCCTACAGGCTCCCTCGAAGTCTGCATCAACTCGTTGGCAGCCAGTTTGGTGTGGTACTCAATATTCCTGCTTGCTTACCCTCCCAGTTAAATTGTAATGAGTTCGGTGCTGTGTATTTTATTTGCCAACTCTATATGGCATGCTGGAGGAGCCCTGGTGGCAGAGTGGGTGTCCTGATGGATACTTGCCACGAGGTCTGTAGTTCAAAACCCTTAGCCGCTCCACAGGAGAAGAGGTTTTCTCCCCCATAAAGAGTTATAGTGTCAGACACCCAGATGCGCGGTTCCATCCTATCGACTCGATAGCAGTGAGAATATATGATAAACTCACAATGACGCTGCAGGACAGGGTAGAACTGGCCCTGGGGGCTTGCAGACTATAAACCTCACCTGAGTAGATGGCCTCACCTTTCTTCTGTGGAGAGCTTGTAGTTTCGAATTGTTGATTTTGAAATCCTTAACACTCTACTCCATCAACGTTGTGGGATTCTAGCAATTAGGGTTCTCAAGGTCTCCTTTAAGAGGTCTGATTTGCAGTATTTCTCTCTTGTCTGTCAGGATGTAACCATTTCCGGTTACTTTAGCTTTCTGTGAATTGCTTGTGCCCCACCCCCACATTCTGCAGTGTAATGAAGAGGAGCATGTTAGCTGATGGTTCTCTGGGAAGAATGTTTGTCCAAGTGCAAAGTGCCTGTCTTCAAAGAGGCAGACCACATGGCTGCCCATTAGTGTGGGAGGGTCCTAGCCGTGGACACTTGGCTGGGGCAGCGGGTCTCACGAAAGGCCAAATGAGGCTTTGAACCTTGTGGGTTTCCCTTCTGGAATTGAACATCACGGCCCCCGTACTGCAATTGAACATATGGGGCTCCCGTACTTTCATTGGACATCCGGGGCTCCCGTACTGCAAATAACAACCGGGGCTCCCATACGTTCATTGGATATCCAGGGCTCCAGTACTTTCATTGGATATCTTAGACTCCCTTAATTTGATTGGACAGCCGGGGCTCCCGTAATTTCATTGGACTGTCAGGGTTCCCGTACTTTCATTGGATAGTCAGGGCTCCCGTATTTTCATTGGATATCTGACGCTCCCGTACTTCGATTGGATATCTGGGGCTCCCATACTTTCATTGGACAGTCAAGGGTCCCGTACTTTCCTTGGACATCCGGGGCTCCGGTACTGCTATTGAACATCCGGGGCTCCCATACTTCCATTGGACATCCCGGGCTCCTGTACTGCCTCTGACCTTCTGCCGGTGACTCCCATACTGCCTTTGACTGTCTAATGGTGGTTACCTTACTTCAGTTGAATATCTGAGACTCCAGAAGTTTAAAAGGTTTGTCACAATGATCGCCCACCTTTTAGCCTAGTGTGTTGGCAATTTCTGTCTGTTTGCCTCTTACAATTGCTCCCCTCTCACGCGCCCGCAGACTGTCGCCAGCATGTCGGGAGAAGGTTGTGCTACGGACCAAGCTGACTTCCTGGGAAGCCTGCCCAACAGCCCAGCAGAGATACCTGGAGCGGAGGCACTGAGCGAAGTGTCCCCTGAGGGAGAACTAGGGTCCCAAGATGGGAGCCCACCCGACTACCCCAGCACTGAGGGTCAAGGCACTGATTCCTCACTCTCTGGAGATAACAGCAATTTAGAAAACCTAGAGCACTTTGACAACTTATCGCTCAATTACCAATACTTTTCAAATGAGTCTGAGGAAGAATGTGAGCGGGAGGAGGAGGAGCAAGAAGGTGAAGGCCTGGGTATGAGGCTTTGGCCAACCCATAAGCCTCACCACGCCCAGCCTTTCTCTGATCGGCATCGGGCCTTGGAGGAGTGGGTGACCTCAGAAACATCCCCACTGCCCCGCCCTCGCTGGCAAGCCCTTACTGCCCTTCGTGATCGCCAGCTGGGTTCCAGACCCCGCTTTGTCTATGAGGCTTGTGGGGCGAGAGCCTTTGTGCAGCGCTTCCAACTGCAGTGTGAGCTTGAGGGTCATTTGGGATGTGTCAATTCTGTGTTCTTTAACCAGCGTGGCACCTGGCTGGTCAGTTCGAGTGATGACATGAAGGTGATGGTGTGGGATTGGGTGCGTAGGAAGCAGGTACTCAACTATCACAGTGGCCACAAAAGTCATGTCTTTCAGACAAAGTTCCTTCCCAACTCTGCTGATTCTGTTGTAGCTACGTGTGGACGTGATGGGCAAGTACGCATTGGAGAGGTGGCCTCCATGCCTTATTATGAGATGACCAGGCGTGTGGCCCAGCACAGGGCAGCCGCCCATAAGTTGGCCCTGGAGCCAGACTCCCCTTTCAAGTTCTTTAGTTCTGGTGAAGATGCCAAAGTCTTTACCATTGATCTCAGGTTACATCGTCCGGCCTCTACAGTAGTGGTAACATGTGAAGGGGGGATCAAAATAGGGCTCTATAGTATTTATGTGAACCCTGCCAATATCAATCAGTTCGCAGTGGGTGGAAGAGATCAGTTTGTTAGGATTTATGACCAGAGAAAGATTGACCCCATTGTGAATAATGGTGTCCTCAAAAAAATTTGCCCCCACCATTTGCTAGACAATGACAAAACAAATGTCACTTGCGTGCTGTATAGCCATGATGGCACAGAGCTCCTCGCTACTTACAATGATGATGATATTTATCTCTTTAATTCCTCTGATGAGGAAGGAGCCCAATATGTTAAGAGATACAAAGGGCACAGGAATAATGCCACAGTGAAAGGGGTCAATTTCTATGGGCCCCGAAGTGAGTTTATAATGAGTGGTAGTGATTGTGGACACATTTTTTTCTGGGAGAAATCATCCTGCCAGATAGTCCAGTTCCTGGAAGCAGACAGAGCAAAGTCAGTTAATTGCCTTGAGCCTCATCCTTACCTACCTGTCCTAGCGTCCAGTGGCCTAGACCATCAAGTCAAGGTCTGGGCCCCCACAGGTGAAGGTACCATTGATCTTAGCGAGTTAGAAACTATGATTAAGGAGAATAAGCTGTCACGAGATTATGACAGCTTGAAGCAAAACAGCATGTTGGATAGCCACATGCTTTGGTTCCTCATGTACCAGCTGGCACAGAGAGGTTATCGACATCCCTGGAGACGTGCTGGACTTGAAGTCCCAGGTATAGAATCAGAAGATGCATCCAGCTCTTCAGATTCATCGGAAGAAGAGGGACGTCAAGAACCTGAGTATTGTATGGTTTCATAAAGACTTCGTCCTCTGTCCAGCTAGATGTCACCAGAGTGAGGGATCTTGAATTCCACTTGACCAATAGAAATTTGCCTTTGGTCTTTTTTCCATTGTCTAAAAGTTATATTAAAGACTATGTCTTCTTTCTCAATTCTCTTATTATTCTTCCTTCATTTCCATTCATTTGACTTATTTACTCCTAATGCAGTATAGACAGTTTATTCCATTGCTGGTTCTCTTATGATTGACTACTAAAATTTCATAATTTTATGAAAAATGTAAAACTTGATTGAATCTGCTTTTCTGATCTGCTGGAAACCATTAATTAAAATCCATTGTAAACTATTGATTTAAAATCTCTAGTTTCTTAGTTTAAACAAGATTTGTAGACACATGTTTATACCGTTGAAGTAAAACATGGTGGTGTTTCTTGAACACTTAGACTTTATCATACACACTGAAGACACCCACAGAGACAGTCTCAAACTCTCACCAAAATAAAATGGGCAAATAGTTTCTTTAACTAGATAAGTCACTCAGAGCTAAATGGTTTAAATCTTTTTTGAAATTTTCATGTTTGTATTTTGTGTTTCGATGTGTTCATTTTGACTACTCCGAACACATTAAGGTAATTAGAAGTTAAATTTGTTATAATTGCATTGTTTCAATTTTCCATTTTCTTTATGTTTTATTACTGAACGCATACATTGAATGACTTCCCTGAAAGTGCCTTGGGAAAACCATCTCCTATAAGTGTTCCTATACTTTGAAAATGTACAGTTGTGTTAACTCAAAAAAAAACTTGCTGTGACAATATGCAGTGGTTGGTGTTCAGATAAAACTGTTTGCTATCTGTGAAAGAAAGGAAATTCCACTAGACATCCAGGCATTGCTTAAAAGTTCTTTCAGGCTTTTGTGTTGTTAAATTGCTTTGAAACCTGTTTACCTATTACCTATTTCATGTAAATGCTGGATACAGGATGTCTTGAGCTGTTCAATAAAAGTCACTTGTTGTCTTGACCATAGTGCTTGTGTCATTTCATGTGCAAGCTGATCTTCCCTCAGCTCTCCTGAACACACCTTTCTTTGCAGAGAATTTAATGGAAAAGAGGATGTAAATAAACCTCTTCGGCTCTGACAAATACTTCCATGTGATAACATAGGAAATGTGTTCTATGTCAGGTCCCTTGGGAGTGAGTGGGTGGATAATTTTTAATAACATGATTAGGCTTTGGGATGGGACATACCCTAACCAAAGTCCTTATTCATTGAGATTCCACTACCCGGGTGCCTCCATACTCCCTGCTTTGAGGTTCCCAACTTTGGCTTGGGATAAAGCACCCTAAGAAGAAAAACCAGCATCCCACATGTGGAGCACTAAGCACAACCTAGAAGTACCATGAAGAAAACATGGACAACCATCATGTGGGGCTTTTGCCAACACCTGAGTGGGAGGGAACAATAGCAGGTGCATATTAATTACTCACTTCCCACTCACCTGTGGCTGTGAAGGCAGCTAGTTTCTGGTGGGTGTGTTCTGTGGGAGTATAAGCAAGCAAGACTTCAGAGAAGGGGTCCTCAAACTACAGCCCATGGACCACATGCAGCCCGCCAAGGACATTTATCTCCCTCACTGTGTGTTTTTGCTGCCACTGCTGTCCTGATTAGCAGTCGGCTTATCCTGGGTCTGCAATGAATTGATTCATAGATTTTTAAAACTATTTTCTGACCCTCCAAGGGTCAGGGACAGTGAACTGTTGTCCTGTTTAAAAAGTTTGAGGATCCCTGCTTCAGAGATGCTGAGCGGTTCAGAAATTGTTTGGTCTTTAGTAGAGCTTGAAGACAGAGGTCAGAGCAGTAGATATTAGAAAGGCTGTTATAGCTGCAGCTCCTGCAACACTGCTGCTTAGATGCTGGCTCATCTGAGTTGGCAGCCCCCCCCAAAATTATACAATAACTCCTTACCCTCCTTCATAGAGGCCTTCAACCTTGCCAGCTCCATGAGAGGGGTCATTTCTCCTAACCTTTAGCCATCAAAAGAATTCTGAATCAATGTGACCTTATACAAGATTTCAGAGGTGGGCTGAGCCCCGGTGGCATAGTGGTTGTGCGGGGGACTGCGGCCCACTGGGATGGAGGTTCAAATACAACAGCAGCTCTCCAGGAGCAAGGCTGGGCCTCCTGTTCCCACCACCAGGGGGCAGTGATGCACAAAAAACAAACACACAAAAAAGATCTCAGAGGCTATAAAACATGACATCAGTATCCTTCCTGTTACCAACACAATGCTCATCATTCAGTCCTACCAGAGTCCCTTTTTATCCCACAGAAAACTGCTGTCACTGCATTTGGAACCATGGAGGGAGACGAGATTTGCCCTTCGTCCCACATAGTCCTGGATTTCAGAATGCCCCTGCATGCCCCACTTTGCCCCTTTCCTTGACTGCCCAGTCAATCTGAGTCCCTAGTTCCTGAAGCAAAGCCCAAAGCCTTACAAAATGCATAGCTCCCAGAGTTTCCTAACATCAAGTCTGTCAACTTAAATAAAAAGACCACAACTTAGATACAGCAGATTTTTTGGTGGGTGCAAAGTAAAATCATCCCCAAATTAAACTAGGTGTTCTTTTATAGGAGGAAGGGAGGGGGGCTGCCAGGCGGACAAAGCTTTCGGAGAAAAATTTTATGAGGCTGTACAGGGGGAATTGTTCTGTAGGTCCTGAAAGGGAAAATGTGTGCAGGCCTACACACACACACACACACACACACACACACACACACACCGATTCTTGGTGAATATTCTCAGGAGCCCCTGACCAAAGGGCAGTTCTACTGTTCAGTGTTTGCTCTGGATTCAAAGTAAGTGTAGTTCTCAGATCTTTAGGGAGGGCAGAACACTCCCCCCCAAAAAAATAGCAAACCCCAGTACCTGCAATTGAGTTGACTGCCTCTCAAAGGAACAGCATACTCTAGAGCAAGGTAGCATTGCCCTTGTAGGTTTCAGAGCCTATAATTCTATCATAGTATAGAACCATGCCCCACCCCACTACCCATCCAACCCCCACCGCCTGCTCCACAGAGTAGCTGGTGGCTTCAAATTGAGAACCTTATGGTTAGCAGGCACAAGCCTAAAAAATTCTGATCAAGACAAAACAGATGTAAGAAATGAGCAAATGGGAATACTTGCTCCTTCTTTGCTTGAGATGTTTGGAGGTTCTGGCAGAGGAGAACAACTACTGGTATACCATTGAAAGAAGGTTGGTGCTACTTCTATCTGGTAATGTTGAGTGCTCAACTTTGAGAAGGAACACATGTGAGGGAAGAAGGTGACACTGGCGACCAATGTGGCCAGTTGTCACAGCCAGAAAACCCTGACATTTGCTCTTTCTGTTCTTAAAGTCCCTTCTTAAATGTGTATCACTAGCAGTGTTAGTTTTTCTGATTGAGCCCTGAAAAATCACACCCAATCATAGCTACTTAGAGCCTAGTAAGGTTCAAGAGCCCTTGGATAGCTTCTCATTTGAAGGAGTAAAAGACCTCCAAAAGTGGGGTTAGCCTGATTAAATGGTGCAGTCATTACCTGTGGGGCTCTGATCTTCCTGGCCATCAGTTCGGAACCCACAGCCAGACTCAGCAAAAATACAGGTATTTGACAGCTCTAACCACAAGTCACGAATATCCTGCCCCATGGGGCCCGTATGAGGGGGCACCATCTCAGTAGCAGTGAGTGAGATTGCCATCCAGTCGATTCTGACACAGAGCGACCCAATGAGGGCAAGAGAAAGTGCCTCCCAGGGTTCCCAAGCCTGGAAAGAAAATAATTGGCATGTATTGTGACAGAATTGGAGGATCATCATGGGTGAGCTTCAAGGAAGCAGACTGTCACCTCCCTGCCCTACAGAGCAGCTGCAAGACCAACAGCAGACCTTTCAGTTAGCGGCTTCCTCCTTCAGCATGGCACCCCCAGGACTCTGAGAAAAAGATATACCCTTTGTTGGTGCCATGGAGTTTTTTTCCCACTCAGCACCTCAGTGCAACAGAGTGGCACTTCTGCAACATCCTCACCATCCTGAATAAGTGTGAACTCATGGCTGCGGGCCCGGGGTCACTCCAACTCATTCAGAGGACTTCCTCCCTCTTGCTAACTCTTCCAAACTTGATGTCCCCTTCTCTGATAACAAGACCAAAGTACACAAGAAGTAGATCCCCCCCATTATCACATCTAAGGAGCGTTTTGAGTTTATTTCTTCAAAGATAAATTTGTGTTTCAAATGTATGTTGCATACTCCTTACAAGAACCATAAGACAAAGGCATCAGTTCTTCCTCATTTATTGTTTAGCTCTCAATTGCAGAAGTATTAATTGAAAATACCATGGTTTGATTCAAGAGAAGTCTACACAAGTATATACAGACTGAAATAATTAATTGGAGGGATATTTATGACTATAGTGGGAAAGCAACCTGGGGTCCATTGGAATCTCTAGTAATGGCTACAACTGTAACTCATGCAAATAACTGGTCTATTAGCATATAAAAGAGCAATAATATATGACTACTAACCTTCCAAGAGGTGGTAGATGAAATCCTGAGAAAAGCCTGCACTTTTAGCTGAAATTTTTCAACACCAATTTTCTTCATTCCAATATAGAATCGGTACAGAACAAATCTGTGTAGGCCTTCATGGCCTTTATGTAATATTAAAATTGTGCACACAAGTTGAATGCATAAACTTGTGACAGATCCTAACTCTATGTAAAAAGACATCTTCTGGCAGGCAGTCCTTAAAAGGGCATGTGTGGAAAAAGGATAGAAAAGTGGCATGAAAAGTAATCATAATGGAGCCTAATTGCTAAATGGCAAGCCAAACCATTTAGGGAGCATTCTGATAGCCCAGAGTGACTTTCAGAAATGCTGAGTGTACTGTGTAGGGAGTCAAAGACATAAGGCAGTACATTTGCATGAGGTTGAATCTCAGCCATCTTGTGATCAACTTTATGAATCTTACTATTTCAATGTGCCTGGACTTGAGGGGCGGGAACATTGAGATCTAGTTCTCAGGACCTTATGGAAGACTTACTTTTGTTTCCTTGAGGGACAGTGAAAGTTCAGAGATAAGCGTATAGGCATTGGAGTTCAAAAGGAAGCTGAAGTAGAGGAATCTCCTGTATCCTATCCTGCTCCTTGATTGACCATACAATGTCTAGTATTCTTGCCTCCAGTGAGCAATTTCTTTCTCTGTATCTATGTTATGTAAACACCTTGCTACAGAAATCAGGCACACATCTACCATGTAGGGTATATCAAAGTGTAATTCCACAGTTGTTCTGCATCCAAACAATATTCAAAAGAAGGGGGGTACACAAGTTTGACGAAGTCAGCCATAGTTCTCCAGTCAGTGAACTAAGAGCAGTGTCCCAATAGAACTTGATCCACTTAAGAGGGATGACCAGTATCATGGTTTTGGTGCATGGCCATTCATTTGCTATCAATGGCAGTAGAACTTGGGAACTGGACATCCCAAATTCTTTCCTGGCTTTTAAGCAATATTTTCAAACTAGTAGGCCCCAGAGTAATATGAGAGAAGGTGATCGTGGTCTCATGTTGTATGAGCAAACAGAGGGGATGGCCATGTGAGCACAGCTTCAGCTCCTGAAGAGGAAATTCAGGGCTCAGAGGAGGCCAAAGAACCCCTGATGGCAGAGGGGTGAAAGCGCTGATCTGCCAACTAGCAATCAGATGTTTCTGTGCACCAGCCACACTGTGAGAGAAAGATGAGGCAGTCTGCTTCTACATTGCTTTAGAAACTCTATGGAGGCAGTTTGTGTCTTATTGGTTTGCTCCAGGTCAGAAACAACCCAAAGTTAATAGAATTATTTTTGCTGTGGTTCTAAGGGGACAAAGTAACTACAACAAAAATATGCCATAAACGGCATTAAAATGTAAACATATAAATGTCATTCAAATTTAGTATGATGGGATCAGCACTCTAGTTCCACTTACATAGGGATTTGTATGTCAATAGCACCAGCAGTTATTGCCTGTCAATCTCTTTCTAGAAAAATTTCAAATGACAGCTGAACCGGGGTGATTGAGTCCTTGGATGACCCTACTGAAAACTTAGAAGGGCCCTGGTCATCTATGGCCTGGATTCCTCAACTGAATAGTATCGAGGTGATGTTGTTATTTGACATCCAGCTATTATCTATCACATGGTGATATCTGAGTACAATGTCTTAGACCAGTGTCAACCACTCTTGTTGTCATCCTATAGGGTCAAATTATCCTTACACACAGGTGACCTAAGACCATCAGAAAACACATATTTCCACTGTCTTAAGAACTGAGACACCGCTCCTGTATCCATCTCAGGGCAGATCCATCCACATGCAAATATGTCGGATGTACTCAGGGTGAAGACTGTTATCCATGTTACACCATATTTCAAGACAAAATTTCATTTATTTCTGTATATCAGATATTTACATGATGACTCATACCAGTAGCAAAATGACAGTGATGAAGCAGCAGCGAAAATAATTTTATGGTTGGAGGGTCACCACAATATGGGGCCCTGTGTATTAAAGGGTTGTGACATGAGTACTGTTGGGAACCACTGGTTTAGATGCTCCAGTGAAAGGTGTTCTGCATCACAGCAACACAGACACATCCAGTGGCAGACAGGTGGTGACTGGGCCAGAGCGGGGCATTGATCAAGCATCTGAATTTCCCCCAGTGAAGTCTAGCATTGACCACCACTGAACCCCCCAGCAGTGTAATCTACTGACACAATGTCACTGAGAGCCCAATATCTGGAAAGGAAACATGGATCACCTCGCTCAGAGTAGTTCTTGCTTCACGATGAAAATGTTGGCCTTATGAAAGTTCTCACAGGAAAGGATGGGGATAAAAGGAAACTTCTTGGTTTGGTACTATGCGGTGGATATATGATTCAGAGTGTTTGTAACAACCCACTGAACTGCATATCCAAAGGAGTTAATTTTAATATTTGCAAACTCAAACTGCAAATATTCAACCAGGGCGAGAAGGGATCTGGGAATGGGTTACAGACTGTGACAAATGAGCTCAACTCTATTACTAATGTGGGACCTCACTGAAGCTGGTGGGGTCGGGGAAGGAGGTGCCTTCAATAATTTTAGAAAATCACCATTGGATAGCCACAAAGGAGCTGTTCAAAAACACTGTACCCTAGCTCGTCAATTTGTTTCTCACTGGGGTTCAGATGAGTAATTCTCAGTCTGCTTTAAATGTGTGTCTGGGGTAGAATAAACAAGTAATCAGACAAGGTATGTATCTTTGCAAAAGCTAATGTCTAGGCCTTTCGTGCACTGAGCATCTCTGTGACTCCAAACCACTAACCTTTACATTAGTAGTTTGTGGTAGATAGGGTTCTCTAGAGAAACAAAACCAGGACACTGACAATTACATATGTATATGTATGCATATATATACATATACATATATATAATAGAGAGATATATAACAAAAGAAACAAATAATTAACTGATCTATAAAGCAGTATGAATGGCTAGTACACTGGCAGACCCTTGAGTCTTGAGGGCCGCCGGGTAGTCCTCTGTAGAGCAATTCAGGCTATCTGGTTACTGGCAGCAAACAGTAAGGCAGGTCACCAACAGTCATCCAGATGACAGGGTCTGATAATCCCCAGCTCAAGAGATGCATATTCCAGTAGCTTGGCAAAACAGGACTTGAAGGAACCTCAACTCACAGCGACACAGTCCATGGATTAGGTGCCCCATCTGTCGTGCAGCTTGCAAATCCAGTTACAGAACAAACAAGGCAGCCGGCTAGTCCAAAGATGCAAGAGAGAGAAAGGTGAGACTCACTGATCCATTTATATCTCCACCCTTTAATTCATCTCACATGCATCAAGAAACCTACCTATCTTCATTGGTCATGTGGGCACAAGTCTACCTATCACATAGTTGAATGCCGACAATTTGAACCACCTAGGACTATGTACATCCATAAAAATAATGAATTGTCCCACAAATCTTTTGAAGCCCCTAGATCTCTGCATTGAGAGGACCTGGAAGCAGGAAGACTCCCCAGATTTTTGCTCATAACTATTCGGTTTCCCTAGGTAGACATGTAGGAATGGACACACTGGTAAAATGTCAATCAAGGTTAATGTCTTAGTTTTGACAAATATGCAGGGGTAATCTCACGTGAACATAATAAGAAATTAAACAAAGCAGGGGGAACTTTGAAACATTTGTAAATCTAAAAAGTATTGCAGTTATTTCAAAAGATTCTCAATTTTCTCTCTGTCTCTCTTTTGGTCTCTCTCTCTCTCTCTCTCTCTCTCTCTCTCTCTCTCTCTCTCTCTCTCTCACACACACACACACACATCAGGAAAGCCAATATCCCCAACTAGAGGTAGTATAATAAAAATAGTGCTTATCATATGAGTCAAAATAACACTTTCCTTGGGTTTTGTAGGTTCCACTTATTTTTTGGATGCATGCTGAGCAACTTCCATTACTTGTGACCTTTGGAGCATGTTTTCTTTTATCTTTTATCTGACTATTTTGTTTGATGGTGTGCTTCTGCTAAGTTGCTTCTAATACAAGTTCAATAAATTGTGCGAATTGAAATGCATGTGAAAAAATCAAAAGGAAAGCATTTAAAAGAAAAATATTTCCTTAAGGTTAGACATACATGTAACCAAGCACAATTGTAAAAGCCACCCCTTGCCATCTCATTGATTTGGACTCCCAGCTGTGCAAATTCTTGAGCACACTGAGCACAGGTCTTTTGTCCTGAGTGAAATTTGATTCCCATCTGTAGAAAAGTGCTCCACTGGGAGTCCAATTTCAGTTGGTTGGAGGGTTATTTAGCTAGGCAGTGGGTAAAGATGATGAGTGGAAGAAAGTTTTTGAATGTTATTGTTTCTGTCCTGCACAGAAGTTCTCAACTTCCTAACAATTAAATAGGCCAGTCCATCACTAATGACTTGCACTTCTACATCTTCTTTAAGAAATTCTTTCCTATTCTGTGGTCATACAGACATAGTCTTGTGTTGGATGCTGAGTTTTCTAATTTTGCCTTTAACCTCTAAGTCTTTCATTCTTCTGGATATTGTTTAAAGGCTGTGAGATGTGAATCAGTTGTTGTTATTGTTATTACTATAATATTTTCCCAGAACCCCTTCAGAAATGCTTCATATTATCCTTTCTTTTAAAGCATGGGATACACATAAATTTATGATATCCTTGCAGAATGGCATAGTTAGAAATTTGACAGATGTTTAATACTGTCCCTATTTGCAGTCTTAATTATTTACAAATTATGATGAGATTTTATTTCTTTTCTAGATCATTTTACTGGAGCTCCTATACATCAATTGCATCATATATATTTTTATATATGTTTCCATCATTATTTTCTAAACATTTACTTTTTATTTGATCCCTTGGTATCAGCTCCTCTTTTTCCGCTCCCTCCCCCATCCTCCTCACACCCTTCTGACACCTTGATAAATTATAGATTATTTATATATCATGTATGCACAGCTGTCTCCTTTACCCCATGGTTTCTTTTGTTTGTCTCACTGGGGTGGGGTGGCATTGGGGGGCTGTGGTTATGTGTTGATCATTGTGATCAATTCTGACTTCCTACCCTCCAATCCCCATCTTCCCCCTACCCTTCTGGTCTTGCCACTCTCATCTCATTTCTATTCCTGAGGGCTTTCTCTTACCTTGTATCCAGGTGTTAGTGAACTCTTACCCATAGCAGAACTCATGCTGTCTTCTAGCCTGCAGTGAAAGGTAGGACTAGGGTTATGATAGTATGGGGTAAAGAAGTCTTGAAGAACCAAAGGGATATTTTTTGTTTTATGGGTACTAAATTGAACTCTAGTTGACTTATCCCTTCCCTGAGAGAATGTCCCACTCTCTGCAGGTGGCTTTTGTGTCTCTGCTCTGACCCTCTTCCTTCTCAAAATATGTTTTTTGGTTTGTTTATTTGTTTTAGGTCTTCTGATGCCTGATTCTCTCCAGACCTCATTATCACAGTGGCTGGTGTGCTTTTTCCCTGTGGGCTTGTAGCTTCTCTGCTAGATGGCTGCTTATTTAACTTCAAGCTCTTAAGACCACAGACTCTAACCAGGAATCATCAGATCCTTCACCACATTTGCTGATGCACCCATTTTGTCTTCAGTGATCCTGTCATGTGGGTAAGCATTACAGAATGCCAGGTTGTTAGAACAATGTGTTCTTGTGTTGAGGGAGGGCTTGAGCAGAGGCCCCAAATCCTTCCACTCTCTCAATGTATTGCCATATAAACTTATGTACATAGGCCAGTACCTCTATTTTTATGAAATAATATATTTACATAGGTACACATCTATTTTATACCTCTAGCCAAAGTCTTGCTTCCTAGATCTTTTCTGTTTCTATTTAATCTTCCTCTTGTCCCATCATCATGCTCCCCTTTCTGCCTCTTATTAATTCCTCTCAGCTAGATTGCTATTATTCAAACAAACCCATGATATTTATGTCCTCCTTACTGTTGAATTTAATTCCCTACCTGTTCCCCTGGCTTTGCCATTGTTTGCTCACCATTTCCTTCCCCCTCCTGTGTCTTCCTCCTATCGGAATCATTGGTTCTGTGGCTTACTCTTCGGACTTGCTCCCCATGTTATCTTAAGTAGGTTAGCAAACCAATAACAGAGACAAAACAAAAAAAAAGAATGAACGAAGAGAGAAATTACTAACTAGCAAAGGAACAGAAAACGATATCCTATCAACAACCAGCAAATCTGACTATATTCCCTATTAGACAAATCTGGATTTTGAATCTGAACTTTAGAAGATTCATTAGATTAAGATCACTGAGATTAAGATTAGAAAAAATATGAAGCTATCATTTATTATTAAGACAATTAAATCAATATGCTAAGACTTATTTTATCATTTTTCCTAATGTAAGCTGGTGTGTTAGTATGGGTAGGCTAGAGAAATAAATTCATAAAATATGTACGTGTATACAAGGGAGAGGTTTATGTACAAGAGAAACGGAACATTGAGAAAGCATCCCAACTCAGTCCAGGCCAAGTCCATAAGTCCAGTATTAGCCCATATGTCTGATACAACTCCCTAAGTCCTCTTCAGACTGACAAAGTACATGCAATGTACCAGTACAATCACAGGATAATGGGTGCAGAGTCTTGTGTATCCAGTTGCAGTAGAAGCATCTCAGAACTGGCTGGGATCTCCCTGTGGCTCCTCCAGTTATAAGGGCTCAGGGTCTATCAGTATGCTGCCATGTGTCTTATTAACTACAATGTCTCTCAGGGAGTGAATCTTGTGTCTTGTCAGTAGAGCATCTCCAAGGGACTGAGTTGTGAGTCTCTGACCTCCAAGGGGGAAATATGGCCAGATTTCCCTGAATTCTCAGGAGAAAGTCATGTCCACACAGAGGTCTCGTAGGATATCTCCAGAGTGACAGGCTAGACTCCACCCCTAGACTCATAATTCTCAAATTGACACAAAGATTACATGACTGCCACAGCTGTTGTAATTTCAAAGCATTAATCTAGTCCCTTTTTACTTTTTTGCAGTTTTGTAATATTTTTTGTTTTTAAAACCTCCAGTTTTACTTGGATTCTTATGTATATAATGTTCTCCCAAATAATAGTATACCCTTTATTAATATTATGTTCATTTCTTGATTATCACTAAAACTTATCTTGTCATACAGCAACGGGGCATTAAAATTATCTTCTGCAGGTGTTAAATATGCTACCGTTGCCACAGTAATGTCACTTTTTTTCATTTAGTCCAATTACGTACTGCATTCATAGCTTCCTTAATGCCAAATCATGCATGTTTTTCTGCAATAAGTGGAACATGGCCATGATAGATGATTTTTTCCATTTCTGCATTTTTGTTTATGCTGGCATTGTTTTGCGATTTTCTTTTCCTACCCTTGGTTTTTATATCTGTTTATTTTTTTATCAATTTTATACTAAGACTTACAAAGTGATTTGTGAGAATCACATTTTTAGCACTAATGAAAATTGGGTAAGGATGAAGTTATATGTTCCTTGAAATTTAAGTAGTACTAGTCTGTCACTTTTCTGTGAATGGCATTGTTGTTTCATTCATTGTTAAATGGACAAGTGCATTTGGTCTGACACAGATTTAGAGCTAGTCTTAGAACATTGTATATGCCTGTGTTTAATCAATTTTGGGTTGATCTTGCAACTACTCTGAAGGAAATATTGTTTTCCTCATTCTAGCATTCTTAATAAGCTGACTGTAGACCTTAGACAATTTACTGCCAGCCCCTAAAATAACTCATCCTGAGAAACTCTGAAGTTCACATGACAATGCCAATTAACTATCTCTGTGGAGCTGCTTTCTCTTCTTCAAAGACCCCAAACATGAATCGCTTGGTAGTTTCCTTTAACATCAAAAATTAATTTTATCCAATAAAATTATGTGGGTTTTCTGTAAGTGCTCCTATTGGAATCAACTCCAAATAAGTGTATAGAGTCTGAAGAGAAAAGAAAAGAGTAAAGTCCATCTCAAATGAGTGAAGGGGTTCATCGCAGTGTCAACCGGAAATCGACCAGGCTATTTTCTCCTTAATTACGCCAAGGGAACTCCATTGCTCTGTTCTCTGCTCCCTGAGAGATTGCCAAATTTAACAACCGAAATACAGGCTACCTGTAGCATTTCAATTTCAGGACAAGTTTTCTGTTTGTTTTGCTTATTGTATGTCCCATGAAATATTTGAGACCTGCTTACATAGTGGTTGAGCCTTGGACTCCTAATGGCAATGGCACTAGCTCAAAACCACCAAGCTGCTCTGTGGAAGAAACTTGGGGCTCTCTAATCATACAGTTAAAGGCTCAGAAACTCATCTCAGGTTCACTCTCAAGTCCACCTCAACTTGTTGGAAGTCAGTTTGGTTTGGCACTAAATAGTCCTCATTTTTTACCTTCCCATTTAAATTGCAATGAGTTCGGTGCTGGGTATTGTATTTGACAACTCTATATGGCGTTCTGGAGGAGCCCTGGTGGCAGTGGGTGACCTGATGGATACTTGCCAGGAGGTCTATAGTTCAAAACCTTTAAGCACTCCACAGGAGGAAGATGAGGCTTCCTCTCCTATAAAGAGTTACAGTGGTGAAATAAGCTGATGGTGGCCAGATATCAAAAGATATAGCGTCTGGGGTCTTAAAGGCTTGAAAATAAACAAGCAATCATCTAGCTCAAAAGCAACAAAGCCCACCATAGAAGAAGCACACCAACCTTGTCGACGACGAGGTGTTGAAGCGATCAGGTATCAGGCATCAAAGAACTAAAAAATTCTATCAGTATAAATGAGGGGGAATACAGATTGGGGACCCAAAGTCCATCAATAGGTAATGTGACAGCCCCTTACAGAGGGGTTGTAGGGAGCAGACGAGTCAGTCAAGGTACAGTGTAGCATGAATAAAATATGCAACTTTCCTCTAGTTCATAGATTCCCAAACTTATTTGGCCTACCGAATTCGTCCTTAGAAAAAAATTACCTAGCAACCCTCTAGCAATGAAAAACTTTTGTGCTATAGTCCATCATCCAGGTTAAAGTGTAAGTAACTGCTTTTGCAGCTCCCCCAGATCCTTCCAGCACCCCAGAGTGGAAAATATCGCCTACTTTGGGAAACCCTGCGCCTAGTTCTTTCATGCTTCCTCCCACCCCCACTATCATGACCCCAATTCTACTTTAAAAACCCAGCTAGACCAGGGGATGCACATTGGAGCTAGAAATGGGTAATTCAAGACAGATGATCCTTTAAGGACCAGGGCTGAGCATGATGATGCCAGCAGGGTGGAGGGAAGGTGGAGTAGAAAGGGTGAAACTATTGTAGGGAATCTACATATGACCACCTCTCTGGGGTACGGACAACAGGGAAGTGGGTGAAGGGACACATTAGGCAGTGTATGATGACAAAATAATGGCAATTTGTAAATTGCTAAGTGTTCATGGGGGAGGGGCAGTGGGGAGAAGGGGAAATGTGAGGTGCTGGTACCACAGGTCTAGGTAGAAGGAGGATGTTTTGATAATGATGTTGGCAAAAAATGTGCAAATGTGGTCTGCATAAAATTGATGTATTTATCATGATAGGAGTTATCTGAGCCCCCAGTAAAATTATTTTAAAAAAAAAGCTTATAGTGAGGGCCCAAGTAAAAATGTTTTGGAAATGATGGCAGCGTACTTACAAATATGCTTGATACAATTCCCGGATGAAATGTTATAATAGCTGTAAGAATCCCCAATAAAATGACCTAATAACAGTTACAGTGTCAGACACCCACATGCGCAGTTCCATCCTATTGACTTGATTACAGTGAGAATGTATGATAAACAAACTCGCAATGACGCTGCAGGGAAGGGTAGAACTGGCCCTGGGAATCTCCAGACTATAAACCTCAGTAGACAGCCTTGTCTTTCTTCCATGGAGAGCTGGTAAATTCGAACTGCTGATCTTGAAATCCGTAACGCTCTACACCATCACAGATGTGGGATTCTACCAGTTAGGTTTCTCAAGATCTCCTTTAAGCGATTTGATTTGCAGAATACCTCTCCCTGTCTCTCTGTCAGGAAGTAACCATTTCTGGTTACTTTTGCTTTCCGTGCATTGCTTGTGCCCCACCCCCACGTTATGCAGTATAATGAGGCCAAGCATTTTTGCCGACGATTTTCTGGGAAGAACGTTTCTCCAAGTGCAGGGTGCCCGTCTTCCAAGAGGCAGACCACATGGCTAACCATTAGTGTGTGAGGGTCCCACGTGGTCTGGAATGGTGCGCGGGGCAGCGGGTCCCAAGCAAGACCCAATGGGGCTTTGAACCTCATGGGCTTCCGTTCTGGAATTGAACATCACGGCATCCGTACTCCCATTGAATATTCATATGGGGTTACCATACTCTCATTGGACATCTGAGGCTACCGCACTTGCATTTAAAAAGCTGGGTTTCAGTACTGCCATTTTATATCGGCGGTTACAGGAGCTTCTAAAGGTTTGTCCCATTACTTTCCTCCCCTTGAGCCTCGTGTGTTGGCATCTCCTCTCTCTGTCTCTTATAATTGTTCCTCTTGCGCCCGCCCGCCCGCAGACTGTCGCCAGCATGTCGGGAGAAGAAGGCCGCGTGGCGGACGCAGCTGACTTCCTGGGAAGCCTGCCCAACAGCTCAGCAGAGATGCCTGGAGCGGAAGCAGCAAGCGAAGCGTTCCCTGAGGGAGAACCAGGGACCCAAGATGGGATCCCACACGACTACCCCAGCACCGAGGGTCAAGGTACTGATTCCTCACTCTCTGGAGACAACACCAATGTGGAAAACCTGGAGGTTCTTGAGAACTCGTTGGTGGCTTGTGAAGAAACCGGTGCTGATGGCCCTGGGGACGAAGGGACTCGGGGGGAGGAGAGGGAAGTCGGAGGTCTTGTTGCAGAATGTCGTTTGTGCCATCAGACCCACCAGGATACTGGTCAGGTTCGGGCCCTGGAGCAGTGGGTGACCTCAGAAACATCCCAGCTGCCCCACCCTCGCTGGCAAGCCCTTACTGCCCTTCGCGATCGCCAGCTGGGTTCCAGACCCCGCTTTGTCTATGAGGCCTGTGGGGCGAGAGCCTTTGTGCAGCGCTTCCAACTGCAGTATGAGCTTCTGGGTCATTTGGGGTGTGTTAATTCTGTGTCCTTTAACCAGCCTGGCACCTGGCTGGCCAGTTCCAGTGACGACCAGAGGGTGATGGTGTGGGATTGGACGCGAGGGAAGGAGGCATTCAACTATCACAGTGGCCACAGAAGCCATGTCTTTCAAGCCAAGTTCCTCCCCAACTCTGATGATTCTGTTGTAGCCACGTGTGGTCGTGATGGGCAAGTACGCATCGGGGAGTTGATCTCCATGCCTTATTATCAGACTACCAGGCGTGTGGCCCAGCACAGGGGAGCCGCCTACAAGTTGGCACTAGAGCCTCACTCCCCCTTTAAGTTCCTGAGTTCTGGTGAAGATGCCTTGGTCTTCAACATTGACCTCAGATTATACCAGCCAGCCTCAACAGTAGTGGTAACACGTGAGGGGGAGATCAGAGTAGGGCTGTACAGCATTTATGTGAACCCTGCCAACATCAATCAGTTCGCAGTGGGTGGAAGAGATCAGTTTGTTAGGATTTATGACCAGAGGAAGATTAACCCGAATGTGAACAATGGTGTCCTCAAAAAATTTTGTCCTCCTCACTTGCTGAACAATCACAAAATGAGTATCACTTGTGTTGTGTATAACTATGATGGCACAGAGCTCCTTGCTTCTTACAATGATGAGGATATTTACCTCTTTAATTCAGCTGATGAGGAAGGGGCCCACTATGTGAAGAAATACAAGGGCCACAGAAATCAAATCTCAGTGAAAGGGGTCAATTTCTACGGCCCCCAAAGCGAGTTTATAATGAGTGGTAGTGATTGCGGGCACCTCTTTTTCTGGGAGAAATCATCCTGCCAGATAGTCCAGTTCCTGGATGCAGACAAAAGAAAGTTAGTTAATTGTGTTGAGCCCCATCCTTACCTACCTGTGCTAGCGTCCAGTGGCCGAGACCATGAAGTCAAGGTCTGGGCCCCCACAGGCGAAGGCAGTAGTGACCATAGGGGGTTAAAAACTGTGATGAAGAGAAACAAGCTGACACGAGATCATGACAGCTTGAACAGCAACGACTTGATGTTTGATAGCCACATGCTTTGGTTCCTCATGAGCGAGGTCTCAGAGAGTGTTCAGCACCATTCCTCGGGTGCTGCTAGACGTGGAGATGCAGATGAAATGGAAGATTTATCTAGTGCCTCAGAATCCTCGGAAGAAGACGGTATTCAAGACCATGAGCATTGCGTGACTTCATAAAGACATCTTCTTTTGTCCAGGTAGATGTCACCTCCAGCAAGTTGACTTTGAATTCCACTTGACCAATAGAAATTTGCCTTTTGCCTTATGTTCATTTCCTAAAAGTTATATTAACCACCATCTCTTCTTTCTCTTTCCCTTGATGTTTTCATTCCTAAAGCAACTATATAAGCAAATGTATAGCTTATGTTCTCTTACGGTTGACTACCAAAGTGTCATAATTTTCACGAACAATGTAAAACTTCATTGGCTCTGTCTTTCCTCGCATTCTGGATGACGTTGGCTTTAAAATTCATCTTAAACTGTTAATTTAAATCTTCATTTGATTTTAATGGCAGTTGAACCAAGAATTACAGAAGTATGTTTAAGCTACATTAGTAAAGCATGGTTTTGCTCCTTGAATACTTAAACTTTTCCATACACAAAGAACACATCAATTACTCAGAGGTGTGTAATAGTTTCCTTAGCTAGATAATTCAGTTACTTGAGCTAAATACCTTGGAAGTTTTATGTTTATAATTTGTTTCCATGGGATAATATTGACTGCTCTGAATACATTGTAGGTAATTACTTAAATTTGATTTTTGATGTGATGTAATATTTTATTCCTGAAAGCATATGTATAATTATTTTCCAAAAAGTACCATTGTGAACACCATCTCCTATAAGTGCTCCTATTGTTCAAAAACTTACAATTGGATTAGCTTGAATGATAACTTGGTGTGACAAAATGCAGTTGTTGATATTTAGAAAATGCAGTTTGCAACTTTGTAAGAAAAAAAAGTGCACTAGACACCCATGCATTGATTGAAAGTTCTGTGCGGCCTGTATGTTGTTAAATTGCTTTATTAATAGTTAAATTAAAACTGTTTCCCTATTAGGGAAATTATGTAAATGCTGTATACAGATGTTTCAAGAGCTGTTCAATAATAATAATTTGTTGTCTTGCCCATGGTGTGTGTGTCATTGATTGTGAGAGTTGATCTTCCCTTAATACACCTGAGCACACCTTTCTTTGCAGAGAATTTATTGGGAAAGAGGTTGTAATTAAAATTCTTATACCTTGACAATGGTTTCTTTATGAAAATTTATGAAATTGGTTCTATATCAGGAGCCTTGGGAGTGGGTTGGGAACTTTTCATAGTAAGATTAGGTTTGGGGATGGAATGGATCGTAAGAAAAGTTCTTATCGAAATTTCACTCCCTGGGAGCCTCGATATGCCCTACTGTGAGGGCTGAACTTTGGCTTTGAACAAATCCGCCTTGAGAAGAAAGCCTAGAATCCTACAAGTGGAGCACTGTATACAACTGAGCAGTACAATGAAGAAAACAAAACCATGATTTGGAATTTCTACAAACACCTGGGTGGGAGTGAACAATAGCAGGAGCATATTCATATTTTAGTTCTCTCTTCCTTTTTGTGGGAAGGTGACTGGACTCTGGTGGGTGTGTTCTGTGTGTGTGTGAGTGTAGCTAACAAAACTTTAGAGTTCCCACGAGATTCAGAAATTGTTTGGTCCACAGGAGCTCTGGACGACAGAGGTCAGAGTAGATAGTGGGAAGACTGTTACAGCTGCAGCTCCTGCAACACAGATGCTTAGATGGTAGGTTGTGTGCCACCCCCAATTATACAACTACTCCCCATCCTCCTTCATAGGGTCCTCCAGCCTCAACAGATTGATAAGAAGTAGGCCTCATTGCTCCTGTCCTGGAGCCATCAAGTCAATTCCAACACAGAGTGACCTTTTATAGTATATCAGAGGCTGCAAAACATGCACGCAAAATATTTCATCTTTATTCTTAGTGGTATCCGTACAATGCTCACCATACAGCGATACTGGTGCTCATTATTTCTCCTACAGAAAACTGGTGTTACATAGTTGGAGATTTTGAGGTAACAGAAAGCTTTCCTGGGTTTTAGACAGTCCTTGTGCATTTCAGCGTGCCCTGAGTGCCCCATTTTCCTCCTTTCCATGACTGCCCTGCCAATCCCAGCCCCGATCTATCTCGTAAAGCAAGGCCCCAAATCTTGCAAAAGTCAGTGGCAAACTCCCACCATTAAATAAAATCAGGTCTGCCAAGTAAAAACACAACTTACATGCAAGAGGCTATTCTTGGGGGTAGGGTGGGTCATGGTGGGGCTGCTGCTGAGCTCCTTTCAAACCTAGTATATTCATCTCAAAATCAAATAGCATGTTTTATATGCGGCAAGGTTTGGATGCTGTTTGATGGAAAAAGATTTAGGAGAAACTTTTAAGAGGCTGCACATAGGGAATAGAGCTACTACGGGCCCTGAGAGAGAAAATGTGTGCAGCCATCTCCTCTCCAACAAAAAAGAGACAAAACTCATGGTGACTTTCTCAGGATCAAGGGACACGTTCTGCTGTTTAGTGATTGTTCCAGATTCAAGGTAAGTGTAGTTCAGTAACCAGAAGGGAGGACAGAAGCAAAACCAATCCCACTGCTATGATGTTGATTGCGATTCATAGGAACCCTATACTATAGGGCAGGGTAGAAGTGCCCCTGTCGGTTTCAGAGCCTGTAACTATCAGAATAGAAAGCCTTGTTTTTCTACTGCGGCTTCTGTGGCTTCAAACAGTTCACCTTAGGGTTAGCAGCCAAATGTCTAACCTAGTCTGATCAAGACAAAGCAGACTTAAGAAATGAGCAATTGAGAACATTTGCTCTTTCTGTTCTTGATGTCCCTTTAATGTGCAGTGCCACCAGTTTTGGTTTTTCTGATCGAACCCTGAGGAATCACACTCAACCACAGCTACTGTGAGTCCAGTATGATTGAAGATCCCTTGGATAACTTCTCACTTGAAGAAGTGAAAGACCTCCAAAAGGTGGGGTTAGACGGATTAAATGGTGCAGGCATTATATGTAGGGCTGTGGTCCTCCCGATCAGTAGTCTGAAATCCACAGCCCTTCCAAGGGAGAAAGACAGGTGTTTTGTTAGATTCCCCTGGTTGAAAATACCTCAATTCTTGACTTCACACCAGAAATAAGTCTGCTTTTTAAACCAAGTGAGTTTTTATTATAAACAATAGAAGAATTTTCAGGTTTCAAAATGAGGTTCATGGGTCTGCACCACACACAGGTGGCGACATCAGGGGTGGAGGAGCGAGAGAGAGCGCAATTAGAGCATGGGTAGGTGGAAGGCAACGTGAAGTGGGTTGGGATCTTCTGTTTCTGACTTTTTGGAAGCCTGCAGCTGGGAGGCATTGTTGATAGTACTGGTTGACCGCAATGGCTGAATTAGGCCCACTTGTTCCAAATTGGGTCAATTCTGTTGGTAATACGTAATTTATTATGCCATCCTGGCCAATAAGAACATGTGGGGTTAATAAAATCACAGTTTGATTGGAGGGAAAACAGATAAATGGCTTGGGGATCGCTAGCGCTTGCTCTCACTCTCTTTCGCCCCTTTCTCTCTCTCTCTCTCTCTCTCTCTCTCTCTCTCTCTCTCTCTCTCTCTCTCTCTCCTGCTCTCTGGTTAATGGATGAGTTTGAGGCTGCCTTAGCTATTTCTCTGCTTCAACATGCGAACAATATTACTTCTGGGGTACCCAACCTGTGGATCGTGTCCCTAGAGCTTGAGGTTCCTTCAAGACCTTTTTCGCCTACCAGTGTATATATCACTTGAGCTTGGGACTTTGGAATCCTGTCATCTGGCTGACTGTTGGTTCTATGTCCTGATGCTTACTGCCTCCGGTCGGACTGCCTGCATTGCCTTAGAGAAGAGTCAGATATCTGCTCCCTTGACCTTGGAAGGAGCAGCCCTTGTGAGCTGAAGGACTTCCAGTATATTAACTGTTTCACAGAAGTGAGGTGAACTGAGCCCCCTGTACCACTCTGTGGACTAATTAGCTGTTCTATTCCATTGCTGTATGTAATGCTGCTCCTTTTCATTATTGTATAGCCCTTATTAATAGTATGCTCATTGCACGATTATAACTGAAACTTTTTGCCAACAGCAATGGGGTGTTAAAAACAATCCTCTCTTGGTATCAAGTATGGTACCATTGCCACAAAATGTCACACTTTTTAAATTTAATCCTTTATTTTTACTGGATTTCTGGATTCCTTAATGACAAGTCTTCATGTATTTCTGCAATAAATTTAACATGGTCATGAAAGATGACTTTTTCCATTTTTCTATTATGTTTTATTATCCTTGATTTATATGTTTGTTTTATAAATTTTATACTAACATTTATAAAAATGATTTGTGAGAATAACTTTGTTTTTTTAGCATTAATGATAATTGGGTGAGGATGAAGTTATATGTTCCTTGAAATTTAAGCAATACTATCCTGTCACTTTTCTGTGGATAGTATTGTTGTTTCATTCATTGTTAAGCCTAGTACATTTAATCTGACACAGACTTGGAGCTCCTCTGTCTTTAGAACATTTTATATGCCTGTGTTTAATCAATTTTGGGTTGATTTTGCAATTACTCTGGAAGAAATATTGTTTTCCTTATTCTAACATTCTTAGTCAGCAGTTTATAGTAGCCTTAAGAAAATTTACTGCCAGCCCTTTAGATAATTCAATCTGAGAAATTCTGAAGGTCATTGGACAATGCCAACTATCTCTGTGGAGCTGCTTTCTATTTTTCAAAGACACCAAAGAAGTCCCCAACAGATTGTGGGAATTACATAAGAATGTTTGGTAGTTCTGTAACATCAGAAAATAACTCTATCTCTTAAAATTATGTATATGGTGCTATGCAAGTGTCTCTATTGACATCAACTCCAAACAAATGGAGAGAAAGAAAAAGGATTAAGCCCATCTGAAATCAGTGATGGAGTTATTCATCCTATTGACTCGACAGCACTGAGAATACATGACAACTCTACTCCCAATGACGCTGCAGGACAGGGTAGAATTGCCCTCTGGGTTTGCAAACTATAAACCTCTGTGAGCAGATTGTCTCATCTTTCTTCCTTGGAGAGCTGGTAATTTCGAACTGCTGATCTTGAAATCCTTAACACTATACACCATCAAAGATGTGGGATTCTATCAGTTAGGGTTCTCAAAGTCTCCTTTAAGCGGTCTGATTTACAGAATTTCTCTCTGGCCTGTCAGGAAGTGACCATTTCCGGGTACCTTAGTTTTCCGTGCATTGCTTGTGCCCCACCCCCATGTTATGCAGTGTAATGAGGAGGAGCATTTTTGCCGATGGTTCTCTGGGAAGACTGTTTCTCCAAGTGCAGTGTGTCTGTCTTGAAAGAGGCAGAACACATGGCTGCCCATTAGTGTGGGAGGGTTCCAGGCGGGGCCACGTGGCCAGAGCTGCGGGTCCCATGAAAAGTCAAATGAGGTTTTGACCCTTGTGGGCTTCCATTCTGGAATTGAAAATCATGGCCCCCGTACTGCCATTGAACATCTGGGGCTCCCGTACTTCCATGGAACATCCGGGGCTCCCGTACTGCAATTGAACATCCGGCGCTCCCGTACTTCCATGGAACATCCGGGGCTCCCGTACTGCAATTGAACATCCGGCGCCCCCGTACTTCCATCGGACATCCGGTGCTCTCGTACTTCCATTGGACATCTGGGGCTTCCGTACTTTCATCCGGGGCTCCCGTACTGCAAATAAACATCCGGGGCCTCCATACTTTCATTGGACATCTGGGGCTCCGGTACTGCTATTGAACATCCGGGGCTCCCGTAATTTCATTGGACATCCGGGGCTTCCGTACAGCCACTGACCATCTACCAGTTGTTCTCGTACTGCCATTGACCATCTAGCAGTGGTTACCTTACTTCAGTTGAGTATCTGAGGCTCCAGGAGTTTAAAAGGTTTGTCTCAATGATCACCCACCTTTTAGCCTAGTGTGTTGGTAATTTTTGTCTGTTTGTCTCTTACAATTGCCCCCCTCTCACGCGCCCGCAGACTGTTGCCAGCATGTCGGGAGAAGAAGGCCATGCCGCGGACCCAGCTGATTTCCTGGAAAGCCTGCCCAACAGCCCAGCAGAGATACCTGGAACGGAGGCACCGAGCGAAGGGTCCCTAGAGGGAGAACCAGGGACCCAAAATGGAAGCCCAACTGACCACCCCAACGACAAGAGTCAAGGTACTGATTCTTCACCTTCCGGAGACAATAGCACTGTGGAAAACCTAGAGGGCCTTCAGAACTTATCACTGGATTGTGAAACCCGTTCTGGTGGGCCTGAGGAGGAAGGGGAGGAAAGGGCAGGGGAGGAGGACGAGGACGAATATGAAGCCATAGGTCTGGCAGAGGCTTGTTTTCAGTCATTTCAGTGTGAAGAACCCGACCAGATTCAGTATTTTTCTGATCGGGATCAGGCCTTGGAGGAGTGGGTGGCCTCAGAAACATCCCCACTGGCCCACCCTCGCTGGCAAGCCCTTACTGCCCTTCGTGATCGCCAGCTGGGTTCCAGACCCCGCTTTGTCTATGAGGCCTGTGGGGCGAGAGCCTTTGTGCAGCGCTTCCAACTGCAGTGTGAGCTTGACGGTCATTTGGGGAGTGTCACTTCTGTGTTCTTTAACCAGCCTGGCACCTGGCTGGCCAGTTCTAGTGATGACCAGAGGGTGATGGTGTGGGATTGGGAACGTGAAAAGCAAATAATCAACTACCACAGTGGCCACAAAAGCACTGTCTTTCAGGCCAAGTTCCTCCCCAATTCTATTGATTCTCTTGTAGCCACGTGTGGTCGTGATGGGCAAGTACGCATCGGAGAGCTGGCCTCCATGCCATATTACAAGGTTACCAGGCGTGTGGCCCAGCACAGAGGAGCTGCCCACACGTTGGCAGTCGAGCCAGACTCCCCCTGTAGGTTCCTGAGTTCAGGGGAAGATGGCATGGTCTCCACCATTGATCTCAGATTACGCCTGCCTGCCTCACCAGTGGTGGTTGTAAGAGAGAGGGAGAGCAAGGTAGGGCTGTACAGCATTCATGTGAACCCTACCAATGTCAATCAGTTCGCAGTGGGTGGAAGAGATCAGTTTGTTAGGATTTATGATCAGAGAAATATTAATCCCATTGTCAATAATGGTGTCCTTAAGAAATTTTGCCCCCATAATTTGCTGGGAAATCAAAAAACATGTATCACTTGTGTGGCATATAGCTATGATGGCACAGAGCTCCTCGTTACTTACAACGATGATGATATTTATCTCTTTAATTCCTATGACAGGGAAGGAGCCCAATATGTTAAGAGATACAAAGGTCATAGGAATAATGACGCAGTGAAAGGAGTCAGTTTCTATGGTCCCCAAAGTGAGTTTATAATGAGTGGTAGTGATTGCGGGCACATCTTTCTCTGGGAGAAATCATCCTGCCAGATAGTCCAGTTCCTGGAAGCAGACAGGAGAAAGTCAGTTAATTGCCTTGAACCCCATCCTTATCTACCTATGCTAGCTTCCAGTGGCCTAGACCATGAGGTCAAGATCTGGGCCCCCACAGGCAAAGATACCAATGATCTTAGTGGGTTAAAAACCGTGATGAAGAGAAACAAGCTGGCACAGGATCAAGAGAGCTTGAACAACACCAGTGTATTTGATACCCATGTGCTTTGGTTTATCATGAGACATCTCTCGGAGAGTGGTCATCCCTATCCCTGGGGAGGTACTAGTGTTGCAGGTGCGGCTGTAGAAACGGAAGATTCATCTGGCACCTCAGATTCCTTAGAGGAAGAAGGGAGCCAAGAACCCGAGAATTGCATGCCTTCATAAAGATATCTTCCTCTTTTCAGATACATGTCACCTACAGCGAGTGGACTTTTAATTCCACCTAACCAACATAATTTTGCCTTTTTTCTTAAGTTCATTTTTTAAAAGTCATTTTAAAGATCATCTCTTCTTTCTCATTCCTATCTTTCCTCCATCCATCCCTTTCATTTGATTTCTTTACTCTTAATGCAAATATGCAAGCAATTGATTGGCCTTTTTCCCATCACCTGTTCTTTTATGGTTGACTTAAAATGCCACGATTTTCATGAACAATGTAAAACTTCATAGACTCTGCTTTCCTCACATTCTGGAAGACATTGGTTTTAAAAGTTATCTTAAACTGTTGATTTAAAGCTTAATCTGATTTTAATGGCAGTTGAACCAAGAATTGCAGAAATATGATTAAGCTATATTAGGAAAGTAAAGCATGGCTTTCGTCCTTGGATACTTACACTTATCCATACACAAAGAACACACACAGTGACAGGGTCAATTACTCAAAACCTTGCAAAGAGGAGTATAATAGTTTCCTTAACTAGATAACTCATTGTCCTGAGCTAAAATGCTTGGAAGTTTTTATGTTTATAACTTGTTTCCATGAGTTAATGTTGATTGCTCTGAATACCTTGTAGGTCATTAGAAGTTAAATTTGATGAAATAGCATTGTCTACCCTTTTGATGTTATTTATATTTTATTGCTGTAAGCATATGTAGAATTACTTCCCAGAAAGTGCCCCTGTGACCACTATCTCCTATAAGTGTTCCTATTGTTTGAAAGTGTACAACTGGATTAACTTGAATGATAACTTGCTGTGACAATGTATAGTTGCTGATGTTAAGATAAAGCTATTTGGAACTTTGAAAGAAAAAAATTGACTAGACACCCATGCATTGATTGAAAGTTCTGTGGGGCTTGTATGCTGTTAAATTACTTTGAAACCTGTTTACCTATTAGACCCATTTTATGTAAATGCTGTATACAGGATGTCTCAAGACCTGTTCAATAATAATAATTTGTTGTCTTGCCCATGGTGTTTGTGTCATTGATTGTGAAAGTTGATCTTCCCTCAACACCCCTGAGCATACCTTTTTGCAGAGAATTTATTGGGAAAGAGGCTATACATAACTTCTTATGGCTCTACAATGGCTTCCTTATGATAATATATGAAATTGGTTCTATGTCAGGAGTCTTGGGAGTGGGTGGGTAACTTTTGATAATAAGATTAGGCTTTGGGATAGAAGGGATCCTATCCAAAGTTCTTACTCAAGGAAATTCTACTCCCTGGGAACCTTCATAAGCCCTACTGTGAAGACTGAACATTGACTTAAAACAGAGTCCCCTGGGAAGACAAACTAGAATCCCCCACGACTGAGCAGTACCATGAAGAAAACATGGAGAACCATCATATGGGATTTCTGCTAACACCTGGGTGGGAGGGAACAATAGCAGGTACATATTAGTTACTCAGTTCTCTCTCACTTTTTATGGGAAGGCAACTGGCCTTTGGTGGTTGTGTTCTTGGGAGTGTAGCTAAGCAAGGCTTCAGAGTTTCTGAGAGGGTCAGAAATTTCTTGGTCAGCAGGAGAGCCTGAGGGCAGAGGGCAGAGTAGCCAATTCTCAGAAGGCTGTTACAGCTGCAGCTCTTGCAACACTACTGCTTAGATGCTGAGTCTTCTAGGTTGTGTGCCACCCCAAATTACACAACTACTCCCCACCCTCCTTCATAGGGCCCTCCAGCCTCATCAGATTCATAAGGAATAGACCTCATTGCTTCTGCCCTGGAGCCATCAAGTCAATTCCAACACATAGTGACCTTTTATATTGTATTGGAGGCTGTAAAACATGCACACAAAATACCATACAACAGTGAGCTTTTTTTCTCCCACAGAAAACTGATGTTACTGTATTTGGGGCCTTGAAGGTAACAGAGATCTTTCATTGGTTCTGGATAGTCCTCTTGGGTTTCTGCTTGCTGATTCACCCCTCACTTTGCTCCTTTCCCTGACTGTTGTGCCAAACACAACCCCTAGTTCCTGAAGCAAAGCTCAAAACCTTAAGGGAAAAAAAAACTGGGTATTAAGCCCCCACAATTCCCTAAGATCAGGTTTATTACCTGCAAACAAATGTCAGCTTAGACATGACAAGTTGAATGCAACAATAGATACTTTTCTCTGGGAATTGGTCGTGAGGGTTTACTGATGATGCACTCCTTTCAAACCTAGTATGTGCAAGCATGTCGAAGACAAACAACGTGTTCTTTTGTAGACCACAGGGAGGGGAGGCTCCCTGGTAGACTAGGAATGAATCTGCAGGTCTGAAAAGAAAAATTTTTGCCCCTCCCTGACACCTCCACATGTGGGTGCGCGCACACACACACACACACACACACACACACACCAATGATGAATATTCCCAGGGACATCTGATCACAGGACAGTCTGATGTTTAGTGCTTGTTCCAGGTTCCAGGTAGGTGTAGTTAAGGACCCTCTCGGGAATACAGACACAAAAACAGCCCCACCACCTGCTATCCAGTCCACTGTAACTGATAGGCACCCTGTACTATAGGGCAGGATAACAGTGACCCTGTGGGTTTCAGACTCTACAAGTGTATCAGAATAGAAAACCTTGCTTTTCCACTACAGAGTTTCGGGTGGCTTCCAACATCTGGCCTTATTGCTATCGGCCAAATGTCTAACCACGTCTGACCAATAAAAAGCAGACATGAGAGGTGTGTTTCCTCCTCTCCTCCCCACTATCATGATCCCAATTCTACCTTACAATTTGTAAGGTATACCACAGAATGTGCACTGGTACAGATTGGAACTGGAAATACGGGGGAATCCAGGACAGACGATCCCGTCAGGACCAGTGGTGAGAGTGGTGATAAAGGCAGGGTGGAGTGAAGGTGGAGTAGAAGGGGGGAACCAATTATAAGGATTTATATATGGCCTCCTCACTGGGATATAGAAAACAGGGAAGTGGATGAAGGGACATATCAGACAGTGTAGGATATGCCTAAATAATATTTTATGAATTATCACGGGTTCGTGGGGGAGGTTTAAGTGGGGAGGGAGGCGAAATATGAGGAGCTGGTACCAAGGGCTTAAGTGGACAGAAACTGTTTTGAGAATGATGATGGCAACTAACGTAAATGTGTGCTTTGCATAGAATGGATGAATGTATGAATTTTGATGGGAGTTGTATGAGCATTCAGTAAAATTATGTAAAAATAAAAGGGAAACATTAAGTGCCTAATCACACTTATTAAAAAATAAAGCTTACTAGATTGGATTTTAGAAAACGAGGAACTCAATGATTCTAAGGCCTCAGGTAGAAAGAAAATATGAACCCTCTAGAATTCCTAGATAACCCTATTTCCAGGCTCCCTAATACTGACAGTAAGACTGGACTATGGAGTACAGGGAGAAAACAACTCCCAGTAAAATCATATTTCTGTAAACTCTTTAAAACCTGAAATAAGACAACAGCAAAAAAAAAAGAGACATGATTGACTAAGTTTATAATTCCACTGATGTAAACCACTTATGTTGGGTCTGAGGGTTATAGTTAAGTGAAGTATACTCTTTTTTTACTCTATAGTTAAGTGAAGTATACTCTTCCTACTGCCCTGGTGGGAGTAGGAAGCCCAGCCTTGCTCATGAAGAGCCTCTGCTGGATTTGAACTGTCAACCCTGTGGGCCGCAGTCCCGGACACAACCACTAGGCCACCAGGGCTCAGCCAAAGTATACTCTTTAGACATGTGTCAGTACCCCAAAAGGGGCTTCATAACATTTGTCTGAGGAGACAGAGGTCAAAGAAACAAGTGGTTGACATACCGAGGAACAGAGAGAGATATGCCTGTGGGGACAACTAAGAAGAGGCACTTCTGACTGCAGGAAATGAAATCTGTGCATATCTTATCCTGAATCGTCACCTGTTATTTTCCCTAATAGATCTCATGATGAAGAGTATGGTCTGTGGGTTTGTGTGATCTTTACAATAAATTATCTAACCCTTCCCCCCCAAAATGAAAGAAAATATTTTGGAAATGATCATGGCAACATATGTACAAATGTGCTTGATACAATTGATACATGGATTGTTTTAAGAACTGCAAAGGCCCCCAATAAAATATTTTCTTAAAACATAAAAAGCAGACATAAAAACGAGCAATTAAAAAAAGAGTAAGAAATGAGCAATTACAAAGGTTTGCTCTTTCTGTTTTAGAAGTCCCTTGTTAAATGTGTGCACAAGGACGAGTGATAGTTTTTCCTGATTGAGCCCTGAGCAATCACACCCAAACACAGCTACTTTGAGCCTAGTAAGGTTCAAGATCCTTTGGATAGTTTCTCATTTGAAGGAGTAAAAGACCTCCAAAAAGAGGGGTTAGCCTGATTAAATGGTGCAGTCATTACTTGTGGGGCTATGATCCTTCTGGCCAGCAGTTTGGAACCCACAACTGCTCTGAGGGAGAAAGACGGGTCTTTGACAGCTCTAAACACAGGTCACGAATACCCTGCCCCATGGGGTCCCTATGAGTGGGCACCATCTCAGTAGCAGTGAATGAGATTACCATCCAGTCAATTCTGACTCAGAGCGACTGAAGGAAGGCGCCTCCCAGGGTGCCCAAGCCTGGAAGGAAGAATAATCAGCATTGTATTGTGACAGAATTGTAGGATAATCATGGGTGAGCTTCAAGGAAGCAGACTGTCACCTCTCTGCCCTACAGAGCAGCTGGAAGACTCTAACAGCCTACCTTTCAATTAGCGGCCCTCAGCATGGTACCCCCAGGCCTCTGAGGAAAAGACATACCCTTTGTTGGTGCCATTGGGTCGGTTCCCACTCATAGTGCCTCAGTGCAACAGAGTGGCGCTCCCGCGCTATACTGACCAAGTGTGAGCTCTTGGCTGCGGACCCTGGGTCACTGCAGCTCAATGAGAGGCATTCCTCCCTCTTGCTGACTCTTCCAAACTTGTCTTCCTCTTCCCTGTTAACACGATCAAAGTACTCAAGAAGTAGACTACCCATTCTCACATCTAAGGAGCATTCTGGCTTTTTTGTCTTCCAAAACAAATTTGTGTTTCCAACGTATGTTGCATACTCTTTACAAGCACCATAAAGCAAAGGCATCAGTTCTTCCTGAATTAATTGAAGAAGAATTAATTGAAAATACCATGGTTTGGTTTAGGAGCAATCAATACAAGTATATAGAGACTAAAATAATTAATTGGAGGGATAGTTATGATTATAGTTGGAAAGCAAATGGGGTCCATTGGAATCTGAAGTAATGGCTACAACTGTAACTCATGCTAATAACTGGCCTATTAGCATATAAAAGAGCAATAATATATAACTGCCAGCCTTCCAGGAGGTGGTGGATGAAATCCCCAGAAAAGTCTGCACCTTTAGCTGAAAATTTTCAACACCAATTTTCTTCATTCAAATATAGAATCGGTAAAGTACAAATCTGTGTAGGCCTCCATGGTCTTTGTGTAATATTAAAATTGTGCACAAAAGTTGACTACATAAACCTGTGGCAAGTTCCAAACTCGATTTAAAAAGACATCTTCTGGCAGGCAGTCTTTAAAAGGGCATGTGTGGAAAAAAGGATAGAAAAGTGGCATGAAAAGTAATCATAATGGAGCCTACTTGCTAAATGGCAAGCCAAACCATTTAGGGAGCACTCTGATAGCCCAGAGTGACTTTCAGAAGTGCTGAGTGTATTGTGTAGCGAGTCAAAGACATAAGGCAGTATGTTTGCATGAGGTTGAATCTCAGCCATCTTGTGATCAACTTTATGAATCTTACTATTTCAATGTGCCTGGACTTGAGGGGCGGGAACATTGAGATCTAGTTCTCAGGACCTTATAGAAGACTTACCTTTGTTTCCTTGAGGGACAGTGAAAGTTCAGAGATAAGCGTATGGGCATTGGGGTTCAAAAGGAAGCTGAAGTAGAGGAATCTCCTGTATCCTATCCTGCTGCTTGATTGACCATACAATGTCTAGTATTCTTGCCTCCAGTGAGCAATTTCTTTCTCTGTATCTATGTTATGTAAACACCTTGCTACAGAAATCAGGCCCACATCTACCATGTAGGGTATATCAAAGTGTAATTCCACAGTTGTTCTGCATTAAAACAATATTCAAAAGAAGGGGGGGTACACAAGTTTGACGAAGTCAGCCATAGTTCTCCAGTCAGTGAACTAAGAGGAGTGTCCCAATAGAACTTGATCCACTTAAGAGGGATGGCTAGCATCATTGTTTTGGTGCATAGCCATTCATTTGCTATCAATGGCAGTAGAACTTGGGAACTGGACATCCCAAAATCTTTCCTGGCTTTTAAGCAATATTTTCAAACTAGTAGGCCCCAGAGTAATATGAGAGAAGGTGACCATGGTCTCATGTTGTATGAGCAAACAGAGGGGATGACCATGTGAGCACAGCTTCAGCTCCTGTAGAGGAAATTCAGGGCTCAGAGGAGGCCAAAGAACCCCTGATGGCAGAGGGGTGAAAACGCTGATCTGCCAATTAGCGATCAGATGTTTCTGTGCACCAGCCACACTGTGAGAGAAAGATGAAGCAGTCTGCTTCTACATTGCTTTAGAAACTCTATGGAGGCAGTTTGT